>LPNX011059342.1:93973-124496 GCA_001517045.1 Pseudotsuga menziesii | reverse complement strand
CCTCCTAGACCAATCCCTACATTTTAGGAGCCACTGGGAGTCCCGGCACCAACCTACTTCAGTTAGTTGGAGTTAGTACTAGTTAGTCTCAGTTAGCCCCTAGTTACTTTCAGTTAGTTCACAATCAGTTAGCTAGTGCAAGACTTGCATGGATAATGCATGGCTGCATGTGGAGTAGGCGCCTTTTCCCACCTACCACACTCAGTTGCACTGAGTTAACTAGTTGTCATTGATTGTTTGAGTTATTAGACATCTAGGAGTTGATATATTGGACTTCGACATTGAGTGAGACACCATGAGTTAGATGGTGAGTTATCTATAGTCAGATCCAGTGGATAGATTTGAATTGCATGTCATGCATTCAAATTCTTTTCCTATTTAAACTATTGTAACACCGGATTTTATTATTGTGAATGATACTGTAAACTCCTCAGCAATATTGTCTCATGCGTCAAACTTATTGCTCGACATTGCTTGTTGAAGTAGGTTTAGAACATGGATAATTTTAGGGGCTATACATAGCCTGTGGTATATATTAAGGGGGTTATAAAAATTTAGTGGGCTATTTTCTTATATGGAAAGGGTTTTTTATTTAAAGTATATTCACCCAATATTTATTAGAAAAAAATAAATCCAATATGAATAGCCTCTCATATATTAATGAGTAAAATGAAATCAACTATTTTCTCCCTAGCAAAATATCCCTCCAATCTATCTTTCGCCCCCAATTTCTAGAGAAAATCGAGTGAAATCACTCTTTCGCCCCTAATATCTAGAGAAAATATAGTGAAATCACTCTTTCACCCCCAGTTTTCAATACTGGAGGGTCCTAAGGGTTATTTTCCCCTCCATTTTCCTTTTAATCTAGGCATATGGTTGCATTTTTCGGTATTTTTAGTCAATTTCATGTGATACCTTCTTTCAACCATTGATTTCTAGTATTGAAGAGAAAATAAGGGGTTATTTTTTTCTATATAAAGGCTATAGTTATTCATGGTTCACCCACATCATATTTCGTTTATAGAGTGAAGGTTCTGGTTGATGCGATTCCACTTTTCATTATTAGTTTTCTCGACATTTTAATCTTCACATAACATCTCCATTGCTTCACTCTCAAGTCTTGTATGGGCATGTTGCACATGCAAGTTATCAGAGAATACAAACTCACATCATGTTTTTCATCCAATAATTAACGTGGTATCCTTTTTATCAAACTTTTTATGCTTTTTATCCACAGTTAAAATATATTTTTATATTGTAAATTTACCTTTTATCATGGATTTTTTTAGGCTTGTTGAATTATAGGGAAATATTGACTCTTAGGGCTCATTCAATGTCATTAGGGTTTTATTCTATCCTAGGAGTATTGGTTCTATGAAAGTGTTATAGAGCTCAAAAGATATGATTTTTTTTATGCCTTATCATGTTTAAACTATCGACTGCCATTTCAATGTTGCTAGTGGATACTACTCTTGATGGAGAAACACTACATGGTTTTTAAATATTCAAATTGAATTTGGCCCAGTTGTTTAAAATGTGCTTTTGTTAGGATCTTACTCTGTAGTAATTATTGGAGCTAAGGAGTTAATAAGAGTGTACATGTTCATATTTTATGTATGTTATTGTTGATGTTTGGGATGTTGGTAATATACATGAATGCACACTGATTATAATGGTGGGGATATAATGGAAAGGACATTGTTTTGGTTGTCTTCTTATAGAGTTGTCCAAAGCGTACTAGTAGATTCTCTTATTTGTATTGAGAAGTTCGTGATGGTAGAATTTTTTATTTGTATTGCAAAGTTCATCAATTATATTTGTGACCTAAATTTGTTGGGTTCAGTACTTGTTTTACAATATTTTGTTTTTTTAAGGGTCATTCAGAAGTAAAATGTTTTTGGTGATTTATTTTGATGTGTAAATTATATCATCATCCATAAATGGATCTAGTTATGTATGATAAATATACGATTTAGTTGGAGCATGATACTTCATTTCCATCATGACTGTATATAATATGTATAGGGCATGTTTGACCTGAGATGTAGACATTATGTTATTTGATATCTAGTCTTTTGCATTCAATGAGAGCGATAAAACAATTTTACCACATTTTGCATGCTTTCAAAAATTTCAAGGACATGGATACATAAACTTCCTTAGTTTATTTGAGAAAAAATAGTTTTTAATAGAGTAGTTCTAATGATATGCATGATGATGCATTAATATGCTTTCTATTCTTGTTAGTGTATGTTCTTATTTCTAATAACCAATGCAAGTTTCTAACTAACTCTCAAAATTATAAATCAAATAACATAATTCATATTTTGATTGTCAACAAAATAAAGGGAAAAGTAACATTTGTATCTATAAACAAATAAGTAGGTTATTTTTTTCTTAAAGGGTAGATTAAAAATGAGATATTTGAAAAATAAGATAATTGGGAATTCATACAATATATTAAGGTTGTGGGTTTCGATAATACTCCACGTTGTAATAATGGTGTGTGGGTGCCATAATCACTCTACAATGTGAAGTGTTCAATTCTATCAGTTTGTCAGTATGTCAAGATTTGGGTCCCCACATGTTCGTTGGACCATTAAGGGACCAGATAAAAAGTGGAGTCCCAACTTTCCCTGAATCTAGTTAGTGTAGTTGTGTTTCACCAATACCTCCAGTTGTGAGTGACCCAATACTACTTGTGAAATGTATAAATAAACTCCTCCTCTCCTCATTCATGCTTTTGTTCATTTGAGGGTCTAAGAGTTGAGAGATTCAAGCTTTGGTATATGCTCATTTATTGCACTACCTTATTATTATGCAGAATCAAAATCTAAGTCTTCCTAGGAAAAGATTCACCAATGCATTACAAGGTTTTATAATTTGATGAACGATTTGCCAAGTTTTAACAATATTTTTTAATTCAGTGAAATATTTGCCAATATTTTACAATATATTATAGTTTAGTGAAAGATTCACCAACAATTTACAAGATTCTATAATAGAATGAAAGATTAGCTAAAAAATTATATACACATATTATATTATTGATAAAATAGCCTTCAAGGCTTCCTATATATTAGAGAGATTCTCTCATTTATTATACATATAAATTTCAGGGGTGTTCTTAAAATTATCCATGATTCAAAAGTCGGTTCTGGCGGTTGTAATACGGTATCCAAGGGATTGGCAGTGGGGTCGATTGAGCACGGTTCATTAGATGAAATATTTTGTGGTGGTGTCGACTAGTTGACATGTCGAGGGATGAAAGAGGAACTTTTCTCTGCCACAATATTACTTACCGGGTTAGGATTTTTCTATAGAATGGTTTCAGTATATCCAACAATCTATGCTTCAGAGGTGGACGGTGGCGAAAGGTCAACAAGTTGAGATTCAGGTATGGCTAAGGTATACTTCTTCCCTTCCTCAACTAGGAATTTTTTTTTACTATCATCATTTTCTAGTCGGGGAGAAGAAATGGAAGTTGGTTGATAAAATCTTATAAGTCATTATCCTTTTGCATGCCTTCTCTTAATGGTGTTGGTAGCTTCTACAAATACTGATGGTTTAGGGTTAGGGTTGTGGTAATCGTTAAATTATATATAACTTCTTCTCCAACAACTAGGTTCGGGGATGGTGGTGGTGGGATATGGGTGAGGTCGATAGGTGGGGTAGTAGCAAACCTTACTTTCTTTGAACTTTCTTCTGGTCGTCCCGGTCACTACTCTTCTGTGATAAATTTTCCTATTTGTTATTTGATGGGGATCTTATGTTTGGAAGCATATTCTAATATTTGTGTTGCACTGTCAAATAGTTCTGCATTGTCATCTTTAGTTGGTTCCTGAAGAATAAGTGTTGCTTCCCCTTTCATTTCATTGTACTCTTTTTGTTATGCCATGCTTTAAATAGTTCATCGGCCACCCTACAAATATTTTTCTTTGCTAGGGAATACTACAGCAGTGCTGTATTTGATTGAGTGATTTAGTCTATCTATTTTGTTTAATCGGGTGGTTGTTGTGCGACTGTTAATGCTATCCCAAGAGGATTGATATCGCTAGTCTGGTCTAGATAGAGCGCAAAGGGATTTAAATGGACACAGATTTCATAATCTTCTTCTTTCTATGAATCAGTTAAAGGTTTGACCATTGGTTGATTGAATGTTTTTTCCAGGGGGTATATATAATCTTGTACTATTAGATTGCCAACAAAGCTCATAAAAATTTTCCTTGACCGAAGGGTAAAAGTCCAGTTCTTCTGTTACTTTTATGGCACCTTGTAAATACCAGAACAACGTGTGGTTCGATGCAAGTTGGATATGTGCAGTCGGTGGTAGACTTCGTTGGAAATTCTGGGGTACCTACCATCTAGTTGTTTTTATTTTTACATCTTGAAACCAATTGTCTAACCAAATTTTTGTTGTTGTGGCTCCCAGTTGGAAGCCATTCGGTGAGAAGCATTTGAAATTCCACATTATTGGTCCTTTTGGTGTAGTGAAGTATTTATCACTGACTCGTCGAAGTTAGTACATAGCTATCCATATTATTAATGAAGGAAATCAGATCTGGGCTCCCTCCTCTTGGAATTTTACACAAATATTCTAGATGATTTCAGCTAGGTGTTTGACCTAGCGGTATAGTTTTCATGTTGTCGCCACGTTCTGGACCTCCTCGATCATGTCGAGCTTAAGGTTAGAACCTCATCCCATACTTGTGAGGGTAATCGACACAACCTTTGCAGTTGTCTTTTGTGTGCCATATAGGATTTAGTTAACTACTAACTAGGGATAATTTTAAGAACACCCCTGAAATATATATGTATAATAAATGGGTGAATCTCCCTAATATATAGCAAAAATTGAAAGTTATTTTATCAATAATATAATATGTATATATAATTTTTTGGCTAATCTTTCATTGTATTATATGATCTTGTAAAATCTTGGTGAATCTTTCACTAAATGATAAGATATTGTAAAATCTTGGCAAATATTTCACTAAATTATAAAATATTCTCAAAACTTGGCAAATATTTCATCAAAGTATAAAACCGTGTATTTTCTTGGTGAATGTTTTGATTGGAATATTCATCTTTTGATTCTTCAAGTTACTAAGGTAGTGCAATAGAAGAGCATATACCAAAGCTCGACTCTCTCGACTCCTAGACCCTCAAATGAACAAATGCATGAATGAGGAGAGGATGGATTTATTTATACTTTTCACAAGCAATATTGGGTCACTCACAACTGGAGGTGTTGATGAAACACAACTACACTAACTAGATTAAGGGAAATACGGGACTCCACTTTTTATCTCATCTCTTAATGGTCTAATAGACACGCGGGGACCCAAATATTGACATACCAAAAAATTGATAGAATGGAACATTTTACATTGTGGAGTGGTTATTTCACCCATGAACCATCATTACAACATGGAGTATTATCGAGGCCCACACCCTTAATATAATGTATGAATCCTCAATTAGCTCATTTTCCAAATATCTCATTTTTAAGCTACCCTATAAGAAAAAAAATAACATGCTTATATGTTTAAGGATACAAATGTTAGGATTATAATCCTCCCTTGCCGAATTTGGTCAGTTATGTCTAAATCCAGAGTCATTTCAGTCTATTTTTAGTCATTAACACCATTGGGTCCACTTGGCGTAATTGGGGCACATGTTCCAGTTAATAAAGTGTGGGGAACACTAATTGAGTCCAACTGCCACTAATTGCACTTGCATGCATCATTTTAGGAGCCTCCTAGATCAATCCCTACAAATTAGGAGCCACTGGGACTGTCGATACCAACCTCCATCAATTGAGTTGAGTTAGCGACTAGTCAAGCTCAGTTAGGAGTCAGTTACATTAAGTTCTAATCTATTACAATCAGTTCTTCTTAGTTAGTGCTAGTATTGCATGGTTGCATGTAGGTGAGGCTCATTTACTCATCTACCTTGGTCAATTAGACTAGTTAACACTGAATTATACACTAGAGCTTTGATTTTGAACTCTGATAATGATTTAGACAAGGTCAGTTAACCATTCAGTCAAGTAGAGTCAAACCAATTTGAAGTTCCTCACATGGAATCGAATTGCATGAGGCTATTTAGCCATTGTACTTCATTGTAATTGATTAACTAATTACTTTTGATTAATGCAAGCATTCACAGTTGCAAGCTATTTTTGCACGGTGTCATTCTTCAATTTCTAAGTAAATTGTTTGATCTATAGTGTGAGTTGTGTGTTGGTCCACATATCTATGTGCTCAATTTAATATGGTATCAGAACCTTAGTAAGACAAGGCACTTCTCCTACTATAGATTCATACTTAGATCAAGAAAAAAATTGAGCAAAATTGCTCCTTCCAATACTGCACTAGAAGCAAAGAATTTACCACTTAATATCCCAAGTAAAGGAATTGTTGATCAAGCTTGATCAACTATGATGGGTGTGATGAAAATTCAAAAAGTTTATAGGTTTATCAATCTTCTTCATTGCATTCACTACAACAGCCTAGTCTCCTTCACTGCATTCTAAATGGCCCCTCCAATAGAGCTTCTCACTCCTTTCAACTACCACCAGTGGAAGGAGGAAATGGAGATGCAACTACGCTCCAAAAGACTCTTCAAACTCACAATGGAGGCAGAGGCAGAGCCAGTTCATTATGTTGACAAAGAAAAGTATTGGAATAGGCTTAATGAAGCATATGGATGCTTGTGCCTCTCAATCTCTCGATATTTTCTGTTCCACATCAATGGATTGAAGACTCCTAAGTAGGTTTGGGATAAGCTTGATTCCTTATTTGATAAGTAGGATGATCTGAGGATCTATCAGCTAGAGAATGAGCTGATTTCTCTTCATCCAGCCAATTTCAAAACACTAAATGACTTCTTCACCAAATTCAAGCATCTAACGTTCCAGTTGAAGCTGTGCAAGGTTGAGAAGGAGGATGATCAACTCATCCTTGCCATTCTCTCAAAACGTGGTGCAGAATACTTAGTATTTGTATCAACATTTCATTTAGTGAAGCTCACTACTCCAAATTGGAAGATGCATACTCTTAACTCCTTCATTGAATCTCTCACTCATGAGCATGACAAATTGATCCAAATGGGGATCATTCAATCTTCTAGAGATCAAGCACTAGTTGCAGGAGGACCTAAGGTAGCAAATGATAAAGGGAAGCAAAAGGATGAGTCTCCTGTACTAGAGAAAGAGCAATCAAATGAGCCTTCAGGTTCGAAGAGAAGCAAGAAGAATGGAAAAGGAAAGACCCTTCGTTCTTACTGTGGAAGGCGCTTTCATCTAGAAAGCTCCTATATGAGAATAAAAATTGATGAGATGTCTCTTATTCTAAAGAAATGTGACATTATTGTACCTGCTAGCGCATTAGAGGAAATTTCAACTCAAAATGGGCCTCCTAAAATGAACTAATAAAATAATAGTTAAAATAATAAAATAATATTTATTAAGTTTGGAGGAACAAAATAAAAAAACTACTTTTTTGTTTGTATTTTTGAGATATCTCCCTTTGTTTTTACTCAAATTTCGATCGGGAGAGCTCATTGGATGAGGAATTAAATTATGCATCCAACAAGTACCCACTCGGCATACTTTTGACGGACCCCACTACCCCAAAAACAAGAAATACCTGAAAAAATGAAATGATGACATCATCATTCCATTTTTTCAGGTATTTCTTATTTTTTGGGTAGCAGGGTCCATCAAAAGTATGTCAAGTGGGTACTCGTTGGATGCAGAATTTAATTCCTCATCCAACGAGCTCTCTCAATCGAAATTTGAGTAAAAACACAGGGAGATATGTCAAAAATACAAACAAAAAAAAGTAGTTTTTTTTATGATACCTATCCCCAAATTTATATTTAAAAAGTGTTTAAGACCTATACGGTATTTCAAATTTAAAGCAATTTCATTGGCTAACACATGATGACATGGAATTTGAATAAAAGTTAAAAGGCCCATTTTGAGTTGAAATTTCCTCTAATGCAAGGAAGGCTGAACATAGAGAAGAAACTGAAGAGCATGAAGAGACATGCCATGCACTGAAGGATAAATGCTCAACAACACATGCCTTCCTCATTGATTCTGGAGCTTCCAATCATATGGTTGCATCCAGAGAATCATTATCTTCATTGCAATATTTTGATGGTCCTAGTATTCGTATGGGAAATAACAGTCAAATTCGATCCAAAGGGAAGGGTTCTATCAATCTTGAATATGGAAAGTTCAAAGATGTGCTTTATGTGCCCTCCTTAGCTGCAAATTTGTTATCTATATACCAGATGACTCATACTGGCTCTCCAAAGGGAGTGATATTTGGTCTTGACTCAGTGGAGATAAAAAATATCCCTACTAGGAACATCATAGTGAAGGGTACTGCAAATCATGCCTCCAAGGCATATGAGTTCTCACACTTCATGCCATTTTCAAAACCATTGCACTCTCGACAGCCACTTGCAAGGGAAGGTAAAAACATTCCAACTACTTATTTTGCAGTTTCCACTTGTATTGCAGAACCAGATGTATCATTTTATGAGATTGATATTCAGGGTGAGTCAGATCCAGATCCAGTCCCTACTCCCAAGCGGGAAGCTAGGAAGATGACTGGAAATCCATTTGACACTCAGAAGACAAAGAACCTTGCGCTATGTCATGCAATCTTACCTCCTTCAAAGAGATGCAACAAACTCCCTGTAATATGCTAAATGGAAAGGGATGATCAATTACACTGCATTCAGAATAATAGAGTGGATCATACACCTCTTCATCCAGAAAGAGGCAAAGTTTGCATTCCTCTTTCCTTCCATCATCATTTTGGGAGAATATGGATAAGTCTACAGACCAGGCCCTAGGATACCTGTGAACAAAACATCATGCATGTTGCTTCACTATATCACAGAGGTTGGAGCAACATATTTTCAAATTTTTCAAACTTGAATCCTGATTCTATCTGCTTAATTAGAGGGGGGGATTTTTTCCCGTGTGGTTTTTCCCCCAAATCCTTGTATTGAGAAGTTACCTTCCTTGCTGTAATGGGTGACCTATGGTCTTAGTTACCAGGGCCCACAAATTTTCCAAGTTAACATTCAAGTGGGTGTTAGCATTATAATCCTCCCTAGTCCAATTTGGTCAATTATGTCTAAATCCTGTGTCATTTCAGTCTATTTTTAGTCACTAGCACCATTGGGTCCACTTGGCCTAATTGGGGCACATGTTCTAGTTACTAAAGTGTGGGGTACACTAATTGAGGCCAAATTCCACTGATTGCACTTGCATGCATCAATTTTTGAGCCTCTTCAATCAATTCCTACAGATTAGGAGCCACTAGGAGTGTCGATACCAACCTCCATCAGTTGAGTTGAGTTGGTGACTAGTCAAGCTCAGTTAGGAGTCAGTTACATTCAGTTCTACTCAGTTAGCACTAGGATTTCATGGTTGCATGTAGGTGAGGTGCATTTACTCACCTACCTCAGTCAGTTAGACTAGTTAACACTGAATTAGACACTAGATCTTAGATTTTGAACTCCGATGAACTTCGATAATGATTTAGACAAGGTCAGTTAACCATTCAGTCAAGTAGATTCAAATCAATTTGAATTTACTCACATGGATTTGAATTGCATGAGGCTATTTAGCCATTGTACTTCATTGTAATTAATTATCTAATTACTTTTGATTAATGAAAGCATTCACAGTTGCTAGCCATTTTTGCATTGTTTCATTCTTCAATTTCTGAGTAAATTGTGTGATGTATCTTGTGAGTTGTGTGTTGGTCCACAGATTTATGTGCTCAATTTAATAACGAATGCCACTTTTTCTTTTCTTTTGTTGACAACCAAAATATGAATTATGTCATTTGAATTAGAATTTTTAGAGTTAGTTAGAAACTTGCAACGATTATTAGAAATAAGAACATACACTGCATAAGAATAGAAATCACATTAATGCATCATCACACATATCCTTAGAAATAATTTGTTAAAGACTATTTTTTTATCAGGAGGTGTTTGTATCCATGTCCTTGAAATTTTTGAAAGCATGCAAAATGTGGTAAAATTGTTTTAGCACCTTAATCAAATGCAAAAGACTAGATATCAAATAGAATAATGTCTATGTCTCAAGTAAAACATGACCTATACATATTACATACAATCATGATGGAAATGAAGTATCTTGTGTTCCAACTAAATCATATATTTATCATACATAACTAGATCAATTTCTGGATGATGATATAAATTACACATCAAAACAAATCACCAAAAAACATTTTACTTCTAAATGATCCTTACAAAAAAATATCGTAAAACAAATACCGAAATCAACAAATTTAGGTCACAATTAAAATTAACAAACTTGGAAATACAAATAAAAAAAATTTCCAGTCACAAACTTCTCAATACAAATAAAAGAATCTACTTGTACGCTTTGGAAAAAATTATAAGAAGTCAACCAAAATAACAGCCATTCCACTGAAGCCCCTCCATTATAATTAGTGTGCATTCGTTTATAGTACAAACATCCCAATCATCAACAATAACAAACATAAAATATGAACATATACACTCTTATTAATGCCTTAGATCCAATAATAACTCCAGAACAAGTTTTTTAATAAAAGCATATTTTAAACAACTAGGTCAAACTTATTTTGAATATATAAAAACCATGTCGCATCTCTCCATCAAGAGTATCATCCACTAACAACATATAAATGTCAATCGGTATTTTAAGCATGACAAATCATAAAATAAATCATATATTTTGAGCTCTATAATACTTTCATGGAACCAATACCCATAGGATAGAATAAAACCCTAATAACAACGAATGATCCATAAGAATCAAGAGTGCCCTAGAACTCAACATGCCTAAAAAAGAATCCATTATAAAAAAGCATGATAGAAGGTAAATTTACAATATAATAATCTATTGTAAGTGTGGATAAAAAGCATGATGCGAGTTTGTAGTCTATGATAAATTGCATTACGGGCATGCCCCTTCAAGACCTGATCTTTCAACAATGGATATGTTATGTAAAGATTAAAATTTTGAGAAAACTAAGAGTGAAAATGGAATCGCATCAACTAGAACCTTCACCCTGCAATCCGATGTGGGTGAGCCATGAATCAATGTTGCCTTTATATAGAACAAAATAGCCCCTAATATTTCCTCCAATACTAGAAATCAAGGGCTCAAAGAAGGTATCACATGAAATTGACTTAAAATACAGGCGAATGCAGCCATATGCATAAATTACAAGGAAAATGGAGGGATAAATAACACTTGGGATCCTCCATTACTCAAAATTGGGGGTGAAGGAGTGATTTCACTATATTTTCTCTAGAAAATGGGGGTAAAAGATAGACTGGAGGGAGACTATGCGAGGGAAAAAATATTTTTTTTCATTTTCCTCATTAATATACGGGGGGCTAATCCTTTTGGATTTATTTTTTTTCTAATAAATATTGGGTGGATATATTTTAGCATAAAAAACGTTTTCCATATAAGAAAATAACCCACTAAATTTTGGTAACACCCTTAATATAGCCCATGGTCAGTAATTACACCTTTTTTAATGTGTATCAGCTTCTAACTAATTTTATTTATCTCTTTTGGGTCACAATCATACTTCCCACTAAGCTTTCATATTTAGTTTTCTATGTATAATCATAATTTATTATTAAACTGAGGGATTTGAGCATTCTAGTGCAATAATAATTGATCAATGATCATGGGCATGAGTTGGAAGGTTTAATATTCTGATTTAAGATTTATTAGTCTCTTTCAAGTTCATTTAGCAGGCCTAATACGTTTCTGTGACGAATTTTGAGCTAAATTGTGCACCGTAGCTAGATCTCTAGTTAAATTTTTTGACTAGTCTAGTTGTTTCTTCAATTCTGGGAGTTATATTAACTCATTTTCGATTCTGAAAGTTGTTGGGTATCACTGAAATACCCATATATACATACATACTTCCACATTTCAAATTATTTGAGGTCATGTAGTGATTTCTTAGCCTCCATTGCGCGAGACTTCTCTAGTCCAAAATTGCCAAAAATCCCTAGTTCCCTCCTAAACTATTCAAAATTTTCTAGAACTGTCACAAACTGTCCTGAACCTTATTTTCTACTACATAAATGTCAAAAAACATATCCGTGTCTTTCCCCAAGCCCCTGGTCAAAAGGACTGAATAAATATTCCAAGTTTCACGGTTGGGTGACCCAAAAGCGGGGGATTAAGTTTCTGCATAGAGGACTTTGAAACCTAAATGGTCCCTGATATAAATTTGTTAGGGAAGAGGAATTCACTATTATGACACTTAACTTGGATTTTTTTTCTCTTCCTGTTCCCCTTCCTGCAAATTTCTCAACAAAGTACCTTGATTTACCGAGTCTGAAATTTTATTGAGTATTTGTAAGTTGTTATCAGATATTTTATTTAATTTACAACAATAGTTAGTGTTCAGATCTATATATCATATATCAGAACATTATAGTGGTATTAGAGAACTTTTCTTGACTTTTCCTATGGAAATAATCCTCTCCATTGACTAACATTGCAAATCATTAAGTCAAGTTCTAGCCATGATGCTCCTACCAACGATTGAAGAAGACTTTGATGAGCAGTATGAAGAATACTGCAGAATATATGGAGAAGAATATTATGAATAGAACACATATAGTACCTCATATATATTATGTAGGGGTGATGTTGATGATTTCTTGCCTCTATCTTATGATGAATCCATTTGGAAGGAATCTACTAGTGTCGGTGGTCAAGTGTTCAATGGGAAGAACTATAAGAAATATTCCCAGTATTTCGTGAATTATTGTGCCTTGAAAGAAGAGATAATGGAGTTCTTATCTCTTCAAGATTTTTGTACTCTGGAAATACAAAATCTATTCAGAGATCCCTACTGTGGGGAAAACATGAGAAAGATTGCACACATCGTTGATGAAGTGTGCAAGAAAGTGGAGAATGGATGGTTGCCACCTGGAGCCAAGAGAGGAGTCAGGAGGGAATATTCATCAAATCCATTTCTAACAGAGTGTCCAAGATCTGTGAGTTGAGGACCACTCAAAATGAATAAGCCTCAAGTTACTTGAAATAATATGAAGATAACCCATGTGTAGATGAAGACCCAACAGTCAAAAATCTGGTTGTTGGTAGTGTGGAGAATGAATGCATTTCCAATTTCTTTGTGGGTGATATCCAAATCACTGATATATATTTTGGCTCATGTATGGGTGGAGAGTCACCTTTTGGATCAGATACAAAAGGAAAATTAAAATAATAATTACAGTCACCTTCGGAGCCACCTAAAGAAGAAGAAACCAGGGCCACACCGCTTGGGTGTGAACCAAAACTTTTGGTGGATGAACAGGCCACCAAAATATCTGTACAGAAAGAGGATAAAGTGAAGAACACGGATGATAAAATTTCTTGTTTTTTCAGCATCCATGTACACTTGCAACCATCTTATCCATGTAAAGATAAAAATACTTCACTTGCATATGAGGACTGAAAGATGAAGGACAATTGTGAGGGAGATGAATTTGCTCCTAGTTTTTTTGTTAATGAACCCAAAATCAATGCAGAGGAGGGTGATACTGTCAATGATGATAAGGGATCTTTTGGATCAGATGCAAAACAAGGAAAAATATCATATTTGAATTCATCATCTGAACTTCCAAATTAAGTGGAAGACAAGCCCCCACTAGCTAGTTGTGAATGAGGAAAGTTGAAGGAGAAAAATCTAATGCAGAAAGATGGACACAATTCAGAATTTTGCACTCTCTTGCAGCCAGATGAAGTTGAAGCCACATCAGAAGTGAGGATTTACCATGTTAAGAATTCACACTCCCCTATCATCAGTGAGGAGGTCCAAGAACCACCTAGTCTTGCAACTAGGAAGTCTGAAATAAGGATTCATGAAGAGAAGCACAAGTAACTACAAGGTATTTGCAGTGAAGGAGAAGGAGAAGTGTGCCATGGGCATAAAGAGAAATACGTTGCAGCCATGAAATACACAAATGAAGTCCTTATTGGTGAGTATTGTGCAAGAAAGGAGCAGAGTGTTCATTCACTTGACCCTATCGCCAGTGATGTAGAAAAACAATCTAGAGAGATGACAAAACACTCTGGACATGGTTGAAAGAGTGCCTATTGAAAGGTGCTCAAATTTCACCAAGACATCTATTGAGGGATGTCCATCTCTCTATGTTGGTGACATAGATATTTTACTTGAAGAAAATTTTCCAAGTTCAACTTCCACTTCACCACTAGAGTTCCATGAAGTTGATCCTAGAGAGAGGGAAGAAGAAGAGGCTCATATGCAAGAACCTCATTTTCTTGCAGGGTCACTGAAAATGAGTGAGAGAAAAATAAAAGAGGCCCTACACACTCTCCATATAACCTCTACATTGATGAAACATATATGTTGGAAGTTGGAGGAGAAATATTCCATTGAAGACATGGAGAAGTTTCAGAAGTCCATGACAAGCACCAAAGGTAATTTTCTGCAGTTGCTTTCTGATAGAGACAATCTGCTTGAGCTTGTGGAGTTATTGTATGGAGTATCCTTTAAGGATGAAGAATAAATATGTAATCTCACACAAGAATTATTGACCACCTAATATTCCATGAAGAGCACTCAAGGTGCACTCCAAGAGTCCAAGATGGTGATAGAGAAACTTCATGAGAAGTTGCAAATATCTCACCTACCCTCCTACACACCATTCAGCCATCTTCACAAGGATGATTGCGTTATTGAACATATGGAGGAATCTCATGAGATGGTGGATCATGAGATGAAATTATTTTTTAATGTGCTTGATAATTGTGTAGACAAGCCTAATCAAAACCAAGCACTTGACCTCTTCCAGAGAAAATTGGAATTTTTTTTTGGAGAGAGTCTATTCTCCATGGAAGATACATATGAGCTCACCTCAGTTGGATAAACCATTGAGGAAGAAGGGGAAACCATAATTTGGGTGGATAAGTATTGCAGGGATATGATTCACAGCTCTACCCACACTTCTATTTCAACCTCATCAAGTGGGGATGAAAATTGGGAGAAGGAATTTTCCTTGTTGTTGTAACAGGAAGAGCTAGAGGCTTTCCTAGGTGTTCATAATGACTTGCTGAATGCACCATTACCATCCCAACAACCACATAGGAACATATTGTTGTCACTTGATTCCATTCAGCCACATATGGATTGGGTGGAAGATTACATGTCACAGTCTTCTTGCAGAGAAATATTTGCACATGATCAGTGGAAGCCAACTGAGCAAGCAAAATACCAAGAGAAGTTGATGAGAAAAATATTTTTCATAAGGTGGTATTTATGGAGGAAATCGTCACAGTTGGATGGACGCTTTCACCCTTTGACCAGTGGCATAAATTTGAGCCATTGGGATTGTTCACATGGACCTTTTGGTTGGAGTATCAGTACCTTCCCAGGTTGGATGAGGGCACATTTATTTGTATTTCATGCTTACATACTTGGAGATAATTGTGATGCATCATCTTATTGTGAGCATTTTGGGAATCTTTTTTGGTTGGATGATGCCTATACTCATTGGGGTTGGACATGGGACTCACACCTATGTCATTGCAACAACATAATTGTAAGATCCAATGTCGACGTGCATCAGTTGGGAAAATCGGGTGCAGGCATATTTTGGTCTAATAAGTTGTGTTGGAAGGAATTCTCACTGAAGGGGGTGCGATGCAAGCAATGGGACCCTAGAAATGCTTGTTTTTGGAGAAACTGTACATGTTGGCTTAATGGAGCAAGTCAATTTTTTTTTGCACATGATTTCATGCTCCAGTTCTCCTACATGGTGGACAAATTTGCAGCACTCTGGAGTGCTTCTGCTTGAGGACAAGAAAATTTAGGAGGGGAGGACTGTCATGTCCCCATATTTCTGGACATAAGTGTTGACCATGCCCAACACCTTGGGGCGGGTCAAAGATGCATTAATTACCTCACCTAGGGCAGTTTTTTCCAAATATTATTTATGAGGTTTATACTTAGTTTAATTTTTATTATTATAAATTAATTATTGTGCAAATAACATGTGGAATTGAGCTTGTCATGATAGTCACAATTGGAAAGCCAACTTGAAAAGGGAGGAGATTAAGAAAGTGGAAAATATATGACAAAAGCAGTCAGAGAGAAAGGGAAAGTGCCCAAAATCTATGACAAAAGCTGTAATAATAAAAATATGAAACAATTGACAAAGGAGGGCACAGTTTCCTTTTGGAGACTCAGAAAAGCTATCATAGGAAAAGCAACAAAAATTTGACAAAGGAGGGCACATTTTCCTTTTGGAGACTTAGAAAAGATGTCATGGGAAAAGAAGGAAACTTTTGACAAAGGAGGGAGTAGTTGTTAATTTTTATGGATGACTTGGATAGGGAACCATCTTCACATGGCCCCTACTTTCCAATTACTCAAGGAGGGCACATGACTTGGACAAGGTTAGGGTTTCTATGTGGATGACTTGCTCTCACATGTTACCTATTTCCTCTACTTGCTAAGTAGGTCACCTAGATATCTATTAAAGTAGAATTTGAGCTCAATTTACTAGTTTGGTTGATGAATTATTGGTACATGCTTATGTGAAGCATATTTTTCTAAGTGATGCACCTCAGAGCTTTGGGAGATGAGCCCAAAAACTTTATTTCCCCACTCCTCCATTCCCATTCCCTTCTCTTTGTAGGTATGGAGCACATGATGTTCATACAATGAGAACATATCAGTCATATTTTTCATCCTCCATCTCAGTCAATTCGAGCTCCAGTGAATCCCAAGCTTCACTTATGCTCTCGGTCTTCCTCATGTCTAGTTTTGGGACTCCTGCCCACCATTTTGAATCCTCTGATGTGATGGTCAGTCAATATTTTATTTACTTATTTGTATCATATTATAAATAGTGTTATTTATTTCTTTTAGTTTGCAATCATTCTTTTCATTAAGCTACCTATTAAGTTTTCCCATGTATAAGCATGATTTATCATTAAAATGAGGGTTTTGAGAATTCTAGTGAAATACTAAGTGAGACATCATTATGGGAATGAGTTTTGAAGTTATAATATTCTGTTATAATATGTATTAGACTATGCAAATTTCATTTATAAGTTCTGATACAATTCTGTTATGAATTTCAAGCTAAATTGTGTACCCTAGCTAGATCACTAGTTATAATTAACTAGTTTTATAGTTTTTGTAATTAAAAGAGTTCCACCCACTCATTTTCAATTATTTAAGTTTATATGTGTCACTGAAATACCCACATACCCACATATACTTCCATATTTCAAATTTTTTGAGTCCATACATTGTTTTGGGAGCCTCCATTGCGCAGGACTTCCCTAGTCCAAAATTGCCTAAAAACCCCAATTCACTCCTAAACTCTTCAAAATTATCCATAACTGTCCCAAAATGTCATAAATATGATTTTATTATACATTAATGTCATAAAAATACAATTTCCTTTCCCCAATCCCCTGGTCAAAAGGACTAAATAAATTTTCTTAGTTTCACGGTTGGGTGACCTAGAAGCAGGGGATTAAGTTTCCGCATAGCGGAATCTGAAACCTGAATGATACCTTATATAAATGTGTTATGGGAAATGAATTTACTTTTATTAAACTTACCTTTGGTTTCTTTCCCCTTCCTACTCCCATACATACAAATTTCTCAGTAAAACCCCTTTATTTTCCTAGTCTGAAATTCCAGTGAGTGTCTGTAAGTAATATCAGAAATTTTAAATTAATTTGACAGAATAATTAGTGATATGATATGAATATAATACCTCATAACATTACATTTTGTGCCCTACACACCACAACAAAATGGTGTTGCAGAGCGCAAGAACATGGCTCTCAAAGAGATGGATACATGCATGATGGAAGCAAAGGTTTTGAATCCTAATATATGGGATGAAGCTATCAATTGTGATGCATATGTTTAGAAAATAGATCCACATAAATCATTGGATGAAAAAAATCCATTTGATTCTTGGAGTGGTCACAAGCCCATTGTTTCTCATTTCAGGGTTTTTGGCTCAACTGCTTGGGCTAGAATTCCTCCCGAGAAGAGAAAGGCCTTGCAACCTAAAATCAAGGAGATCATTATGGTTGGATATGTTGAATATTAAAAGGTATACAAGCTCTTTTATCCCTCATATCAGAAAAAATTCATCAAAATGAGTGTACAGTTCAAAGAAGAACCCTTGCAGGAGATCGAACTAGCTCAAGGGGAATGCTCAAATCCTCCACTCCATGATGATGTAAGTGATGATTATTCCTCTTATATTTCTGATTCTGATATTGATGATGATAATGATGACATGCATTCATATCATGACTCACCCATTCAGCTAAATTGGGCTGATAAAACCACACAAGAAGCTGGTGCTCTTGTTGGAGATCCACTAGACTCTAGGAAGACTAGATTTCAATTTCGCAATGTCTTCTCTACTTGTGAATTGAATCTTTCAGAGAGATTCTTTATAATAGTTGGATATTATCCTCATACATATCATGAAGCATCACTTTACCCAATATGGAAAACAACCATGCAATAAGATTTCAAGTCCTTGCAAGATAATGTGACTTGGGAATTGGTTCCCTTTCCCTCCAAGAGGAAATTAGTGCAATGTAAGTGGGTCTATAGGAATAAAGTGAATGTTGATGGTTCTAGTATAAATTAAAAGGATATGTTGGTTTCCAAATGCTTCTCTCAAGTCTAAGGAGTGGACTATACAGAGACATTTGCACCGGTTGCAATGATGGACTCTATCAGGCTAGTTTTAGGCATTGTTGCATCTAAGCGTTGGGAGGTTCACCACATGGATGTGAAGAGTGATTTTTTTCATGATGAAATTAATGAAGAGATATATATGCACCATCCTGAAGGTTTCATTCATGATCCTTCACTTTTCTGTAGGCTGAATAAGTCTCTCTATGGCCTCAAGAAATCCCCCAAGGCTTGGTATGACAAGATGGACAATTTCCTACCATCGCTTAGCTTTGAAAGATGTAAATTTGATCCTAATGTATATTTGAAGCATGTTGGTGATTTATTGCAGGTCATAGTATTGTATTTTGATGACCTTTTTATTACATGGATCTGCACTAATTATATAGGATCAATAAAGTCTCCATTGCACAGTGATTTCTCCATGACTCACCTTAGGTTGTTGAAACAATTTATTGGCTTAGAGATTGAGCAATCTGATGTAGGGATCAAGGTCATCCAACCAAAGTATGATACAGACATGTTATTAAAGTTCAAAAAGGATGAATGTAAGGAAACTAAGTTCCCATTCCTCTTAGAAATAAAACTAGCTGATATTGGTGCTTCTCCATTGGTGGACACCTCATTGTACATACAACTAGTTGGGAGCTTGTTGTATATTACACACTCTTGACCTGATTTGGAATATATTGTAGGTTTTGTTGAAAGATAAATGCAGGAGCCTCATGAAATCTATTGGAAGGCTGAAAAAATAATCTTGCATTGTGTGCAAGGAACAAAACACTTTGGGGTACACTGTGTTGTTGGTTCTCCAATAGAACTAGTTGAATCTACTAATTCTGATTAGGCTGGAGATTCAATTGATAGAAATTACACTTCAGGTTATGTTTTCATGCTTTCACATGGTCCCATATGCTATTCAAGCAAGAAACATCACACTATATCTCTTTCATCAGCTGAGGTCGAGTACAAGGGAGCAGTGAACGTAGCTACACAATGTGTGTGGTTGCAAGGTATTTTTGGGGAACTTGGTTTTGCATTTGATTCACCCACACTCATTTGGTGTGACAATCAAAGTGAAATTAATATTTCCATTGATCCAGTGTAGAGACATAGGACCAAGAACATTGAGATACACATTCACTACATCAGGAGATTGGTGTATGAGCAAGTAATATCATTGCAGTGTTGCCCATCTATAGAGCAAACTACTAACATCTTCACCAAGAGCTTCACATTTAAGACATTCACCTATCTAAGATCACTCCTTAGAGTGGGTGACACATGGTGATGACTGATATTCACTTTCATATTTTTCTCCATGTCCATTTTAGAGGGGAGGTTTTGTTCCCATGAGTTTTTCCTCCTTACCTTGGTTATACAGACAAATAAATTTTTGTAAGAGGTGACTTGAGCCTTAGTTTCCAAGGCCTCAATAATGTGATGTAATTACACTAATTCAAGATTAATGGGGTGTGTTAGAGCATTATTCCACCTTAGTACGATGGTCATACACCTAGGGAACATTTTCATTAGTCTCATGCTTATGTTATATGGTCCAAAACTAGGCTGTGTTGGTCAATCTTGGTCCTTTTGGTGTTTTGGACTCATAAATACACCCAAGATCCCTCATTTGATCATTATAGTTACACAGGTACCCTCATTAATGACTACTCAGTCCTTGGTGCACTCCCCATCCCTTAAATCAAGGAAAATGGTTTACTAGAGGCGCATATGCATGTGTTTGGGTGGTTTTTTACTCTTTTGGACCATTTATTGCTGCCTAGAGCCACTCCCACTCACCCATGCACTTAAACACATCTATCCTACCCTCATTTATGTCCTAGAATCTTCCATCCATGTCCACAATATAATTCATGACTGTTTGAGGTGGTTTGGGAGCTCATTGGTCCACCTAGAGGGGTTTTGAGGTCCAATCTAAGCTTGCCACATGTATGCATCCAAATTGCCTCCAAAGGATAACGATTTCTCCATATTTTAATATAAACATGTTCCAGACATATTTACATGTTCGATAGTCATAATAAACTCTGTTATTGACACCATTTCAATGTGTTAATTTCACTCTTTTCACTCTTTTCTGTATAATTTGTGAGTAATCTTGAATTGTGAGGATTCCCTTAGCTCCTATATCTTGCTGTGAATCATATTTTCACGCATATTTCCATTTTTTCATATATTTTATATATGTAGGGTGTGTGGAACGCTCATGTCCACATGAGGTGAGTTCAAAATAACCTTTGTTTTAGCAACTTAGGATGTTGGTCTACTTTTTACTCATAATTACTGAAGTAGGAAATTGGGATGACAGATTCCAAATTCAAATTCCAAATCCCAAATGATGTGAGTGTCAACCGAAGTCAACTAAATTCAACAAAGAGAAAATATCACCAAATATATTTAGTTTTCATAAAAATTGTAATCTTATCGACGAAATTATTTCACAAAAAGAAAACTAGTGTCACAAAATTAAACCATAATGTAGCTAATTTTGTGGAGAAATGACAATGTTCAATGTAATTTCATGGAGAAGGGATAGCCAAATGCTATGTTTTAAAGAGATGAAAATCTTATCAAAGCATTGTATTATATTAGGTAATATATTTTATGTACCTAGACATTAGTTTGTTAGACAATGTCTTATTTTGCAATTTATCTTATGTTTTTTACTTAGAGATTTGTTAGAGTGTTTTATTTTGCAATTTATTTTATGTTTTTGTAACTTTTAAGATTTCGTTAATAATTTTAATTTTAAAGTACTAATTATGCTTAATTTTATCAGTTGTATTGATTCAAATTTACTATTGATTATATGATTTATTATTATATATATTATCTATTTCTTATATAATTTATTAGAAGAGTTTACTTTAAACAATAAGTTTAGAATCATATTATGTAATTTATGGCTAAGTAAATAGGAAACAAAAGACATAAAAATTAATGATTCTATAGTTAATTGTACTTATCAATTAAGATATTTTATTTTTTGGGAGTTTTTTTTTGTAAGGATCATAATTTTGAACCAATGACCTTAGAAAAATAATTCTTTAAGAGTAAACCCATTCACCCTCCATTCTGAACTCCATGATATTATTTTTGGGAGGTTTTAGATCTTAAGTTTCTCTATTTAAGAATCTTTAATTGTGGATTTTTTTCCATAATAAAATCAAATGCACACATTGTCAAATGTTAGAAAACATAATGTCTTATAAAATATTTATTTAATGTTCTTTTCACTCTTGTATTAAGAAATTGGGAGTTTTAGCAATTCAATATATGAAATGACATTTTTTATATTATCTAAGTTATTAATGTATCATCATTTTCACTAAGCATAATGAGAACGATTGATTTCTCATTATGTGCATAATCCACTTAACATTCATTGGTGATAATCATAAAATTGATAAATTTACATAAAATGTTATATGGATAAAACTTTCATTTTTAATTTGATTTGTTTTTTAATGTCTTGTACTATTTTCAAATGACAATGTCATTTTCCTACCAAGTGTTACTAAATTTTGAAACATGTTAATAATTAGTTTAACCCTTTGTTATAAATAATTTATACATAAATATATTTCTAAAAAAAATATCTTATTACTATATCTATTTCTAAAAATTAATATTATGACTTATCTGTTTCAAGCATATAAAAATGTTCATCTTTATCCATGTTGAAAACTAAGTAAATCTATTACTCTATCACAATTTCTCATATTTGTTTTGAAAAAAAAATCAATTAAAAACATAATTTTATGTCTTTTAAATTTGTAAAACTCATATAAATTAATTTATAATGGGACCATCTATTTTATTGTTGATTGCTTAATTTTTATGAAACAATTAATAAATAATTGAATAAATTTCTAAAATTCAAATTTCAATTTAACAAATGTTTGTTTTTTTACTGAAATAACTTGCATATGAAGTAATATTAAAACATGTAAAATTTCAAAATATGTATTTTTTAATTAAATAGTGTACATATAAATAGGAATTAATAGTGAAACTTACTGGTTTAAATTATGTATATGAATTAATATCCATTTTTAAGATCATTTATGTACAATTACCAATATACTATAAAATTAAATTATACTAGTAAATAGGTGAGAATACTTCTAAGGATAATTGATTTATTGGTTAACCTCTATTAAGATACTTAATATTCATGTAGCAAAATTAATCACTTTATTTTATTTAAACTTTAAATTAAGGAATATTTAACTCAAATTTATTTATTTCACTTAATTTAAGAGGTAAATACCAAGCAACTTTGCTACTAATTACACTTGTTTACTTAAGCACGGGTGAATAATATATCTTAATGTATTTGTATTTATATGTGATTCACAAAAACAAAGGATTGAAATCCTTTTTTACTTAACCACCAAGAAATATAGGCAATAGAATTGATATTTTATAATTCATAAAAGGATTAGAAGAAGTTATGTATTTATCTGAATTGATATTTTGTAAAAACAAAAAAAAATATTTGTTTAAATTTAATTATAAAAGAAGAGAAATTTTGAGAATCCTAGTATATTAGATTTGTGTGAATTTTTATTTAGAAATTAGAATAAGATAATGTATGTGAAAAATATTTGTTATTGTTAGTAATTAATAATTTTAAAATTAAATATAAATATAGTGGTGGTTGTTGTTAATGATAGAAAAATGTTAATAAATTTGTGTGACAAAATATTTTTATGAAATAATTATATATGTGACAAGGTCTTCTTAAAGAATAATAGATTTTTTATTTGTAATATGATCATTTAAAAGAAGAAATTTATTTTGAGATTTATTTAATAGGAAAATCTAATATGGTGATTCCATGAAGGTGGGTAACACTTTTTTGCCAAATTTGCCAATGAAAACCTGATTTTTTACTCATGTGCTAGATAGAAGCCCTCGAAACGCATGTATGCCATGTGAATTTCGACTTGCAGTAAAAAAAAAAATTGTAGAATATTATGTTGGCTTCCCAACGATATTTTTTTTAAAATATTCCGATGTCATTTAATGTGTGAAATTTTGCATTTCATGAACTGTGTGACCTTTAAAATTTGAAGAAATTAATAAGTGGCTCATGTCCATCCCCATAATTCAATCTTACATTAATAATTAAAAAAAAACATATACAAGCATGATTTACACAAAATGTATTGTGGTCTGTATATTTTTTTGTTAATTTATTTCATAATATACAATTATTTATTATTTTTCGAAAGTGACAACATCTGATTTCAGCATCAGTTTATGCACATGTGTGTCCATCCCAACTTTTGTTTCACTGTTTTAAAAAATTGAAAAACCAAAAATACCCTTTTGAAGACGACACGTCGATGTGTGGGCTGTGTATTTTTCCGAAATTTTTGGATGTGTATTTTTTACCTTGCGGATTTTTCTTTGAGCTGCTTCGAAGTTGTTGCCAGGTTTTCTAAGTGTAAGTTTTAGAACTAATTTAAAAAAAAACATATGAATGTCAAAACGCATGCATGATACCTCAATGGATAGAGGATTTAGTGATGAATCTATCGGTATTAACTCTACTCAGTTTTGTGCCATGAATGGCAGCATTTACACCCCTAGAAGACATAGAGAAACATTGATTTTCCTGTAAGAGGGTTGAATTTCTATTTTCCAGGCCCTCGATCGAGCTCTGGAGCTTGATCAAGGTTTTAAATACCTCGTCGAGGTTTTAACCAAAGATCAATCGAGAAAATTATAAATAGCTCGATCGAGGTCTAGTTGTTGTTAAACAATCTTACAAAAATAGTCGTGAATGAAGTTAAGCATTGATGGCATTAATGTCATTTCAACTACCTTCCTAACACCATTTCCCACCTGAATTCCTAAATAAATTCTAAATAAACATAANTTGTTAATTTATTTCACAATATACAATTATTTATTATTTTTCGAAAGTGACCACATCTGATTTCAGCATCATTTTATACACATGTGTTTCCATCCCAGCTTTTTTTTCATTGTTTTACAAAAATGAAAAACCAAAAATAACCTTTTGAAGACGACGCGTCGATGTGTGGGCTGTTTATTTTTCCGAAATTTTTGGATGTGTATTTTTTACCCTGTGTATTTTTCTTTGAGCTGCTTCGAAGTTGTTGTTAGGTTTTCTAAGTGTAAGTTTTAGAACTAATTAACAAAATACCATATGAATGTCAAAATGCATGCATGATACCTTAATGGATAGAGGATTTGGTGATGAATATATCGGTAGGAACTCCGCTCAGTTGTGTGCCATGAATGGCAGCGTTTACACCCCTAGAAGACATAGAGAAACATTGATTTTCTGGTAAGAGGGCTGAATTTCTTTTTTTCAGGCCCTCGATCGAGCTCTAGAGCTCGATCGAGGTTTTAAAATACCTTGATCGAGGTTTTAACCAAAGATCGATCGATGGTTTATTAAACCCTCGATCGAGAAAATTATAAATAGCTCGATTGAGCTAATACATTGATCGAGGTCTAGTTTTTGTTAAAAAATCTTACAAAAGTGGTCGGGAATGAAGTTAAGCATTGATGGAATTAATGTCATTTCAACTACCTTCCTAACACCATTTACCACCCGAATTCCTAAATAAATTCTATATAAACATAAGACATAAACATCTTACTAATTTTATCATTCACAATTGGCTAACCAATTTGAAACAATGCTTATGTTCTAATGCAAATTTAGCATTGTGTATTGTGTATTGTGTTTACATATTGTTGTAGGTGTGAATTTGGATTGTTGATATTGATCACAATGGGAAGCAAAAAGCATCGAAGTAAAATATCTAGTAGGAATCAAATCAACACCAAAGAAATAAGAGAGAAAGATAGAGAAAGAAAGCAGAAAAAAAGAGCAATCTTGAGAGGAGAAGAAGTTGCAAATCAAGCTATCATGGGAGAATCAAATGCCATTGCTAACAATATTGGTATAATTTAAAAGTTATGCAATTTAATATTCGTAACTATACCTTTTTTTTTCCTAGTGATATAGTTCATATAATTTCATTCATATTTTTAATATAATTTCATATTACATAATATATTTAATTTCATAGTGTTCTAGTTCATAATTTATATATATGTGTGTTAAATTGTTTAGAATGTAAATATAATTTTGTAATTGTAATTTTGTAAATAATTCATAAACTTATATAAATTGTATGTGGATGTTTGAATTCATATATATATATATATGTATTCATAATTGTATGTAAATTGTATAATTTCATATTCATAGAATTTTATAAATTGCATATTCATATATTTAATTTCATAGTGAACTCTAGTTCATAATTTTTATATATACATGTACATGTGTTAAATCAAGTTTAGAATTTATTATAATTTTGTAATTGTAATTTTGTAATTAATTCATAAAGTTATATGTACATTGTATGTGCATGTATGAATATATATATGTATTTATGATTGTAATTAAATTGTATAATTTAGTATTTACATATTCATATAATTTTATAATTTCATATTGCATAATATAGACTCACATATATATAATTTTTATGTAAAAGATTACAAAGATTGTTCTCAATGGGAGTTGATTGCACTAGTCATCATCGATTTTAATATTCAATTTTAATTTCATATTCATGTATATGAACATTTTCATAGTGTTCAAATTACAATTTTACATGACACTATGATAATGATGATAATTACATTACAATTACATTTAGTGTTCAAATTACAATTTTACATTATATTACATAACATATTCAAGCAAAGAGGTAGATATAATATTAGATGTATATAAGAGTATTTTTTGTACTCCAGTGAAGAAGGAGGTGAATCTAAGTAGCCTTCATCATAAGGAAGAGAAGGAGATGACACAACTCTTCCATATCAACATCCATATCATGGAGACCAAGGTTGACGCTCTATAGGATTCTACTTCACAATACAATCTCATAGAAGCACATTAAAATGCATGGATGATTTAACAATGTTCTCAAAGAAACACATAGACCATGTCAGTTAGATATTGCGTAGTTAATCCAAACAAAAATTGATTTCATTATGTAACATATTAACTCTAGTAGAAGAAGATTGAAACACTTGTCAATATGTTGATCATTCGTCCGAAAATGTAATTTTCCTCCATATTGAGTCTAATAACAATCAATTTATCCTTCCATGTCTTGCATGTGCATCATAAATTTAGTAACATATTCTCCTTCCTTTACGTTCAATGTGTAGGACTAATTCCTAAGGTCATTCTTTTCAAAACTGCATGATTTATATCAAGGAGACAATAAGAAGAGGAAGGAAATATAACAAAGGAGAATTCAATATGGACACCTTATTAATTATGAAATTCTGTATCTACGGTAAGCATTTAAAAATAGGACAGATTAAGATATAAGAGGTCACCATTGATTAAGACCTATAAGGTCAAGCAAGGAAAAACTTAGAACACTATTTTGAGTTGGTGTGGGTTTGCTTGGGGCATATTTGGCCTAATTTATACAAGTAGATGGTTTATGTATGGAAGAAAAGTTGGATGGCACTAGGAATCCCTTCTATGAAGTCTTCAACAACAATATATGCCCTCATTCTACCACATACAATGTGTTCATTGTTTGTTTTTGTAAGGAAGGCATGCTCGAAGACTTTAACTCTCAAAGTAGATCTTCGGTGCATTTTGAAAATATATATAAGAAAAAATGATTCTAATTGTATAAACTGATAAGATTTCAACATCCTAGTTGAAACCAAATAGACCTATGAGACTATAACATCAACCAAGTGAATCAAGGATATTAATATAAACTTGAACATAATTATATTCTAGTATATGATAATGATGATAATTACATTACAATTACAATTACAATCACATTACAATTACAATTACATTACATTGCAATCTTGTACAAATGACTAGGAATCATACTTAATAACCTAATTTACTTAATAACATACAAATTGGGACATAAGTCTCATCTGCAACAAATGTGGAAAGTACTTGGGATTTTCCCTAAAACTCATTATGAGGAGTACCACAAGAACCCCGAAGTAGCTAGCCAATGAGAGGACCTACCAAGCGAAAAGGGAAACGACCCCTACCGGATTGACTAGATTCCCACCTGTGAGGAAAACCAAAGAGATTTCGTTTGTGGCCAAGCGGTTAGCAGTCTTACCTGCACTGTGAAGTGAGGGGTACTACCCCAATACTCAAGCTTGAGACAGCCTTGGTGGCCGAGTGACTACCTTTTAACCATTAGGAAGCTGATTTGAACCAGGGTCCATATTCATCTCCAGTTACTACTACAGCCACCATTGTTTGCATTTATTTGTTAATTTGTTAACAAACAATGGCAATATGATAAACTTAAAATAAAATGTCATTCAAGCTTGTATAATTTATTTGCTATTTTTTAACTAACAATGGCAATATGATAAGTAAAATAAAATGTTATTCTTGAGCTTGCATTTATTTGTATTTATTCTTAAGCTTGTAAATTTATTTTTGAGTTTGTATTTGTTTATTGCTAGATCCTAGCCAACCATCACAAGATCGTGCACCCTCTGATTTCCCAAGAGTAATTGGGAGCTTCAATGACATTGGAATGGATTCTAATTGTTTAAGAGGGTTGGATGATGCCACTCAAGAAGAGTTCGGGAACCCGACCCCTGATCGGACAATCAGAGAGAATGTTAGTAACATAATCAAGTTGTACTTTGAACAGCAATAAGTGATTACACAAGCTCAAATCCTACATGGATTGATAAAACACAAAAAAATTGAAATGTGCCACAAAGTTGTTGGGTTTTAAGGATGTTGAAAATAAAAATGCATGTGAGAATGTAACAACTACACTATATGCATTTGGAAAGTCAAGAAAAACTTATATCAGCACTGCTCATAGGGAAATTACAACTGCTATTGCGGCACGAAGCACCTCAAGAAATTGAATGGTTGCAACAATGTCAAAGATGCTCCATGTTTAAAGAAAAACACTGCACAAATACACTAAATTCAGGGTAAAGATAGATGAAAACGATGAACATGCTTGTTGGGATCTTCTATGCAGAGAAGCATATAAAGAAAGGATGGAAGAGAGCATCAGAGAGAAGGTGATAGAGTGTTGGGACAACCATTCTCATGCTATACTAGATCAAAAAAATGTCCTGCAACAATGTTCTGGTGGATGCATTTATAAGTAGCATTGCAAGCATGTTATGGAGATGACAGGAGTTGCTTTGTTCGAGGAATTCAAAGAATCAAATCCCGATGTCCAGATCTCATTTACCATGTTCAGTAAGTTGAAATCATGGTATATTAGGCTGAATACGATTCAGGACACTTGTTGTTGTCGATACCATGTTGAATTCCAGTTATACGATGACACATTTGTGGATTTTTTCAAAAAACATTGGGATGGTGAACTAGCTCCTCACACAGTGCGGGATTTTATTTCTATGATACTATGCAATAGGAATCCTGAAAATGTGTTTTTCAATAAAATGTGTGTAGGTGGGAGAAGATGCCATGAATGTGGTGATTTGGCATTGTTCCATAGGAAGTTTCCTATTGATCCAACACACCCTGGATTGTCAGATATCACAGTTAAGTGGAAGAGATATGAGTATGTCTCCATGAATCCATCATCTTCTTCACATGTTCCATCTAAGAGGATCAACTTGCTTGAGGATGATATTCCTATTTCATACTTCATGGACAATTTTCAAAGTCAAATTTACAAATACATTAAACACTCCCACAGGTCTAGGTGGAAAGCTTTAGAATTTAAGCATTCTCGTGAGGTTTTTGAGCCAGGCACAATCCTATCGGTGGTAGACTTTGATGAGAATTACACATTTACTCCTCGGAGAGAGATACAAAGTGAGTATTATCACTCCGAACAGGTGTCCATATTTGTACAGGTATTGTATAGACATGCTCAAGTGAGCATTGATGGTAGGGATATCACTCCTCAGTCATGCGATGTGATCAAGGAATATAATTTTTATGTCAGTGATGATCGTAAGCATGACACATTGTTTGTTCAACACTGCTTTGGGTTGATTTATGATTCATTAAAAAAGAATGGGGTGTCATTTATAGAACATTGGATTTGGTCATATGGGTGTATGGGCCAGTTCATGAAACAGGGCATGGAAAGGGTGAACATGATGGCGCAGGTGCATGCTTGAAACTATCACTTCAGAGGTACCAAATGAGTCATAGTGCATCCCGACTCAAGTTCTCAACAAAAGTAGTTGTTTGGTGCACACAAAATTTGGGTCACCAAGGTCATGAACAAGCAAGGTCGGTGCATAGGTAGGAAAAACCAACAACTTAATTGGAATTTAATAAATGTGTTTTTATTATATATATATATATGATGTTTGTTATTCAATGCGGGTTTTTTTGGGATGTTTCCCTTGGCAATGTGAATAGATCCATGCCATGGTATTGTGATACCATACCTGGTATGAGAGAACTGCATTCAGTTCGTAGTAAAGACATAGGCGACATATTTTCCATTGAAATGAGGAAGTATGCATGCTTCTGTGAGTTCTGCATTAACGCTAATGGACTGGGGGTTGATCATTGCGTGACCGATGCATATTTCAAACAATGGAAATATGTCCCTCTTAATCCAAAGGGGCCACATTTGATTCCGACGTGGCAAGAGATACACACTGAGGAGGAA
>LPNX011059342.1:57780-93284 GCA_001517045.1 Pseudotsuga menziesii | reverse complement strand
TATATATATATATATATATATATATATATTATTGTTTAATATTTGAAAATCTTGATGCAGGTGATGCATTTGTTGTAATTGCACCATCGGGAAATGTTGAGCATGTGGCATACTTTTTTTATGTGGTGTACACAAATCAAAATCAAGTTGGTGCGGCCCTATGTCGACGGAGAGTTCATGTACCAATTTGGTGACCTAGTTGTGATGGGCCACTTTTTTGAAAATGTGAGAAGATAAGGTGACTATATTATTTACAGAGATTTCATGCCTGAATATATATCTTGTCAGTACAGTCATATGGTGGTGGCAGCTCGGATACATCTCATTGAAATGAAGGTGAAGAGGGGTGAACCAAAGAGATGGAAGATGTCAGTAGCTGACCATGATCGTATTATGGAGACATGCATTCCTATAACCCATTGGCCGGATGAATGAAGGTTATATGTCACTTTTAATGTTGACATAGTTGACATGCTTTTGAAATGTAGAAAATCAAAATTTCTTCTAAAATATATCATTTGGATTTAAATGTAATTTTTGTAAACATATATATGAGAGTACATGTGCATTCACATATGTACTCTATGTGCATGAACACCTATACCTAGGAATAGACAAGTTGTAAATTGTAAACTTGTAAATTGTAGACAAGTTGTAAATTGTTAGTGACATGCAATCCAAAGAAAAACACATACATTTATTGTGTCCTCATTAAATCTACTGATTGCAATCAATATTAATTGTAAGTTATGTTAAATTGTAAGTTTCCTTTGATTGACAATTTTGCAAAATTGTAATTTTTTTACAAATGAAACCAAATTTAAAATTGTAGTTGTAATTTTTTTGTATATGAAATCAAATTTTACATTGTAGTTGTAATTTGCGTCTAGTAGATCTTCAACTGCAGAAGTTAAAACCGTGAACTCTTCAAGTCAGTTACATAACACATATTTATATATGAAACATATCTATCTATGAACTCGCCTCACTCGAGTTGAGTGTCAGGTTTGGGAGGATGGGCTGCTGAGACGATCCTTCATTAGGACCGCGCTGATGAGTGGCTATCCACTCATCCGTAAACATCACGGCGGCTTCAACACCCTCATCTATAGCTGCCTGTGTCTGCGTATGTTTCCACATGACATGAATATAGTTACATTAATGAATTACAATTTGAACTTGAGAATCACAATTTCAACATGTAAATTATAATGTGAACCATAAAATGCAAACAATTCGAACATAAATAACTAGTACCTCATCGATTGGCATGCCATAAGTAGGACTCGAGTGGGGCTGTGTAGAATCTTGTGCAACACCCTTGTCTCTATCATGTACAATATGAGTAAGATAAATGACGAAAGTTAGATTATACCAAAATATTGTGTTCAACAATTGACTCATTTAGAAATTCCAATCAAGGATGACAGTTAACGCATACCTCATAGACGTGGGCAGGTGGAACTGTAGTGGGACCTCGAACAGATGCATCACTGCCAAAAAGGATCTCCATGAAACTAGGCTCCTGCATGGAGGTCTAACACAAAGCAAAGTATTAGTTAAAAAAATGATTCATTTAAGAATACATTGCAATCATGACAATCAAATGACGACTTGATCAAATGATGACAATAAAGATATACATGTCCCATCGGTCAAGGCCTGCATCTATGATGCAGTCCAAAATATGCATCACGGGCCATGATAGCATAATGCATCAATGTGTCACGATCAAGAACGTTGAGAACATCTTCGGTCACCCACTATGTCTAAATCTCTATAGGTGCAGTGGGTGCTCTATGTCTCTCTTCCTGGACAACCATCACGGTACCATGCATCGTCATGCGTGTCGCCTCTGCCAATGCACTCCACTCCTCATAAGCTAGCTGAGATGACCTAACTACATCATCTATCCTAAGCATGGTCCTATAAGGGAGACCTACCAAAGGCTCTAGCTCTGGCTGAGCTCTAGGGTCTCTCCTAGCCCTAGGACGTGCATGACTGCGTCCCCCACTAGCACCATAGAAGCTCGATGGTGTGCTGGTGTAATTTGGGTGCATGTCTAGGACAAACTCTACATATATATGTTTTGCAAATTTTAGTGGAACCTGGTCATGGTGGGGAAACATGCCCCACGCTCCAATAAACCTGTCGTATACATAAGGCACTGCAGCCTATAGCTTAAACTCCTTGAGTCTAAGCGGTTGACCAGCAGTGCAGTCAGGAGGGATATCAAATAATGTTCCCTTCACATCATGGCTAGTTGTTGCATGTTTCACTGCGGCCCAGCTACCAGGACCCCTCACTGCGGCCCTTATTCTCTAACATGCACTGACCCAAAGAGAACTCAATGGTCCGATGGACTTGTAGACCTTCAGTAGATTGTCTACTGCCTCTAACATCATCCACATCGAACATGATGTAGGAGAGTGCTTTGAAATCTCTCAGACATTAACCCGCAAATTGTCACACTGATTGGTAATGTCTTGCAGCGTGATACGTGTGATCTCATCCTCCCATGGTGCTTCCTTGGAAGGGTCGGGGCCCTCCTGTGCAGCACCTAAAAATTAGATGAAAACATAAACGTCAGTCAAAATTTACATACATCAACTGTAGGTGAAATTGAAATCAATATAAATTAAAGGTATTGATAACTGAAAGAAAAATATATATCCATTTAATGTACTTGTCTCATGGGGAACCTCCCAACCTACACCAGCAGTGTCATCCTCACCGCTCACATGCACATAGGGACTACCAATGTGGTTGCCACTCATCTCCCTAGCAAGAGCGTGTGTCGGCACAGGAACGTCTAGGCGAACCTGTGAAAATAGAGACATAATTTGATTAAATATACACATTTGAAACAATTTAATTTGTTGTTTAACTAACAAAAAAGATTACATCATGTGTAATTGTATACTTACAAGTCTTCTGTTGACCTTTGGGGTGAGAAATGGCCGTAGATCCGCCAGTGTTGTGCTGATGAATCGAAGAACCCTGCTGTAGAGATGCATCTGCATGAAATAAGGCATAATAAATGCAGTCAGCATACAATATAAGATAAATGATAAATATGTCAATAGTAAAGACGTATATTTGAGATGAAATTAATATATCATCACATGATGCACATTAATAATGGGAGAAGGATCATGAGTGTGAGCACAATCAATAAGGAAATGACACATGCAAATGTCTTTTTCATAGATAGTTGAGCTTGACCATTCATGTCATGTGTGTGAATGCAAAAGTGTTCTTGGGACTCATGGTTTTCGCTTAAAGTTCGAAGCTCTAACTTTTCAGATCTCAATCCAGTATTTTAGTCTCTAACTTTCCATTTCAATTTATTTTAAACTTTACCTATACAAATAATTTATGTCAATATCATTTTTTTCCACTAGGTACAAGTCAACCATTTCATCAAGGATATTAAGAAAAGATACAATAATATGAACTCAACATTTCTACCTATCTCAAGAATATATCATAGCATCCCTATCCTTGCCCTATGGTTTTATGCTAACTTTAGCAAAAACTGAAACAAACATAGATATGCATTATGTCTTGATATAATTTATTATTGATAGTATACTATTGTCATACTATGTAGAATAATAGATGTGCCCGCACTCAAATCTATTAGCTAATGAATGCATGGAACTTGGCTACCCTCTTGCTATTATTGCCATCAATATTTCTCCGTTGCAAATTGAACCTCCCATATGGGTATTAGTGGGATAAAGAGAGACTTAGTATTTTAGTATATGCCCTATGCTTTTTTTTATTGTGCTTATTTATTTAATGCAATGAATGAAATACATAGATTTCACATAAAATCATAATGGCAAGGAGGACGTCTAGATGCAAGTCTCCATGGATTGATGAATGGGCGTGACTATTCTCATAAGCTAAGGCAATAAGAAGGGCAATACTAACTTATCCTGACTAACCTATCCTGAATGGAAAATGTCAAGGTCTTAATGTATAAATTTATATATTTTATTAGTAATATATTTTACTATTATTTTAAAATATTCTAAATTTATAATTTATAATTTTCAAAATGTTGAATATAAATCTATATATTTTTTCTAAAAAATATATCAAAAATATAATTTTATCTTAAATTATGGATTTCTATTAATTTTTTAATTTAATATTCTTAAAAAAAATTAATCCATGAATTTCTTTTAATTTTTTAATTTGATTTTTTTTTCAAATTTATAAACATTAACTTTATTAATATTTTTTTCCTTAAAAAAAATAAAATATCAACATTTTCATAATATGTTTGAGCTTCAAAAAAATAAAAATACATACTTGTACACTTTTCAATAAAATAAAATCAAAATATGTCTACTAATTCAAAACATACATATCTTATTTTATTACCAGCGTAGATCCAAATCCTAGGCTCTATCAAGCGCCAAGATGGATCAAATCTCTCGAGGTGCAAACCTCTTCTTAGGTATCCATTGATTTGATTAAAACCAAAAGACACATCTTTTTATTTAAGGTCCACATATAATATTTTTATTATTAATATTTAATATTATTTATGGCCAACATATAATATTTTTTATTATTTTGTTAGGAACGAACATTGCATCATTTCCCTACACATGGTTTTAAAACCATATGCAAGGCCCTCCTACAACCATGGGTTGTTTAGGAGGCCTTGCACATCGTCTTAAAACCATTTGCAAGGCCCTCCTAAACCATGTACAATAAAACCATGGGTTATTTAGGAAGCCTTGCATATGTTTTAAAAACCATGTGCAAAACCTCCTAAGCCATGTACAATAAAACCATGGGTTGTTTAGAATGCCTTGCACGTGGTTTTAAAACCATGTGCAAGGCCAACATTTTTTTGTGGATAATTCAATTTTGTGTTTTTTTCTTGACTCGCATATTTTTTTATGGATAATTAAATTTTTACTTTTTTATTGTTTTGTTAGGTAGGAAGATTACAACATCTCCCCCATATTAGATTGCTTTTGTGGCCGACAGTGATATTATTTTTTGTTTTGGGTTACAAAATCTCTCCCATAATATTCACTATCACTATTATTTTTTGCCGACATGTTACAAACCTTACTAACATTAAATGACGTTACAAGATCTCTCCCATAATATTCACTATCACTATTATTTTTTGCCAACATGCTACAAACGTTACTAACGTTACATCACATTACAATATCTCCCCCCCACTGAGCTGTTGAGCGCCTCTCGGTGTAATGAAAATTTATTTATAAAAAATATAAATATGAAGTAATATAATAATTTAATTTTAATTATAATTATTTATTTTAATTAAATAGTTAATATTTTATATATATATATATATATAATTTTTAAATATCTAAAGTTGAATATATATTAAAATATTTAAAATAAATAATGGGTTTAGATAAATGTCTCTGCAGGTTTAAAGTTCATGATTGTCTCGCGTCTAGGGTTTGTATTGTTTTCAATCCTCCTTGTATTCTCAAAGGATTGAAAAAAATTGGGCAGCATTTCTGCTTTCCCGACATACATTTCAAAATTATACTGGTAGCATAAACGCTACCGGTTGACAAAATATACTTAAAACAAAAAAAAATTAAATTTAAAATAAATAACAAATTTCAATTACGATTTTATAAAAATCTGGCAGCATTTCTGCTTGTCGTCACACATTTCAAACATATTAGACAAAAAAAAACCTACAATCATCAATAAAAAAAAAATTCAATTTCAAACTAACATTTAAAAAAAAAACAGAGTAACGTTTCATTTAAATTTCAAATTAGAAATTTTGGGTGTTACCTCTGGGATTTGACATCATGGTGGAAGGCAAAGGTGGGCGTCCCTTGCGCAAAAGCTCGCTTGAGGTTACAGTAGCTCGGTCGAGGGTTCTAGCTCGATCAAGGATGTGCAGTGCAGAAAATGGTGGCCACGGCTGCCCGCGGCCTTTTTATAAAAAGAATTTACAGGGGGCCTCGATTGAGGTTTGGAGCTCAATCAAGGTTTTTCCAAACCCTCAATCGAGCTTTTTTTTAACCCTTGATCGAGCTAGCAATAGATCGATCGAGGGTTTGAAAAAACCTCGATCGAGAGATTATAAATCCCTCGATCGAGGTATTAATAACTCGATCGAGGGTGCGGATTTTGCTTTTTTCCGAAATCGCTTTGCCAAAAATTGTGACCCACCTCCATGGATGCACCCAATACAAGTGCAAGTCCTTTGGGTTGGACCTTTGGTAAATAAATGTTTTGAATAGCAATTGAAGTCTGCTCGGTTTAAAATTGTAGTTTATTTTATTGTAGTGGAAGTTTTACCTTTGAGTTTTGTTTTCTTCAAATTTGTGGCCACACAAAATTGCATCTCAGTTAAAAATTAGGGTTAATTAAGATTTTAAGTCAAATACTTATGTGTATTGGTTCTATAAAAGAGACTATGGCATGCTAAGGTTGTCATCGCAATTTGTGCAACTTTAACCAATAAATTCTTACCTCTTTAAGCTACGCACCAATTTGAATCTCAATGTTAATACAAACTTAATCACCTCACTTGTGGATAAAATAAACCACATTCTTGTTATTCAAATCAAATCAAATCTTGTTTGAAGAGGCCTTTTATATATATGTTTTTTCAAAACTTTCAAAAATCCGTTTGATATTCTATCATAAATATAATTTCAATCTTTGCTTCTACTATATTTTAGTTAGAATTTAAATTTTGCGTTTTTTGCTAATCAAATTGCTACCTTTTATTAATACATAAGATATATATTCTATATTTTGTATTTTTAAATTAACCAAATTACCAACTTTTTCTAACACAAATAATAACAGTTTTTATTTGTATTAACAAAAAAAATGAAAATTTCATTTTCAATTTTTTTTAACACAAATAATAACAGCTTTTATTATTGAGCCTCTTATGTGAAGAAGCAAGCGTGAGATGTTGTACCTGGAGGAAAACATAGATCTAGCACCATGGAAAGATCCTGACCTCGTGGAGAACTTCCGCTCTTGAATTTGCAAACCATGTAATATTTCCCAGTGTGAATGGAAGAATCGATATACAGGTATTAAAGCCCACAAAGAAAGATCTATTATTAAATTGGGGTGGCAGAGATTAGATTGAAAGATGGCTCAATTCGTAGATCTATATGCAGATCAATGTGAAGAAGAGATGATTTTTTTTAGATTTGTAGCATAGAAGACATGCTGGCTAAGCCATAAGAGAATGTTGTATTACAGTGAAAAACATAAGCTATAAAACAAAATTCCCTTAATTTTTATGGTTCTTCCATTCACATCATTTGTTAAAAGGTCATTTCTTAAATTATGAAATGTTTTAAAAAAGGTCATTTCTTGAGGCCATTGATCTGTCTTCCAGGTATGCGCTGCATTGTTGAAAGGAAGGAAGCGCCTACTTAACTACTCATTTTTTTTGTAAATTAAAGAAAAAAGTAACCTGCAGATCTTATGGCCTGATCATCCAATCTTATTAGAGGTTGTGATTTAGACAAGGAGATCGATTCTTGAAAGCACTACCAAAATAAATTAAAGAGGTAAGAAATTTCTTAACGCTGGAAAGTTTATTGAAAACATTTGATGGAGATGATTATGATGCATGGGAACTCAAAGCATGTTAAAATTACAAGATTTGTGGCACTTCATAGTTAAAGAAGATCCCATTGATCCAGAAAAATTTAATGCTTTGAGAGAGTTCGAAAAATAAAGAAGGAAAGTTGTTGCCTTATGTCTCATACAACACAGTATAGACTATTCTCTATTTCATTACATTGTAGAAGCTAATACTCCAAAGAGAGCATGGGATACACATTGTAGAAGCTAATACTCCAAAGAGAGCATGGGATACATTGAAATAAGTGTTTAGTGAAGAACGAATTGTAAAGGAAGATGACTTTGCAAGTCATGCAAAGCACCGCGAATCCCATAGTGAAGTGGAAGACAATAAAAAAGACCATGTTTATGCAGCAACCAATGTTGATCCAGTGATGTTTGACATTGAAAACAAACCTATATATGTAGCAGTTCTCAGTGATGTGAGTGATAATCTATTTGAGAAAGAGACAATTGATAGTAGCATAGAAGATTCAAAAGTTGTTTAGAATGAGCAACAACCAGTTGACAGCACCACAAAATAAACAACAAGAGACAGTCCACCCCAAAACCAGAAAACCAGAAGTTTGAGGGAGATCTATGAGGATACTCATGTTATTGATGAGCGTCTACAATATGCTATGTTTTCTTCTTAGGCCACATTTTTTTAAGAAGCAATGAAGGATGCACAGTGGGACATGCAAATGAATAATTCAATGAGAATGACGAAGTAGCTACCATTGATGAGCAACACCAAGATGTGAATGCTCTCCAAGAAAAGATGAAATATATTCATATTTTTTAGTGTGCATGTAAAATAAGATGGCAAGAAAAACCATGTTGAAACAGAAGAAGAATACTTGCACTATGTTCCAAAATCTGAAGAAGGCTCTGATGAACAACTACTTCGCATCAACATCTAGAAGAAAAAGAAGAATAAGTCCAAGTACACTTCAAGAAAGAAAGTGAACGTGAATTTTTTGAATGAAATGTAATCCTATGTGAGACATAGATCAACATGCATCTTTTGCATTGATAGTGCTGAAAGTATTTTCCTAGTTGATATTAAGGGAGTGTGTTAAGAATTGTAATCTCAACGGACCACTATCAATAGTGCATTATTTAGTTAGTTAGTTGAGTAGTTGACTTGGTCACATTAAGTAGAATTAATGACCCATGGTATTATGTGACCCATAATATTTACCTATGGTTTTTTTGTTATGTAGTCTTATAAATACTTGAGTTAATATTGAGAAGGTAATTCGTTTTCCCATGCAATCTTTGCCCATTTTGGTTGCCAAAGGATATGCACAGAAGTATGGTGTATATTATGATGAAACATTTTCTCCTGTAGCAACGATGGATACAATCAAAACTGTACTTTCCATTGCAACACAAAATCAATGGTCTGTGTATCAAATGGATGTGAAATCTTCCTTTCTTAATGGAATTCTAATAAGAATTTTATGTAGACCAACCACCTGGTTATACTGTCAAAGGTCATGAACACAAAGTGTTTAAGCTAAAAAAGGTCTTGTATGATCTAAAAAAACTCCACGATATTGGTACAGTATGATTGACTCCTACCTCATCAACAATGGTTTCAACAGAAGCAGCAATGAACCCACTCTGTATGTCAAAACAGAGCAAGGTATAATTTCATGGTACGTCTTTATGTTGATGACATGATTTACACTGATAATTTGATGCTTGAAGATTTCAGGACAGTCATGAAAAATGAATTTGAAACGACTGATCTAGGACTAATGAAGTACTTCCTTGGTATGGAAGTTACTCAAACTGGTGAAGGTATTTTTATTTGCCAGCATAAGTATGCTATTGATATTTTGTAGAGATTTAGAATGGATAAATGTAAACCAGCAGAAACCCCCATTTCTCTTGGCACCAAGTTAACCAAGAATGATGATGAACCAACAGTAAATAGTACACTCTATAAACAAATGGTAGGGATTTTAATGTACTTGAATGCAACTAGATCTGATTTGTTGTATGTTGGTAGTCTTATTTCCAGATTTATGGAGTCTCCCAAATATTCTCATTGCAAAGTTGGAAAAAGAATTCTAAGATATGTTGCAGGAAAACTTGGATATGGCCTCTGGTACACTCATACACCAGACAATACTCTCACAGGGTACACTGATAGTGATTTTGTAGGTAGTCTTAATGATAGGAAAAGCACATCTGGTTATGCTTTTTATTTGGGTACAAATCTGATCTCTTGGGCATCTCGGAAACAACCCATTGTGAGCATGTCTTCTGCAAAAGCAGAATATGTAGCAGCCACCACAACAAATTGCCATGCAGTTTTCTAAGAATATTGTTAGAGGATATGGGACACACTAAAAAGGATCCCACTTCTATTTTCTGTGATAATATCTCTCTAATACAGTTGTCCAAACATAATGTATTTCATAGAAAAAGAAAACACATTGACACTCGATATCATTTCATTCGTGAGTTAATCAATGATGGACAAATTTCCTTACTATTTTGTGGAAGGATCAGTTGGCTGACATGTTCACCAAACCATTGGGAACAACTGCATCAGTCTATATCAGAGAGAGCACTTAGGAATAGACAATGTTGAATATGTACTACTAGTTGAGATTAAGGGGGTGTGTTGGAAAATGTAATATCATTGGAAAATATAATCTCAAATGTACTTAGGTAGTGAGTTAGGTGACCCATGGTATTTTCCGACCTATGGTATTCACCCATAGTATTATCATTATGTATTTCCTATATATTCAGTTGATTAATATTGAGAAGGCATTCAATCTGCCCATAATGCTTATGTCTACTACATTCTTTTCTTTATCATATATAGCAATTTTCGTTCAAATAAATTTAGAGATGTAATGAGTTGTAAAGTACAATAAGCACATGATGAGAGAAGAGTAATTTTAAGAGGCCCAAAGAAGACTTTTTTTTTTATATCTAAAATAGATGGATCACATTGTAAAAGTTTAGGAAGTGAGCCCTCCCTTAAATTTATGACAAATTATATGCATCACCCATCATTTTTTGGGTGATAGTGAGATATCTTTTGTTTAATGATATTGTGTGTACATAACAAAAACATCCATGCATATTGGACATTGAAAAATTATTAAGGATGACTAACTTATTTTGAACCCTCAGTGGGAAGCTACCTTTCTTAGAGTACAACACCATTAAAAAAATTAGTCTAAGGCATTGTAAAGACAATTATTTTAAAGGAAGAGAAATTGTTGGATGAGGAAATGATCATCCCTAAGGAGGAAAAAACTTGGAAGCAAGTGCTATTGAGGATTTTTGTGGTATAGGGAACTTTCCCATGAGGATTTTTTGTTATGTCTAGAAAATAAACCACCAAAATGTGTATGGATTTGCACAAAAATGTTATTTCTAATGATCAAGGATGTTTTCAATCATAGGATCTAATTATATCTCTCTCAAAATTTCACAATATGAATATTTAAGAAATAAAATGTGTTTTACTTTTATTATATGAAATATTTTAACTCGAAATGAGGTAAGAATTATGTTAAATTAACATAATTGCAACAATAAAATGTGAACATTGCATATAAATTGAATCCATTTTTTTTCATTAAAATCAACATTCAAATTTATTAATCAAAATTAATTTTATTACTTTTTTTATTTCAAGATATTTTGCAATTTTTTAAGCAATTACTAATTTATTCTCTTTAACATCGGAAACATTCACCAATAATATAAGATTAGTAGACTTTAGAGAGACAGATGTTAAAGGTTTCATCCAAAACTTCAAATCAGGAATGAAATAATAAAAAAAAAATTAAAAAAAGTAAAGTTAGAAATTAAAAAAAAAACAATAAATATAAAATGTATATAACTTCTTTCCTTAGTGTGTCAAAGAGGTGCTTTTTTATAGTTTGAGTGAGTAAATGTGTTATGTCTATCAGCTCCAAAATTAAATATAAACAAATATTAAACAATTATTACAAAACACATTTAATATAATATTGGTTTTTTTCCATTTCAATTTCAAATTTCATTCTATTTATTATTTGAATAATTGTAAATATATCAAACAATTTGTAAAAGTATTTAAACAAATTCTTGTCATTTAAATTTTTAGTTTTTGAAAAATAAACACATATTCTTAATTATTAAACCCTATATATATAATAAATAATAATTCAAAAAAAAATATCTTTTAAATATAATTACATTATTAATAATTTATTATTTTTATAAATATAATTACATTATTAATGATTGATTTGAAATTTTAACTTTTAAAAAATAAACACAGAATAAATAATAATATAAAATAAAACAAATATATAAAATAACTATCTTTTAAATAAAACAATATTATTAATAATTTATTGTTTTTATAAATATAATTACATTATTAATAATTTATTGTTTTTACAAGTAATAAAAATAAGTATAATAAAACATTAATATTTTAATTTATTTCACTCCAAAAAAAATAAAAATTATTATCAATAAAATAATCTATATAAATTAAAATGAAATAAAAAAACCACAAAATTTACTATCTATTAAATTGTACCACATAAATTATAATTAATTGAAAAAAAACACAAAATATACCTATATTAAATTATACCACATAAAAACTTTCTCTCTCTATATTTATATATATAAACCATGATAATTAAATAAAAATACCTAATTTTAAAATAAATTAACTTAAAAAATTTCTTAACCATTTTCTGTTGATCACTAAGATGCGTACTATGAATCCAAATAGTGTGTTTTCAAAGGTAAGAAGATTATATATTTCTATTTTAAATCAAAGATGCGGAGGAGATGATTTATAGTTTTTACTAAATCATTATGTCTATTAGGCATAAGCACAATGTGTTATAGATATGAGTTTTTATTAATTTGTAACGGATATGATTCCTCAACATTTGATAAACCTAAATTTATAATAAATCTATATTAGTAATAAATATTTATTTAAATCATTATAAAAATAATTAAATAAATTATTAAAAACCTTGTTGTTTTGTGGATTTTAGAAAGGCTTTTGATACGGTACCTAGAAATAACATATGAAATAGTTTAGAAGAGCTAAAGGTTTCTTTCGAGTTGAGAGTTGTTGCAATAAGGTTATACGAGATTTTAGAAAGCCTCTTGATACGGTACCTAGAAATAACATATGAAATAGATTAGAAGAGCTAAATGTTCCTTTCAAGTTGAGAGTTGTTGCAATAAGGTTATACGAGAATGTCATTGTCAAGTTTAAGACCAACGAGGGGTGATCGAAAGATATTAACTGTAATATCAGAGTTAAACAAGGTTGCCCCATCTCCCCCACCCTTTTTGGCATTTACATCGACAAGCTAGAAGGTTGTTTAGAGGAAGCAGGATGTGTTGGCATGATCTTAGCTGGAATAGTCACCATCCTTCTTCTCTATGCTGACGATATTGTTCTTCTGGAAAAGTGTCCATCTGATCTTGACAAGCAACTAAGACTTCTTAAGGATTTTTGTTCTATCGTGGGTATGACTATTAACACTGACAAAACAAAAATTATGATTATCAAATCCAAGAAGGACACTTACGCTAATTTTGTGTATGACAATAGCAACTTGGAGGAAGTGTCTTCTTACAAATACCTAGGAATTGATATTCATCACAAGCTCAACTGGAACAATAGCAATCAGAAAAGAATTAATGGAGGGTGGAAAGCTTATTTTGGTCTTGAAAATAATTGTAAAGAAGCAAACCTTGTGATGTGCGATAAAAAGAAGCTCCTCTTTGAAACTTTAGTCACTCATGTTATCTTGTATGGGTGTGAGGTTTGGGTTTGCAGCATCTCTATAGAATCCTAGAGAAATATTGAGCAAATCCATAAGCGTTTTATAACGTGTAACCTCAAAATTAAAATCAATACACCCTACCCTATTTTCCTTATAGAAGTGGGTCTTTCCCCTATCAAGAGCATACCTATGGCTAGGATCACAACAAGATTTGAACCCGAAATCCTACGACAGAATCCGACAACATCCGACGTAACTTATGGATGTTTCAGATTGCAATGATGAAAAGTATTGTACCTTCCAAATTATTTTAGCCTCATCGAATTTTCGACGTCGTTAGCGTAGGTTTTTCAACGGAGGTATTTTCGTCGGTTATGCGACAATGGCATGTCGAATTTGTGACGCCCATATTGGTGGTGATGTCGTTAGATATCTGACCAGAGGGTGTCGAAAATGCGACGATGATGTTGTCGAATATCCGACAAGAGAGTGTCGAATTTTTGACGTGCTTGGGAAATTTTTTGAAATAATAGAGACATGTTTCAAATAGTTTGACCCATATTTCCAACGGTAACTATGTTCACATCGTTAGATATTCGATGACTGTGCAATTATAAATTTAAACAGTTTTAAGCATTCTGACATGTTTGCTATAGAAGAGAGAGACGGTTTGCGGAAATTATTTATTCCTCGATGGACAGTTTCAGGAATTGTTTTATTCTTCAACGGGTGGTTGCGGGAAGAAAAAAATTTCTTCGCAGACAGTTTGTGGGAATTTTTTTATTCTTCGACAAACCTCCATTTAAGAAAAGTGTGATGCGTGGAACTTGATTTTTTAATATTTTTGATAGTATTCATTCACGAAGTTTGTGACAAAATGTCAAATAGAAATATTCCTGATCCAAACGAAAACAATTGACAATTGCTTGCTAGACTATGGGATACAGTGAAACGAAGGGGTGATGGCAAATGTTATTGTCAATGTACTCAATGCAGGTGATTTAAGAGGTGAAGAATATTGATCTCAACAGCCACAAAACATTGCAGGGAACATGGACACGCTGAGGGGGGAATGAATATCGTCCATTTGTAGGTTTAGCATTATAAAGTTTTTTATATTCTTTGCTTTGGTAAATGTATGTATTATTTTAATATTTCCTATATTAATGTGTATCTATTGATGTTTCCATGTATTTATGAAGGAAAGACAGCCTATGACATATCGTCTAGAGGAAGTGCTTTTAGAACAAGTTATGGATCAAGATCATGGAGCATCTATGTTTAATGGAGAACAAGTGAATGATCATATTGAACAAGATGATCATACTGATAACGTAGTTGAAGATGATGTTACAAATACATTGATCCATGATTCATTTAATGTTAGAATGGATGATGACGATGATGATGATAATGAAAACAGTGATGTCTTTGATAATGAAGACGATATACCTCTTCTCGATAAGGAATATGAACCCCTTTATGAAGGCCCCAAAACAAATCTTATCTCTGTTGTATTGTTGATAATGAACTTGAAGATTATGAATGGTCTTTCAAACATATCAATCACACGGATGCTAAGGTATGTAAAATAATCCATCACATATATATGATCGTGATAAAGTTTATTTGTATTCCTATAATAATTGTATTGTTAATTCATTATTGATCATCATATGGATGAAGTGTGTTTCTTTAATATTATTTATTTATTACATTAACTATAAAAAATATTTGATGTACAGCTTGATAGCTGAATTTTTGTTACCACCATCAAATATTTTACCTCGCACATATCGAGATTTATCTTCCATCATGAAAGAGATTGGAATGCATTATGAAGTAATTCGTGCATGCCTCGATGACCATGTTACTTATTATAATTAGCATGAATTTGCAAAAAAATGTCTGAAATGTCATATACATAGATATCGAACAGATCAAGTAGCAAAAAAGGTGCCTCACAAGGTTCTTCGTTATATTCCCATCATTCCACGTTTACAACGACTATTCAGGTGCGAAAACATAATGCAATTTATGGATTACCATGCCAGGAACATAATTCAAGATGATCTTATTCAAATGGATGCAGATGGTTCTACTTTTAGAGATATGGAGGAAAAGTGGCCTCACTCTAAAGAAGAACCACATAATCTTAGGATTTCTTTGGCAACAGATGGTGTTAATCCATTTACACGTTGTGGCCTATTTTTGTTATCAACAATAACATTCCTCCATGGTTGTCAATAAAGAGGGAGCACATAATGTTGTCGATGATTATTCCATGTATTTTGTGTCTACAACTGTTTTATTTCTAATGTAGTTGTGGAATCTCATTTGTCGTATTATGTTTCTTAATTTCATTTGCATATTTTTGAATTTTACTCTTGTGCATTGTTTGTATATCTTAATGGTTCTCATAATGATATATTTTACATGTACTTCAAATCAATCAGGTAAGTTCCAAGTCAAAGATATGAATGTATATATCGAACCTCTTATATATGAGCTACTGAAGTTATGGAATGGCATTACTATGTATGACTTATCTAGACTAATACGACAAAGGCAATTTCAATTCCATGCAATGGTTGTATGGAAAATACATGATGCCCCTAGGTTAACCCAATTTTGTGGTTTGATTTTTAAGTTCCACTTTAATTGCATTTAATTATATGAAATAGTTAATATAGTTTATATATAATTATAATTGATATAGATATTCCATATCTATATATTATAGGTCTTCAGACAAAGGGTAAATTTGCATGTCGAGTTTGTGGTCCTAAGATAAAATCGCATCGCTCAAAAAGCTTAAGAAAGGAGGTGTTTGATGAGTATAGGAATTTCCTCTCTAAGAATCACAGGTATAGAACAACCGAAAAAAAGTTTTTCAATGGGAATCAGGAGACTGCATTAAAACCACGGAGAATGACACCTCACCTTTGGAATATGCAATACAATAGAAATCGTCATCATGGTACGTATGGATCATCGTATATGAATTGTTATGTATTTTATTTTTTATTGTGAGTTGTTTATTGTAGTGTCCATATTTTATTTATGATGTAATTTATTTATAAACTAATATTCATGATGTCCATTGTGATCATGAAGCCATTAATGGGCTTCCACGAGGAATGAAAATTTATCCTATACAATTCAGCAGGTTTCCCTACTATGAGCACCTACAAATTTCTCATTTGTTTGATACAATGCATATTGGAAAGAATGTGACTGAAACATTATGGTGACTACGGGAGCTAAGGACGGATAAAGATAAAATTGTGAAAGCTTGAAAAGACATTCAAGAAACCAACCATGCAATGAAAGACATCATCCAATTTCATAGCAACGCAGACCAAGTTAATATAAACTCCATTCCGTGGATGTTTACGGAGCAGCAAAGCAATGTTGTCAAAGAAGTAATGCGGAAAATTAAATTTCCCACTGGATTTTGTGCGAACTTGAAGAATATCATAACAAAAAGAGGTGATTTTGTGGGGGTCAAAACACATGATTGACACGTCTTCATCAAGGTAATTATTATTGTTATGTCCATATAATTTATTTTTTTTCATTTTATTGCATTTTTTTTCTTGTTTGTATACTCTTTGTTTAATAAATGGCATGGTTTGTATATTGATACACTATGTTCTACCTCTCTCTCTCTCCCGGACAACTTTGAAAACAATGTCAAACAAGTTATATATAATGTTGGTAAATACATGAGGTAACTAGCGATTAGTTGCATGTTCCTAGTGTTTCTTTAATTCTCTGTATAATTTATATTTGTTTTTTGTGCACTATTTCATGATATGTAATTTAATGTTTTTTTTTTGTTCAATATCATTATTGGTTTGCGTCACTTGTAGATGGTTGACATCTAAAGAAATCCATAAAAAAGATATAAAGTATTGGAGGAGAGAAATTCCTCATCTCATGTGTGAAATGCAGAAGCATCTACCTTCGTCATTTTTCAATGCATAGGAACACTAACTCATACACCAAGTTGAGGAGATTGAGTTGTGTGGACCTGTGCACTCAAGTTCCATGTGGATGGTTGAGAGGAACTTGAAATTTATGAAGGGTTTGCTGAGAAAACAAGAACATGCTAAGGGCTCTATGATGAAATGATATACGGTATACCAAAACATGTTGTATGTCAGTGAATATCTTCCTTTTTTTGTCAAAGCTCAATTTACGTCGCATTTGTGATCCAAACTCCAATAACAAATTTGAAGGGGAGCAACTAAAGGGGAAAGGTAGATCGAGGAACGTGAAAGGTAATTATTAGCTTGTGGATGTTTATTATATCATTCATATTCTAATTGCATTTTCTAGTTATTGCATCAATTAAGAGCATATACTTTGTTTAGGAAATTTACACATGTCTTTCATTTTAATGATTATTGTCATCAAGCAGTTGGTCGAGAATGGGATGCAATTCATTTATACATCGCAAACAATCTTTATTGGATGAAGGTATGGATTGAACGATGCGAACAATCGGGTCATGGAATATCATGGGAAGGTGTGGCTTCATTGGTAAAAGAAACACATCGCAATGAAGATAGAAATCTTACAGAAAGGGAAATCGATTTAGCATATGGTTTAAAAGATAAAATGGCAAGCATATTAATCAATCAATCTAAATATTTTATTTTTCAAATTACATTTTGACGTACATGTTGTTCTTTTCCATGTATCATTGCATAACTATTGAATCGTTGTGTAATCTTTCCGTGTATTACTTGTTGCAGGTAAAACACCATAAGGATATGGTCTATAATGGTTGTAGATATCACATCAAAAAATTGGATGAAACAAAGAAAACATCAAATTGTGGGATATCTACAGTCTTTGAGGTGACCAATGTTTCATCTAGAAGTGAAAGACATCCAGAACTCTTAGAAAATTGATACTATGGGTATTTGGAAGATATTCTACGGTGTGACCTTAAATCCTTCAAGGTAGTTCTATTCATTGTCAAATGGTACTGGTTACGATTGAATCAACGTGATCCTGATAGAACTATTATTGAACATGATAATGGATTTACCATGGTAAATACAAGGTTGTTTCATCCAGGAACGGAGCCTTATGTTCTTCCAAGCCAATGTGAACATGTATTTTACTCAAAGGTTCCAGGTAAAGCGGGATGGTCATTTGTTGTGAGACAAGATCCAAGGGGAAGGCCAATAAAGTATAACCTAGACAATGGCAATGAAGAGGGTTCTCTGGAATAAGAATACAGTGATGAAGAGCATGATCAACATGAGTTAGGTTATGATGATGATCCAACAGAAGATGTCCAAGAAATAGTTGAATCAGATGATGTAGCAGGCAATGCCCATGAAGATTATACCGACAATGACACGATGAGAGTAACTGACTTAGATGACGATGATGATATGGCCAATCCTTACAATGTTGACTCTGGATTTGATGATACGGATGATGACTTAGATGAAGAAGACAGTGACATGGATGAATAAGATGATGAAATATATTGAAAGGTAAATATTTAATTAGACCTATTCTTTTATCTTATTTTTTTTTTAAAGAGTTGCTAACAACATCATCATCACCATCATCTTCATCATCATCATCGTCACTATCATCATCATCATCGTCATCAGCACCAACATCATCATTATCATCATCATCATCATCATTATCATCATCATCATCATCATCAAGAGTGTCATCATGATCATCATCATTATCATCATCATCATGACCCTCATCATCAACATCATGACCCTCATCATCATCATCATAATCATCATAATCATAATCAGGTACCATCATGATCATAATGATCACACTTATCATTATCATCATCGTCATTGACGTCATCATCATCATCATTGTCATCGTCATCATCAACATCATAATCATCATCATCATCATCAACATCACCATAATCATTGTCATTGTCATCGTCTTCATCATCATCATCATCATCATCATCATCATCATCATGTTCATTATTATCATCTTCATGATGATGATGATGATGAATATGATCATCATCATCATCACCATCATCACCATCGTCATCATGATCATCATTGTCATCATCATTATCATCATGTTAATCGTCACCGTATTCATCATCATGATCATCATCGTCTTCATCATCTTGACCCTCATCCTCATCATCATGTTTATTGTCATCATATTCATCATCATGATCATCACCATCATGATCATCTTCATCATCATTGTCATTCTCATGATGTTCAGCATCATCATCTTCATCACCATTATGTTCATCATCTTGATCACCATCATCACCATCGTCATCATGTTAATCATCATTGTCTTCATCATCATGATCACCATCATCACCATCATATTCATCATCACCACCATCATCATCGTCTTCATCATCATTGTCTTCATCATCATGACCCTCATCATCATCACCATTGTCATCATCATCATCAGCTTGTTGGTCGTCATCGTATTCATCATCAGCATCATGATCATCTTCATCCTCATCGTCATTATCATGATGTTCAGCATCATCGTATTCATCACCATTATGTTCATCATCATCATCATCACCATCATCACCATCCACATCACCATCGTGATCGTGTTGATCATCATTGTCTTCATCATCATGATCACCATCATCACCATCATCACCATCACCATCACCATCATCGTCATCTTCATCATCGTCGTATTCATCATCATGACCCTCATCATCATCATCATCATGTTGATCGTCATCGCATTCATCATCATGATCATCACCATCATCATCATCATCATCATCATCATCATCATGATCGTCATCGCATTCATCATCATCATCATCACCATCATCATCATCATCATCATCATCACCATCATCATGTTCATGATGATGATGATGATGATCATCATCATGACCCTCATCATCATCATGACCCTCATCATCATCATCATCACCATCATCTTCATCATGTTGATCACCATCGTCTTCATCATCATGATAATTAGATGTAGCATCGATCTTCTCCATGAACAAAATTCCAACCATGAGACTTCATCAATAAGACAATTCAAAAATGCATGCGCTTATAGACATACTGGCCACTAAGTGGATTATCTTCCTTGTTTCTAGTATGACATTGAAATTAGATTTTTATTTTTCGACATTTTTTATTATTAATATAAAAGTGACTTTATGGCAAAGTCAAAATTTATGAGAAAGTTAAAATTTAAGATAGATTGTGTGAATAATATGATCATTCTCAATTTCAAAGTAAATATAATAACAATGACCAATTTTGTGAAAATAAACATAAAAAAGTTAATCAAAGTATTATTTGTTAACTTTTTATATTAAATGTTTATTTTGTGAAATATTTTTTAATAATTTTATAAGTAATTATTTTAGATATTCAAATATCAATAATAAATATATTAGAAGCTCGATGATTATTAACATATAGGAAAAAGTATTACAAAATCATTGTAACATTTGAATATCAAGAATGTTAAAATATACAACCATCTTACCTTATTAAATGGATAAACTTAGGAAATATGTTTTTATTGGACATTAAATGGATAAACTTTTTGTGAAAATTGGGTCATGGTGCTCCAATGTGACAAGCACAATGATACTTTGAAAACAAGAACATGGTGATGATGATGATGATGATGATGATGAGGGTCATGATGATGAAGACGATGATGATGAAGACGACGACGACGACGACATCGATGATGATGATGATGATGATGGTGATGATGTTGGTGGTGGTGGTGATGATGATGATGATGATGATGATGATGATGATGATGACTCATGACGATGATGATGACGATGATGATGATGATGATGATGGAAATAATGATGATCATGATGATGAGGACCATGATGATGAAGACGATGATGCTCAACATGATGAAGACGATGATGATGGTGATGATGGTTATGATCATGATGATGATGATGATTATTATTATGATGATGATCATGATCATGATGATGATTATCATGATGATGAACATGATGATGATCAACATGATGATGATGATGATGATGATGAAGATGATGTTGATCATCATCATTTCCATCATCATCATCACCGTCATCATCCAACAATCCGTAGTCGCAAGATGATGATGATGAAGGCAATGTCAATGATGATGATGATCTTCATCATGATGCTGATGAAAATGATGATGAGGATCATGTTGATGAAGACAATGATGATCAACATGATGAAGATGATGGTGATGATGGTTATGATCATGATCATGAAGACGATGACGATCAACATGATGATGATGATGAAGATGATGGTGATCATCATCATTGCCATCATCATCACCGTCATCATCGCCATTACCATCATCATCATCATCATGACGATGACGATGATGATGATGAGGGTCACGATGATGAAGACAATGACGATGATGATGATGATGATCTTCATGATGATCATGAGGATCATGATGATGAAGATAATGATGATCAACATGATGAAGATGATGGTGATGATGATGATGATGTGAATGATGATGATGGTGATGGTAATGATGATGATGGCAATGATGATGATGCTGAAGATGGAACTGATGATGATGACGATGTTGATGATGATGATGATGATTATGAGGGTAATGATGATGAAGACGATTATGATGAAGACGACGACGATGACGACGACGATGATGATGATGATGATGAGGGTCATGATGATGAAGACGACAATGATGATGATGATGGAAATGATGATGATGATGATGAAGACGATGATGCTCAACATGATGAAGACGATGATGATGGTGATGATGGTTATGATGATCATGATCATGATTATCATGATGATGAAGTAGATGATGATCAACATGATCATGATGATGAAGATGGTGGTGATGATGGTGATGGTGATGATGATGATGATGATGAGGGTCATGATGATGAAGATGATGATGATGAAGACGATGAAAACGACGATGATGATGATAATGGTGATGGTGATGACGGTGGTGATGATGATGATGATAATGATGATGATGATGATGAGGGTCATGATGATGAAGACGACGACGACGACGATGATGATGGAAATGATTATCATAATGATCATGATGATCATGATGATGAGGACCATGATGATGAAGACGATGATGCTCAACATGATGAAGACGATGATGATGAAGATGATGGTGATGATGGTTATGATGACGATGATGACGATGATGATTATCATGATGATTATCATGATCATGATCATGATCATGATGATGATTATCATGATGATTAACATGATGATGATGATGAAGATGATGGTGATGATAGTGATCATCGTCATTGCCATCATCATCATCATCATCACCGTCATCATCCGACAATCCATAGTCGCAAGACAATGATGATGAAGGAAACGATGACGATGACGATGATGACAATGATGATGATGAAGATGATGATAATGATGATGATCTTCACATGATGCTGATGAAAATGCTGATGATGATGATGATGAGGATCATGATGATGAAGATGATGATGATCAACATGATGAAGATGGCGGTGATGATGGTTATGATGATGATCATGATCATGATGATGAATACGATGACGATCAGCATGATGATGGTGATCATCATCATTTCCATCATCATCATCATCATCATCACCGTCATCATCACCATTACCATCATCATCATAATGATGACAATGACGATGATGATGAAGATGATGGTGATGATGGTGAGGATGGTGATGATGATGATGATGATGATGATGATGATGAAGGTCATGATGATGAAGATGATGACGATGATGATGATGATGCCGATGATTATGATGATCTTCATGATGATGATGATCATGATCATGATCATGATGATGAAGACGATGATGATCAACATGATGAAGATGATGGTGATGATGGTTATTGTCACCATCATCAACATCATGTTGATCATCATCATATTCATCATCATGATCATCATCGTATTCATTATTTATATCATTACTCCATTGATACTTATTTAAATTCACAACAATTGAAAAATGGATTTTTAATGAATGCAAAAGAAAGGTTACTCCAATTCATTCTATAAATGGTAGTAGATGGTAGTGGTTATAATACATAGAGATTATATGACAAGGTTCATAGAGTTTATATTTAAAGTATTAGATGTTTTAGGGCTTAATGGTTAAATGGATTAATGGGTTTAGGGGTTAATGGTTAAATGAATTAAGTATTAGATGTTTTTAGGGGTTAATGGTTAATGGATGATGATGAATAAAACTTTCAACATTAAGGGTTATGATGGTTATTACTTATATGGGGTTATAGATTTAGAGTTGAAGTATTTGATGTACTTATAGGGATTAAGGGTTAGTAATTAGGTGTTAGTAATTAGATATTAAATATTTTTTAAATATTAAATATAAATGGTTATAATGGTTATATAGATTAGGTGTTAGTAATAAATATTTTTTTTTAAATATTAAAAATCTAGAATTAAAAAAGAAACCTATTAATTAAAAAAAATTGAAAAATGAAAAACAAAAAACAAAAACGCGGACATACCTTACCTCACTATGTTGTTGTGAATTGAGCTAAAACGTGCCTCCTATCGCTGCCGAGTGGACTATGAGTTGAATTGAATTGAATTGAGTTGAACTGTGCCTCCTCTTAGCACTGAGCGAACTATACTAGAATCTACCTCTCGTCGCGTGGACTACGAACTCTACCTCTCATCGTTGAGCAAACTATGGACTCCGCCTCCTTTTGGTGCTAAAATGTGGACTCTACCTCCTTTGGGTAGGAACCGAAGTTGCTCCTGTCACATGGACTACGAACTCTACCTCTCATTGTTGAGCGAACTCTAGAATTCACCTCCTTTTGGTTTTAAACTATGGACTCTGCCTCCTTTGGGTAGGACCCAAATTTGCTGCAATCTATAAATCTAGGCACATAATGCCTCCTAAATTGGTGAGTTTATGTCATACCTATTATATCTCTCATTTTACTCATAGTCGTTCAGGGTTTGGGAGTTACGAAATAGGTTCAATGTTTGGGTTTGGGGGTTACGTTTTAGGTTCACGCTACTATACTCAAGCGTTACAGAACTCACTTTGGTCAGGTTCTCTATGGAGGTCCCCATATTTTACACGGTAGCAAGATACATTGGCTCAGCTGCTCATCATAGGTTTTCGAAGGGTTATATAAATATCTTAGATTTTGTGTCCGAGCTCATCTATTAGCCACCCCCATGATACCTTCCAACTATAAAACAACCAATGGAAAACCACCACACATTTTTGGGGTTATTGAAACAGGAACCCAACAACACGAGCTCAACAAAGAAGGGAACAGAAAAGACCCGCAAAGAGCATTACAATAAGAACAACAAGCCCAACACTCATCAATAGGACAGAGCAAGCACCTTCATGGTTTGGGGGTTACGAAATAGGTTCAAGGTTCAAGGTTGAATTCATTGAACAATTTTTTTTAATGCCAAATTGTTGAATTATGTGTTCGAGTTGAGGGATTTGATGAATGTACAAATCCATTGTTGGTTGTGGGAGAGAAGGTTGATTATCCCACATGTTACTGCTATTACATGTATATTAGAAAAAACTATGTTTATTACATTTATCACCTCATGAAGTAAGACTAATAAATACCACTCAGAGTAATTACAAGGGATTCACTAGTTAAATACCACTCCGAGTAATTACAAGGGATTCACTAGTTAAATACCACTTAGAGTAAGACTAATAAATACCACCGGTTAAATATTGGTGATAGGGTAGTGTACTTATTAGGGATTCACTTATGACATAAGCATGGTAATCCAATATCCTTATACTAGTTGATACGTAACATGGTAGCTAGAGTTTATAAACCATAGTGCCATCAAGGGTATGAGACCTCCCTTGAGGTTGTAGGGTTTATAGGCCCAATGTATGAGCAGAACTAAGACAATGAATATGCCTTAGGATGAATAAAGAAGTCTACAAGGTTGTATCCAAGCTAGTAATGAGAGATCCCTGTATAGGTTATAGAGACGGGGAATGAATTTAAGGCATAGGTGTAAACCAAGTTATACATTGGAGGGTTCAAGTCTTAAAGAACAATTGTATTGTTCTTGTTGACTCAATGTCATAGGTTTGGTAAGAGTTTGCCTTGAGTTTGAGGACCTAAAATGACCCTATATTTTGCACATTGTGGATCGCATAAGGAACATCCTTAATAATTTATGTTTTAATGTCCCATAAATGACCCTCTATAATAAAGTAGCATATAATTATGTAAAATGTTTTTCTTTACAACATTTTTATTACATTTAAAGTGATACACCATGAGACAGTTATAACTACGGTATATTTTAACATATGTAAATATTTTCTTTTTTGCTTTTAATGAAAGATATCCAGGGCTTACTAGGCAAAGAGAAACTTAGAGAGACAAATGGGGGTGATCTTAAGAAGCTTATGAAATATCCATCTGTCAAGGAAATCTTATCCTATTCCAAAAATGAAGGAAGTGGAGGAAACTATTCTCTAGATTTGAGCCAGCATCTCCTAATTTTTAGCTACATGTGTCCTCTGAAAATACTAGAACTAAGGTAAGTTGTTTAGGACTCTATTATTTCCAATATCTCTATAAAAATGAAAAGGAGGAAAGGGGTAGGGGTTGGACGTTGGTTGGGTTACGAATAGTAATGTTGTTGTATTTTAGTTATGTGTTGTTGGCCTGGGTTACAAACTGGTTTTCAATTAGTGATTTTATCATTCCCTTGATTGAATTTCTCTATCATTCCCTCTTTGTCAAATTAGGAGCATCATCAGAGAACTCCGTGGGGGTGCTACTCTATCTAGATTGTGTTGTAGAAGAAGGTATGTGATCTTAGATTAGCAATTTCCAGCTTCCAACTACATTTCTAGCAAGATGTTTCTTGTTGATCCTCAAAAATTGCCCAACTTTGGAGTTGGGGCTTCTTCATTGTTGTTTGGAAGGCCAAACCAGGATCAACCTGCCCATAATTGATGTTGTTTAATACCTCATAACTTGGCCCACTTCTATCCTCAAAACAAGCCCAGGTATGTTTCTCTCACTCTGTCTCTTCCCACAGATCTAACATTAATTAAATTTACTCTCATTTTGACTGCTGGATTATACTCGGAATTAATGTTACTAGTTGTTAGATGGCTGGTATAAACCCAGATTGAGGTTTTATCACTCTGTTTACCCACACACTTTCCCATAACAGCTCAGATATTGAGGTTTTATCATTTTGATATTGTTTTTTATCATTTTGATATTCTTTTTAGATCTAGACTGCAACGAATCATTTTCAAGTCACAGGTTAGCTAATGCTTAGACTGCTACACATGAAATGGCGCCTAAAGGATGCCCAGAATTGAAAATAAGGCTACCTCTAATAGAGTGATTATGCTATACCCATGATATTGAAAAATAGTATTGGGTTGATTCCTATCATTGCTTATTACATAAATATAGCATACTCTTTTATGTAACATAATCATGGTAAATATAGCATACTCTTTTATGGAACATAATCATGGTAAATATAGCATACTCTTTTATTGGTGATAGGGTAGTGTACTTATTAGGGATTCACTTACGACATAATCATGGTAATCCAACAGCCTTATACTTAGTTGATATGTAAAATGATAGATAGAGTTGAACGGGCTTCTATTATGTATACATGGTGTTAGTTGCTTACAAAATCGATACTCTGCTTACTTGTACATTAATATATAGTATATATTATGGAAACATAGGTACCATTCATCATAAGTAGTGAGATTAGAGCTTATACATGGAACTACTTGACCCTTTTAAGGTGAAGCAAGGTTAAGAGTAACATTATGGATATCATACTTGATTCCCGGGTATTTATGTCCATATTAGCCTTATCTCTCTAATTGGGTAGTGTATGATTCAGTATTCCTATGGATACCATAGGAATAGAATAACATTAACATTACACATATTAGGAGGATATACTATCTTTTTATATTAGGGAAACACCGTATATAATGTATAGAACATGATATCCTTATATTAGAGTCATTACATGTGTACATGGTTCGTAACAAGCTAACCTCTTGCTTCTGATATCAATATCATAGGAATAGAGCCAATCACATGGGTTTATACTTGTACTGTAATTTCATATGTTACCAATATAATGGAAATAGTTATGATATCATGTTCATTAACTAGAATGTTAGAACCAATACGGTATAATACTAAACAAGCATAACTAAGAAGGAGTAAGCATAACCAGTAGCTTGAATAAGGTTACATATATACTAAGAATTAATGAAGCTCACTCAGCCCCGAATTAGGTATGAATTATGTCTTTGACCACATTCAACCCAGAATTAGAAATGAATGTTGTTTTAGGTTTGCTTGAGGCCACAAACAGACCCAGAATTTCCCATAGTATTGTAAAAAAGGTATAGACCTGTCTAAAAAGTAATCTTTGTCATAGGACAAAGATTTATAATCCATTTACCAATTACAAGCAATCTTTGTCATAGGACAAATATTTCTAGAATTCCTTTGCTTGTAATTGGTAATAACCCCATTAAGTTGGATGTCTGCAAATTACATGTCTAATTAAGGGCATTTCAACTCTAGTTAAGCCCTAACTAGGTTTTCATTCACTAGTGAGAATTTTGAATTTCCTTCCTAAGTCATTCAAATTTCCTATATGTAAATATTGGTTCATTCTTTGTACACATGATGGAATAATGGGTTTCTATCAAAATAACCATGTTTAAGGGTTTCAAGGTAAATTTATAATGTGCACCCTATGTGTATGTCATTGTTGTTTCTTATGCTTTAGATTATGTTTTGGTATTTATTTTCTTACACAATTTTAGGAAGGTTAATTGGAATGCCCCATGGTATATTACCACTAGTGTCATATAGAGTTCAAGGTTCCCCTCATTAGACAGAAAATACATGAGAGATGTTGCAAAGTGTAGAGGCTACTTGGATTGACCTTTAGATAATCTATGCATCCCTTGTAGTTACATTACAATCTTTCCAAGCCTTCTAAGAAAGAATAAGAGAGTGTTCCCTATCTTAATAACTCCATTTTCCAATTGAAGTTGAAAGAAATATTGAAATTTTATTTGCTTAGAATTCACTGGACAATATTAGATTTATAGAGTTTCTTATAATATTTCAATATGCTATAGCATCTCATTACTTTTAATCTAAATCCATTGTCCAAGGCTTACATTCTATTTACATTTCATTGTAACATAGTTTACGTGTGAAACTAGCAAGTGTAACCACAAGATGTTCTAAAAAAAATATTTAGAAAAAATGTATTAGTGCAATTTTTTTAACGCTTAAAAGATTTAAGTTTAAGTTTGCAAGCATTATTCTTGATGAATAACTTGAATCTCATATGAGCAAGTTTGGTACTAGTAAGATGCTTGGATGCAACCTCCTTTGTACCAAAAATTGAAGTGAATGTCTACACGACATAAGAATGATGAGGTTTTATGTCCTATTTCATTCCCACTTCCTTTTGACCATTAACATCCATTAATGCTCTGGGGTAGGGCTTAAGTATTCTATTTTTATTTCATTTGAGAGAGAAGGAGTAGGGTTTGTCTACAACATTATTATTCTTTTTTCAAATCACAAGTTATGACACTACATTAGATGCATCCTATAATGCTTTGGGGTAGGGCTTAAGTATTCTATTTTTATTTCATTTGAGAGAGAAGGAGTAGGGTTTGTCTACAACATTATTATTCTTTTTTCAAATCACAAGCTATGACACTACATTAGATGCATCCTATATACTCTATTCTGTATGGTGGAGATCCTCTTTTAGGATACTTTCATAAGCTTAAAGGTATGCACAAAAATTGATAAAAATGCCTCTTGTAGCTTAAAACTGAAATCTATGTAGAAAACAGAGTAAACATCACTCTAAAGTGGCTTGGGAAAATGCATGCCATACCATACATGAGAATTTATGGTGAAATCTAAAGGCACTTGGCTTAAGTATCCAAGATTTCATGCAAAACCCATGCACACGATTTTCCAAACTAATCTCCAGATGCACGCAGTGGATTCTCCAAATTAGTGCTTTCACTCTTTTTAGTGTTTCAACAATTCATAAAAATGGACGCCCAGGCCTGTAGAAAGGTACAAATTGAAATCTAAAAGTTTCAAAGTTCTCTACAAGGAATAAATGACTTTCCCATATGGCGAGAATCCTAAGGCCAAGCAAGAACACCCCTATTTTTCTAAAACATAAAAAATATTCCCTTTCATGCATGGATAATGAAAATAAGGCCATTTTGAAGAAATCTAATGGCACTAAGTTGCAGTATCCCTTTTTATCTACCAACCCACATCATCAATCCTTCAGAGCTATCACATTTGGAGAGAGGGGCCAAAAGGTAATGGTCAAGTTTTGGGATAACAATTTGAGGTCAATATGAAGGTGTGCTTATTTATCGTAGCAGTATCAAAACATATGGGTAACTAACATCAAATATTTAGAAAAGGGAGACCATTTAATGGCTTGGATTAACTGTCACCTACAACAATGGTGACTCAACTTTGGGGAACCCTTAACACAATAGTTTAAGGGCATTCCTTCAAACACTAAACCAACAGTCTTGGGTATCTTTGACCAACTTTAAAGGGCATTGTCTTGTGACCTTATATAATCATTCTTAACAAATTATGGAAGGAACCTTGGTGGCCTATGAAGGGAAATTGACCAGCAAGCTCTGTATTCGAATGGTTTCTAGTGAAGTTTTGAAAATGTGTTGTACTTGAAGGCCACACTTATGCATGTTTCAGATTTGAACAACTAGTTTGCATGATGAATAGCATTGGAGGGATGGAATTATGAGGGATTGATGTCCAGAGAAGGAATGTTTTCTCCTTGTGTTGCATAAGTAAGTATTGTGGTTTTCAAACAATTGATCCAACAAAAAACTTCAATAGTGGTATACTTTGAAAATCCTACCCTTTCCTTTCAATTATAGGAATTGTCATGATAATTATATACATCCTTTTTCACCTTAGTGCCATGGGCTAGCTAGGGTATGGAATGGACATTGTAGTATAAACGAAACAATTATTCCATTAAATTTTTAGGTCTACGTTTCCTTTGTATATCCTCTATGTTTTCTCATTTCTGGCATATCCTTGCACCTTAGATTTGCAAACTCAGGACTACATTATTCATTTTTTCCAAAACTTGCAAACCCTAATTTCCCTATTGTTTCTCTATTGTTATCTCTCATATACCTCTCAATGTTTGGTTGTAACCCTAAACGATGGAAGTTTTCCATTCCATTCAATTGAACCCTAAACATGAATAATTCCATTCAATTCAACCCTAAATGATGGATTTGGATGTAACTGATACAACCTCAAAACCATAATGGCTATCGGGACAAGATTCGGACGAGAGTTTGTTGTGATGAGTTGGAAGTTTTTATAAGTTATATGTAAGCCTATGGGTGTATAGTAAGGAGAGAGGAGTGGCCAATAAAATGAATAATAGGACCAATGTAGACTGGAGAACTGACCTAGAAGTTGGGTGATCAGGTCGATGTAGTGTTAGAAGCTTTCAAAATGTGAACTCACCTAAAGAGGTTGGAGAAAGTAATGCATTTTTGTCGGATATCCGACATATATGCTATACCACCAACATCATAAATTCGTTTATATGACTTTATCCATGTCTACAGGGAGCACAATATGAGTGCAGACCGTTTATCCAACAAAGCATTTAATATGAAGGTTGGCCTCCTCTCCTTATCGTAACTTTTAGAAAGAGAAATCATTGAGGAAGGCGTGATACAATTAATTTAAGAGCCTTTTGATTTGTGCGGAATAGTCTTTTTTGGTTCTTTCTACTATGGGATCCATCAGCGTCTTTATTGTTTTAGCTGGGGATATAGAGTTTGTTTTCATCCTCTCGGGGGTGTGTTTTCTCCACCCTCGATGCCTCCTTGGATAAAATGTTTGGGCTCCTTATGTTCTCCATGTGATATTTCTACTTCAGTCATCTTGGTATTGTGGCTTCCATCCCTCCCGACAAGGTTTTTTTTATACTTATGATCTCCACTCGTTAATGGACTATGTAAAAGTTACCTTTTATTCACTACTGAATATCAAGTTGGAACACCTCTTTTTCTTCTAAAAAAAAATACAGAATATTTTCAAATGCTTTTATCACATATATTGAGATCCGTAAACTGGGTCTTTTATATTTTTGGGTGAGGAAACAAACTAAATTAAAATAGGTACACCAATCAATATTGTAAAAACCATAGTTTGTATTTTGAGATTAATTGGCTGAAGCATTTGATATGGAGTGACTTGATATCTATATCGTCTTAAAGGAATATGTGTTGAATTGTTATACTAGAGAATTATTGATATTATTTAGGATAATGATTTCAACATTATGTCATGCTTATTTGTCATGCTTATTTTCTGGCCATGGTGCAGGTAGAACCAAACAGGTATTTTTCAGACCTGTCTTCCTCCAACGAGTGGAGTTTGGGAAGGATAGAGGAAAGTGAGACATCCAGTAGGTCTACAAGGGCTAGATCAACTAGATGTCATAAGATCAAAAGAAAATTCAATAAACGCATGGAATTTTTTCTTAAAGGAGGGGGGTCATGTTCCTATGATGTTGAGACAATAGGAGACATTGAGGTGCCCTTAAGATAAAAACACCTAGTGAAACAATGGGTTCCTAGGGATCTTCCTCAAGTAAACACTAATTTTTGTGTGAATGAGAGGACATATAGAATTGCACCGTCGTCACTACATGGAATGGGGTTGTTTTGCATGGATGGCATAAAAGTTGGATACGACAGATGTACAGAATTGATGGAGTATGTTGGACCCTCTTACAACTATAGTGATTGGATGTGCCTGGTCCAATATACACGAAGTATGCGTAGATATGAGTTTTCAGCAAATTATATACAACTGAAAGACAAAGCTCAAAATAAAGGAACAACGTTGTACATTGACGGAAGGCCAAAAACAACTAGTAATATTGTGAGGTTTATAAACAGTACAAAACCGAGGTCTACACTTAAGCAACCCAACTGCATATTCGATTCACATGACGAAAATCGTGTCTTTGTATGTGCCATTAAATCAATAGTTGTTGGCAAAGAACTGCTTATTAATTACAATTTGAATCGTGTAGATGCAAACACGATTAGTATGGTTGTGGTACATCCAACAATTTACCCAACCTTTTATTAATTATTTTAACATCTATAGGATTTTTTGTTAGCATATAATTATAATTTTCTATTAAATTTCCTATGTTGACTTCGCAGGGAGGTGATGGGGGGCTCATCACCCCAACAGAAGGTGAGAGGAGTACACGATTTGCAAGTAAATAGGTATACATCAAAATGATATGTTTTAAAATTGTTTTAGTGAATATTCTGGTTTCATTAGGTAATTTTTAGTATGTTTTTGATGCAGGGTTCTCTCAGGGGCACCTCCCTCTCCGTAGATGTTAGTAGACCCGAATCAAGGTGACAGGTATACATCTATATTATCAATGTAATAAATTTAGGATGGATAAACAATTCTGTTGTTATGTATTTTCATTAGTATATTCAGTTCGTTTATATAATATTATTTATTTTTCATGCAGAGTGTTGATCAGGGAAGCCAACCGACTATTGATCAGCAGACTGCAACATCGGGGCAATAGATAAACATGAATGTAATTCTCCATTTGAAATACTTTAAAGTCATACACATGTATATCATGTAGCAAAATGTTTATTTTGTTATGTATTTTTTTCCATTTTTATGTTTGCGTTCATGATGATAATGTTGTCTACTTTTTTTGCAGGTTGATGACCAGGGAAAGTCCCCAACTGTTGATCAGACGATTGGAGCCTCGAGGCAACCTATAAACCTAAATGTAATTCCACATTCTAAATACTTCAAAATTGTGCACATATAAAACATGTAGCATAATGTTTATTTTTGTTATGTATTTGTTAGCTTTTACATATTGCGTTCATTGTGATCATGTTCTCTACTTTTTTTGCAGGTGGATGATCGGGGTAAGTCCCAGCTGTTGATCAAACCACACCCTCTACTAGGCATCAGGTAAACCTAGATGTAATCCTATGAATCTATCATGATAGACAATTTTTGTTAATATAATTTTTTGCGCACACTATTGCTTCAAAGACTAAGCAATGTTTTATATATTTATGTTGTAGATAGGGGATTCGATTTATGAAACACCATCTCAACACTCTTTACAGTTTGAGGTCTTCTAGTTTATGAAAGATAATGAAATTAGTGGGTCTACAAAATGAGGAATTGGTTCTTCTGACATTGACAATTCCACAAATAGAAGAGACCAAATCAAAGATTCAATTGTTGTTATAGAGATGTCAACAATTTCAAGTAAGTTCCCAAATAATAATGTAAATTCATTTAGAACTTTATAATATTTAATTTTATATGCTATTGAACTTATAATACAATGGTTTGAATTTAAAACAAGTTATGTAGCTTTACAGTGGTGGTCAAGGCGTTGTTGGTCCCAGTGACCAAACCACTCCACGTACACCACATATTGCTCGCTTATTGTCCACTTAACAGTCGGCAACACGCTCTGCGACACCCCTGAGGCTAGTAAAGGGTGCAACCGACGCTGACCGACCCACAACAGATGCTGTAGAAGAAGGGGTGGATGCAGGGTTAGATAGAGAGGTGGATGCATTTCCTAGATCTTCTCATGTCACTAGCACTGGTTCAGTAGTGACAACATTTTTGTTGAACGAAGAACTGGTTCCAATAAAGATAGAGAATATTCCAGGTGATTATATATTGTTCAATTTAGTTTTTATAATTTGTGTCTAATATACCGATAATATTTTTTAATGTTGACTAATGATGGCATTAATGTTTTGTAGGAAATGATATCTTTTATAAACATTTGAATGATTTGTCCTTGGAGATATTCGGGCCCACCATCCGCACAAGGTGGGACAAGCAAGCAAAAGCTTTAAAGGATGAGCTAACTAATCGCTTGGTTGGTCTATTTGGAAAAGATACCTTCGATACATCGAACATTCTATAGAAGGTTGGACAACATTTGAAGATTGTACGATACCAGTATAGGGTTCACCTAGAAAAGAACCCTAGGTATGAGCGCCCTCCAATGATTCCATCTATGGAGTGGAAAGCCCTGGTGGAAGATGGAAAAGAGAAGGATCTGAGAAAAGCAGGAAATATACCACCAGGAATAGGGAGGTATGCAATGCATTCCAAAATGTAATGGTAAGCCTTATTATTATTAGTTTTTATATCAAATTTGGAACATTGACTAATGTAATTCAACACTTGATTAGGCTGTGGACACATCCGAAGGCAACCAAGGCAAGCATGGAAAAAATTGGTCAACACAAGCTTGGGCCTGGTGGTTATTCGAACTTAGCGACCCGATATGTAAGTATCTAAAACCTGAAACTGCTTCCAAATAATATAAAGAAAATTATTTTCGTTTTATTCTGGAAAAAAATGTAAAATTAATGACATCATGCAAATATGCAGGTCGACCGGTTCAAAGAATTTCCCACCGAGGAAGACATGAAGCTTGGCTTCGAATAGGGATTTGACGCCCTTGTTGAATGCCAGAAAATCTTGTCTAGGCATACTACACGATCTTCTGTTGATCCATATGGTGCACAGGTATATAAAAACTGTATAGTTTAATGATAATTTATTAATTCTCATGTAATTTATTCATTATAAAAAATTAACATAAATTATTTATTCCTTTTTTAGCAGGAAAGTAATGATCCCATTCATGTCGTGGATGTAAACCAACCAGACGAAGATCATGATTCGATTCCAGGTAATGAATTTATTAATATGCTACAGTTTTGTATAGATAATTGTAGATGATGAACATTAATTCTAATACTACACAATTCAGGTGCAGAGCATGTAGATGCAGATAATACTGAATAGGCTGAACCTGTACAGGATAATGATGAACATGTTGATATGCCCATGCTAG
>LPNX011059342.1:0-45588 GCA_001517045.1 Pseudotsuga menziesii | reverse complement strand
TAGGAAAGTATATGAATACAATCTCTTGTTAAAAAATGAAAATCCACTCAATGGAACCCAAGATAATCACTTTCTGCAATGTGTAGAATTCATGACTGAACAAAAGTTTTCTATGACATCTGAGAAGAAAGAAAAATTGATGAATACCCAAGTTGGAGGGTTAGGCATTCTGATATAAGGTATAGCTTATTTTTGTTTGTTAGAATACCAAAAAACATTTACAGCCCACCCTCGTTGAAAATATTTACCAATCGAAACCTCTGAATTTTTTTTTTTTAACTATACAATGCCCTGTCGCATTTTCAACGACTTGTGGCCACACTCGACGAGGTTTCAAAATATCCGACAAGAGAAATAATCTGACAACTGACGAGAACTTGTCACAAATTTGACCCCATACCGTCTATTTTTCGATGACCTGTGGTCTCGTTCGACGAGGTCACCATAGATCTAACAAGCGAGACCGTCTGACAACCGATGAGCACGCGTTGAAAATTTGACAAACCATTCCTCTAATTCGATGCCATAATCCCAAATTTTTACAGAAGAATTGTTTGACATTCGACAAGGAGAAGTTAGATTTTCGACGAGGAGAAGTCGAAGTTTCGACGAGCAGACGTCGGACATTCGACGAGTTAGTGGTGAAATCTTTCGGATTAGTACATTGAAAAATCGACAGGTACTGGCTTGCCTTCGAATATCCGATGTTATTCCACTGACGAAAAAAAAAATTGAGGTTCTCGAATAACCAACAGGGTATTGTCGAATTTCAGACATGGCAACCATCGCATTTTGGGCTCAAATTCTGTTGTGGATCCTGTTGTATGAGCACAAAATCAATAACATGGGACACCATAGACTTCCTAAGATAGCTTTAAATTCCATCCAAAACCACCTAAGGATCAAGCGAGGTTGGTATAAAGATACCAAGGCCTGGTTAAACCATTGGGAGATCGACGAAAATGTTGTATTGCAAAATATCTATAACATTAAAAATATTGTTACCTCTAAGTTTAAGCAGAAAATGTGGTGTGAGAAAGATTTAGACACTAAAAGAAAATTAAGATATTATAAGGAGGTCATCAACCCTACACTAGAAGATCAAAAGTATCTATCTGTTTTAACTAGTTCAAAGAAAAAAAATTATTCTAGCCAAGATAAGAACGAACTCTCATTAGCTACATAGTGAAGCAGGTCATTGGGCAGTTCCTAAAACACCATGGGTGGAAAGGATTTGTCATCTCTATGAGAATATGAACATTTAGGATGAAAATCACTTCCTCTTAGAGTGCCCTGCATACACCCACATTAGATCTTCGTTTCATCATCTTTGTTGTAATCTCAGTCTTCCTAGCCTTTTAACTTGTCAAAATTATAGTGAGCTCAAGACACTTCTATCCAAGCTCTTTGAGCATAGAAACACAATTTTAAAACAAACTAAATAATTCATTTCTTTAGGTCTGATAGACCAAAGTTTGGTCTCAGGGGACGTTAACCATCATCATCATCATCATCATCATGTAATTACTTGAACTAAAACATTTTAGACTACCAATATATTACCACTATATATATATATATATATATATATAAACAAAAAATTGTACATATATATTAAAAAAAATTGTAATGTAGTTTTTTAATATGTATTGCATTAAAATTTTTAATATTTTTAATTTTTAATAATTCTATATTAGAAAAAAAAATGATGATAATGATAATGATGTGTAACATTAAATGAAACTAACTTTGGTGTATCGAGCCTTAAGAAGGAATAAGGGAATTATTTGGTTTGCTTTAAAATTTTATTCCTATGTTTAAAAAGCTTGGAAATAAGCTTTTCTAGCTCATTATAGGTTTGGCAAGTTATGAGGTTAGAAAGTTTTGTATTGTAGAAAATTCTATAAAACTTAAATATAATCAGTAGGTGTAATCAGCACACTCTAAGAGAGTGTCTTTCATCCTCAACGGCGCTAATAGATTCACAGAGATGGAAAATCCTTTCTACCCACGGAGTTTTAGGAATTGACCAACACCTCGTTTTGCTATAGAGCTCATGAGAGTTCATTCTTATCATGGCTATATTAATTTTCTTCTTTGAACTAGTCAAAACTAAGAGATACTTATGATCTTTCAGATTAGGCTTAATGACCTTCTTAAAGTATCCTAATTTTCTTTTAACCTCTAAATCTTTCTCACACCACATTTTCTCTTTAAACTTAGATGTAATAATATTTTTGAGATTATTGATATTCTGCAAAGTGCTATTTTCATCAATGTCCCTATGGTTTAACTAAGCCACGGTATCTTTACACCAACCTCACTTGAGGCACAGGTGGTTTTGACTTGATTTTGAAGAAATTTTAGGAAGTCTCTCATCTCCCATGTTATTTATCTTGGGTGTAGTCTAAATATTCTACGTATTCAACCTTTTATGAGCATACTTTTTCATCTTATTTTATATGGAGTTTGTTGAAAATCTTTAAACAATCTTAGGATCACATATATTAGCTAGGGAGATTGCATAATTAGGTGCCATAAGGGTATTCGACGATGTTGAATCTATTTATGAATTCAAAAACACAACTTAAACACTTCCAAATTTGGATTTTACCAAAAAAAATTACCGAATTTCGACCAAAACCCACTGTAAAATTCAAAACGTAGAATAAATAGACTACTCCTTTATATTGTGCTTGTACATTAGGTACCTAGTCATATCCATGCTCTTGATGGGGGGAATACCTACTTCTATGAGGAGAATAGGATAAGGCGTATTGCTTTTAATTTTGAGGTTATAAGTTATAAAACGCTTTGCATTTTCTCAATCTTTCTCTGCGTTACTCTAGAGATGTTGCAACCCCGTACTTCATAGCCATATAAGACAACAAGAATGAACTGATTTTCAAAGAGGAACTTCCTTTATCTCAATGATCATATTGGTTGATTTACAATTGTTTCCAAGATCGAAATAAGCTTCCCATCCTTCGTTAATTATTTTCTCGATGTTATAGTTCCAGTTGAGCTTGTGGTGAATATCAATTCCAAGATATTTGCAAGAAGTAAATTCCTCCAACTTGCTATTGGCATATATAAAATTAACGTAGGTGTCCTTATTGGACTTTATAATCATAAATTTTTTCTTGTCGATGTTAATAGTCATACCCATATTAGAGCAAAAATCTTTGAGAATTCTTAATTGTTAATTAAGATCAAAGGGACACCTTTCCATAAGAACAATATCATCAGCATAAACCAAGTGGATGATATATATATATATATATATATATATATATATATATATATATAGAGAGAGAGAGAGAGAGAGAGAGAGAGAGAGAGAGAGAGAGAGAACATTAATCAATAAATTATAATCCTTTATAAATGGTATACTAAATCAATAATATTCAAAATTGTATCGGATATTGATGTTTAAAATATTCCATTGGATGTAGCTTGGGTGGTTGGGAGGAATGATTGTTACCCTCTCCACCCAGATTCAATTCTGTATAATGCTCTTGTTGAGCCCTTATGTATTGTGTATGTAATGATTGAGTGAATTATGTAATTATGGTGATATCTTATGTTGGTATTTCTTCAATGAAAAAAAATACTAATGTTTGAAATTATAATAGTAAAAACTAAATCATGTTTTTGAATGCATAAATACTAATGTTTGAAATTATAATTGTAAAAACTAAATCATGTTTTTGAATGCATAAATACTAATGTTTGAAATTATAAATGTAAAATCTAAATCATGTTTTTGAATGCATAAACAAATTCACTATTCTAAAATCTCAAAGACATTTAAATTGTGCAAATTTAATAACTATCCTATGTTTTTTTTTAAGAATTAATTTACTACTACACAATGTTTTCAGTAAGTTGATAGTTTAATTAAAAAAATGATTAAAACAAAATAAATTATATATAGTTATATATAATATGAAAAGATTCTAAATGAATAAAAAATAAATTATAAAGAAAAAATATATAAAATAATAAAATAAATTATATTATAATAATAATAAATTAAATTTGAAAAAATAATATAAAGAAAAAGTATTAAAAATATAGAAAATAAATTAATGAGGAGAAAATAATATTTGAAATGAAGAAGAAAATTTGATTGAAATCTAAGATTGAATGAAAAATGCAAAAAGGTGTGCTAAAGGGAGGGATAAGGCAAGGATGAAAAAAATATATTTTAAGTTAATAAAATAATGAAAATGGTTGGGTTGTTTGTTTAATTTTAAGTTTTCTCAATAATATTTGAATGAGTAATAGACCAAGTGTTTATAATTTGGTTCTATTAAAGTAAAATAAAATGTTTAGCATAAAAATAGATGGACGATATGTTTTTTTAAGACAAATAAATGTGACAGTTTGTTCGTTTAATTTAGAATGAGTTAAATGAGAAAAAATTTCAAGAAAAAAAAATTATATTTATTTTTTATGCTTAAAATTATTTATTTAAAAATTTTGTAAAAATTAAAAATGGTTTTTATATTTCTTTAATAAATAGAGAAGCATCCCAAAATATCAGAATATTCTAAACTCTAATAAAATTCATATGAAAAACTATATTAAAATGGAGTCGGCTTTCAAACCGACCATTTGCACCGATCGGACGACCGCGCTCGCGTGAGCGGTCACGTCCGACGACCGCGGTCGTCCGATCGGTGCAAATGGTCGGTTCGGTAGCTCCCACCTATTAAAATTAGAGCAAAACGTGTAAACTATATACTGGAAAAAAATTATTTACATGTTTATTACTCATATAGAAGTGTGAAAAGATGTATTAAAAAGGTAAGTGTGAAAAGATGTATTAAATGAATAATTTTTTGTTTTGTGAGATTGAGTATTTGAGTAATGGATGATATATGAATGATGTAAGGAGTGATTTACTGGAAGTACAATGGGATTTAAGGTTGCTTAGACTTTACCAGTCATGTAGAAGTATGTGGTGTGAAATAATTATGGAGTCCTTTTGATATATGGGAGTTTGTGATAGATAGTTTTATGTTGTATGTGACATAATTTTCTAAGATTATTTACTAAGTTTTTTTAGTTAATAATATTTAATTATAGTTGACTAGAATGATCAATAGTTAATTATATGACGAAAGTCAATTATAGTTACTTTTAATTAGTCAAAATCAAGTTTTAATTAGTTAAAATCAAGTAAAGTTAAGTATAATTTAGCATATAGCCAAATAGTGAGGACATATTCAAATATAAGTGAATATTATCAAGTGTTATGATGCAACTTGGCCTAGTTTTACTAGATATAACTTTTAGGAATTGTATGTAAACTTTGAGCAATGTGGCAATCGAATATAACAATTAGGATATGTCACATTGCAACATAGCTCTTAATCAATGTCACAATACAACATAACCCTTGAGGAATGTAGCAATGTGACATAAATCAACCGAGATCTACTATGGTCAACCATAATCAAACAAAATCAATGACAGTCAAGCACAATTAGCCAAAGTCAATCAAAATCAACCAAGATTAGTTAAAGTCAACTATAATCAACTTATAATCAACTAGTAAGGACATGTCACTTTATTTTTACTCATTATGAAAAATTGAATTATTACAAGTTAAAATATAATTTAACATTAGCAAAGTGTTATAATACAACATTCCCTGCTTTCACTAGGTATGAATTGTATGTTATATAACTTTTCATGTTTATTATAGTAAACCACAATGGGAAAAGTCAACCAAAGTCAAATACAATTTACAAAAAATAGTCATAGTTAAATACAATAAACCAGTATTAGCCGAGTTAACTATGACAATCAAATCAATGACAAAACTCAGGAACTGAGACACGTAATAGATAGACTCAAACACACTTTCCCAAGTCAACTATAGATAGTCAAAATAAAAAACATTCCACAAAAGTCAATCGTAATCAACCATACTCAATGAAATCAAATTCAATCATCCAAGTCATCCATATTGAACAACTCTTTGCAATAGTAAATATAATGAAACAATCAGCCAAGTCAACCATGGTTGACCACAGTTAACCAAGTGAGTCATAGTCATATGAGTTAACAACACTCATCCAAAGTCAACCATAATCAACTAAATTCAACATAGTCAACAACACTCAAACGTACATGACCCTAGTAAACCCCAATCAACTACAATGAAACAATCAGCCAAGTCAACCATGGTTGACCACAGTTAACCAAGTGAGTCATAGTCATATGAGTTAACAACACCCATCCAAAGTCAACCATAATCAACTAAATTCAACATAGTCAACAACACTCAAACGTACATGACCCTAGTAAACCCCAATCAACTACAATGAAACCGAGTTTGATTAAAATCCACCATGGTCATACATATTCAATAAAGTTAATCATGTTCAACTAAAGTGAACATAGTTAATTAAATTTCAAACACAGTCAACCAAAAACAACTAAAGTTCAATATAGCGAGTCAATTTAACTATAACTAACCCTTAGTAACTCGAATATAATGAACCATAATAATCCAAATTAACCAAACTCATAAAATATACTTAATTTCAATTTAATAATTTAATAATAATACTCCTTAATTTCAAATTATTAAGAAATTATATCTATCTAAATAAATACTTCACATCGTCTTTATTTATGACATAGATGGTTCATATGTCCTAAATAGAAGTCGGTGGATTATGGACCCCGAATTGAAAAAGTGTGTATGTCACAATTTTAATAATAATTAGCTTATACTTTATGTCACCCTAAGTAACTTCACTTTGACTGAAAGCAATGCCAACCAAAAGCTTTTTAATTCCCTCATCTACAAAATCTTTTTCTCTTTTCCTGCGGATAGCTACTTGTGACCAGGCTTCAAATTTGAAGCCTTCAGAGCCCTTCAAAGGCCATTTTAAACGTCATAGAAGGCCACAAAAAATTTTCCTATGCAAAAAAAATTTAGTTTCATTTCCAGCACTTCAATAATGAAATTGAGTAAGCCTAGGTAAATTTGCGACAGAAGGGCAGCTAAAAAAATTGCCTTTCAAGGGGTTTTGATTCAGTGGACTATGGGAGAGTCGAGACTCAGAGTCTGCCCAAGTGCCCTTGAATAGTCGAATCATGAATGAGGATCTTGGTCCCAATCGACACCGATCACATTGGGAAATTGGGATGCCTAGTGTCAAGTTCAACTCGATGATTTAGGATTATGACTCGGGATTCAATGTTCACTTTCAAAGGATTTAATGACATTGGCATGCATTACTGATCCACCAACTTCATTAAATCTTGGTATGAGATGATGCCACCTGCCAACTTGGTTTTCCATTTGTCATCTTATTGTTCATCGGGTCACGTGATCTCACAACTTATAAGTCACTTGAGTATTTGAGTATATGATGTGAAATTAAATTCTCATATGAGTCATATCTATGGATGGTGAATTGGTTTGATAACCCTCCATTGTCAAGGCTCTGCAAGGAAAAACTAATGGTGTTGTTTTTTGGGTTACAACTTACAAGTTGTAATTTACAATGTGTTGAGTAATATTTTCTATATTTTAACCTATCCTAGTCCAATGGGTATGTAAGTTTCCAGACCAGGGTTTCACCCAATGCTAGACATTTCTATTATGACCACCACAAGACTGGGATGACGAATATTTGGTAGAAGGATAGCAGCACACTGCCCTTTATTTGTGCTCATGAATCATATCCTATACTAGTTAGTCCAGGATTCTAGGATTTATTTCAATTTCCATTCATTTACTCGGGTCAAAATCATTCAAATTAGCACTCCCAGTCTCTCACTATCCACCTAGGCCGCTTAGTCTACCTGTATCATTGGAGGAAGGGGGTTAGGCAGTAGAGGCAAAGGCAACTAGAATGGAGGGCCATCCAGAGAGAAGGGTTGTACAATATGCATATAGTCATCTCTAAACGAAATGAAAGAATTTGTCATATACCTAACTGAATATTATCATTACTTAATATATCAGGATGCTTACGCGGTAATTCTTGCGCCTGAGCTGTTTATGAGGGTTTCCTATGTCGACAATGGCTATGATTTGGAGAGGCTCGTTGCCATCATTATATTACCAATGAATTGGTCCTGCAAATATCGCTATTATGTCTCCCCTCCTCACTCACCTCATCTTTTGACTTGAGTCCTCTTCTTCTTCTTCCTCTTCCTCCCGTGGGCTCTCTGATCTACGCCATGAGCGCCCTCATAATGAAGAATGATCTCTAAAAGTCTCGAGAGACCTCAAAAAAAAATACCCAGTTTTCCCTCACCTACAGAGATATATCTATGTTATGTAGATGCAATTATAAAATGTTTCTTTTTTGTAATCATGTGAAATACAAAAACATGCATTCTCCTACCTCGGGCAAGGTAAACCAAATCAACAGCGCCAAGATATTGTGGAATTTAGATGTTGTTGCTTCCAATCATCTTTCTGTAGAAGGAAACCGTTTCACACTCTATTTACTCATTGTCTTCTGCGGTGGACAACTCAAAGGTTCCACCTTTGTCACAGGTAGGAGCAAGAGAACCAAAGGTAGAATGTTGGGTAGGCTGGATTGAGCTTCCCCAAACTTAAAGAGATTGGCGAAGTATGTGGAGAAAAAAAGACATTATTTTTGGTTTACGAGTATAGGACAGTCGGAGGTCGGGACTCAGACTCTCAACTCTCCAATTCTATGCTTCAGTGTCTCCCTAACTTCTGTTTCCTCTAGAAGATTATGCAGTTTTAAGCTGTCGACTTGGTTGTCATGAATTTACAGGTATGTATAGCATTTTGCACTTGTGTAACATTTTATATGTGGACAAAAGTTAAATGTGTTGCTTGTTTGATTTCCTTTTGGTTGTATAAATATAAGGGTTTAAAATTTCTCCATCCAAAATGATGTTTGAAATTTGTAATGTATTATGTGACCGTGTGTCCTCCAGACTAAGTCTCGAATACTCAATAGATGTAACTTTAAAAAACCCAATATTTAAATGAAATCAAAACCAAAATAGTGTATATCTAGGACCACAACTTTGTTTGGGCAGAGGAGCAAGAAGAAAGAGCCTTGTATTTGAGTTCCAAATATGTCAATGTTATTTATCTGTCGTGAATGGTAAACATTAGGTTGAAAGAAAGAACAATATTTGAATACAAGTGTTTGAATTATTCCAATTTCCTTAATGAAATCCAAAGGTTGAAAGGATAAAATATTTAACAACCGACGCTGTAAATGTTGTAGACTCCGACCCCTTTGTTTTTTTGTCATCCTTCTAATAATGGAAACAAGAAGTACAAATTGTCTACCAGTATATCTAAACAAGGGAATCCCTCGACGAACGTTCATGAATGAGGGACTGGGAGTGCAGTGAGCTAGAAAATAACATGATTTCAACATCCTCATTGTCGCAAGCCTCTCAAATGTGTGTTTAGGATTCGTCTTCCTTATTGACTATCGCAGACACTAGAAACCCAACTTGTAGTGATATTTGTTGGAGAATTTTAAATTCTTCCTTATAGTGGACTAATAAATACTTAATCTTTTCGATAGGGCTGATAAAATTGATATAGATTGGAGGGACTATACATAATCTACCTAAAATTGGGGCTTTTGTTTGATCGCTTCGGATTGGGGTATAAACTCGATATACATTGGAGGGACTATCCATAATCCACCTATAATTGGGGATTTTGTTTGATCACTTTGAATTGAGCATCTAGGGAGGACATGATTCAATTCTAAAAATAACCGTTGAATTTAGGGTATTACATTCTAGGTTTTTTCTTTTAGGTAGGCCCAATCAATCCTCCATTCAAAAGTCCTTCCAAATTCTAATGCCTTATTTTTTCAACGACCTAACAACTGAGTATTTCATCGGCCCAACAGAGTTGTCCCTTATCTAAGTTCAAAAAAATATATTCTCCAAGGACCAGGAGCGTAGAGACTGCTTTAGATATGTATGGACTCTCATTAGCTAAAATAATAATGATTTTGTATCCGCGCATGTGTCTCCATATTTGTATGAGATCTTTCTCCATGACATGAATGGTGGAATATGTCTCAACGGTTTCTAATGTGAATCGTGTGAGGTCCATAGAGATGTGAATTATAGGTTTCCACTCAATAATCGAGTGTGCAATATAGTCATCTCTTGTGGGCTCTGTGAGGTTAAATAAATAGTTGTTGCTCCTAAAACATTTAGGTGTTGGCAATTATTTTCTTTTTATTTCTGATTTACAATTAGTTTGTGTGCATCTAAAATCCATAAACCATAATAGAACAAAAAAAGATCAAAAGTTTAAAATACTTGATATTTGTTGGAGAATTTGAAGTATTTCCGTAAAATTACTAGGATAAGATGTCAATATTGGAGAGACTTGTTTTTTTATTTATTTCCAATTTCTAGGATTTATATAATTAAGGGTATAGAAGGCATTTACTTTATGAGGATATCCCCTACATTAGGGAGTCCACATCAATAAGAATGTGCAATGTATGCATTGGATGTAAACCATTTCAATTTGTATTGACTTTGGCTCTTTCTTTGCGCTCCCTCCCTTACTACAATCTACCTACTCACCTACTCTTGCATATGTGATGGATAGATAGATTTGTTCTTGAATAGATAGACTGAACCATTATAGGCACTATGGGCATTCCAACTCAATTTCATTACATTATAGGAACTACATGCGCTGAAAGCAATATATAGGGAGAGGAGAGTTTGTTATTATGTAAGTAAGATAACGTGTCTTTCATGGTGCATTTCACCTAGAGGGGTATATCTCCCTCTTACTATTGTGACTAGTCTCAAAGACTATTCCTTTGGGGTACGCACTTATTGCTTCAAAATGATTTTATTTTCATTTCCAATTTCCAATAAGTTTGTGTGCATTTGAAATTGACCATAAAAAAAAATTACCTTTGAATATGAAAATAATAAAAGAGATGAATTGCTTTAAAACAAAAAAAAATGTTTTTTTACCATAATTGAAATTATTTACATTGTTCAAAGTGATTCCTCTCTTCAATTATTGCACTGTTCTTTAATTAAACCCAGGTTGAATTTATTAAAAAAATATTAGATACAATACGAGATTAAGTTGTAGTTGATTAATCTTAACGTTTTATTTATTTTTATTAGAATTATGTCTTTTAGGTTATACTGGAGTAAATGAGATATGATAATTTAGGTCACTTTTTTACATTAAATATTTCCTAGGTTATGGCCAATAACTCACTAATTATTAAAAATTTCTCTTAAATTATTCTTTTATATAAAAATTTGTAGTATTTCTAGGTTAGAATTAGATATTACATTTAGTTCTATATTCTATAAAAAAAAATAGGTTAAGTAATTCACAATTTATTCATTAAGAAAAATATTTGATATTAATAAATTTAATTTAGACTTATATTCTATTCTAAGTTTAGAATCATTTTAGCAATTTAGGGTGTTTGTTTTAATCACAACTTAGACTTCCTTATTATCTAGCTTAACATTTGTAGGGTTTGGGTTTGGTCTTAGTTATATAATGGACATTATCTGTTTCCTAGTTTTCTCTTGAAATGTGTTGTTAAAGATATATTAATAAATCTTTATTTGTTACTCAACTCAACTCATTGCCGACGATTACCTTGCATACCACTCCTCAAACCTATCAAACCAGAATTTAAGAGAAGAGATTGTAAATGTGTTTTTTTGTCAAAATGACATTTTTGAATCATGTAAGGTTCACAAAGAGATTACAGTATATAATAGGGCCTTGTTTTTTGTCTAACCTTTTTACATAAATTTAAGATGGAATTTTGAAAAGATAATTGTTGAAGCCCTCTCAAACTCCTTCTCGTGTGAGATCCAGACACTAGTAAGATCCACATTGAAGTTTGAAGGATACTTTTTCAATGTGTTTGAATAATAAGTATATGCACTAAGTTTTTAAAAGAGAAATGGGAATCCCTATCAATCCCTCTCATTTGACATCTAGATGTTAATAGACTCAAGAGTAAAGTTTGAAGGATAAATTTTCAAGTGTTCTAATACTTAGATTTACTATGGTGAAGACAATGTTTAGGGATTAGGTGGAGTTTGAAATTGAATGGCTAGCTACTCACTAATTGGGTCCATATGGACAAACATATAAATTAGCTTTGTTATGGTATCTGTAACTTTTTTAGGATGTTAATGAAAATGTCGATTGGAAAAAACTTCATGTAATGTAAAATGTCATGGAAAAGTTATTCTTCTATTTTTTTTACTTTTATGTTGTTTCTTTAAACCATTGGTTATGGTAATGATCAAGTGGTCACAACAAGGATCAAAAATTTTAAATCTCATAGGGATGTACAATGTTAGAATTATAATAGTTTTAGGAATATACCTTGGCACTCGACAAAAATCATCTTTTTAGTTTTTATTATTAATGTTAGGGATGTGATGATTGATCTCTTCTGGCCTTATAGTATAGCACTTATAGTAGTGGATCTCTTCTCAAAACAACTCTAGATGCAAATAAGCTTTGGTACCTCATGAGGATACTTTCATCCCCAATTTCATATTATGCATTCAGATAAGGTTGTTAGCAGTTCTCCACTACTCGAATCACTTTGGCATGATAGGAAAAAAACATTTCCCCTCACAAAATAAATAGGCCAAAAAAATGCAATACAAAAAATCAATACTCCTAATGGTTCTCTCTATGTTCACATTAATTAACAAAACAAGTACACCAATTTCTTTCTAAATGGTCTTTTTTCCAATCTCATCTTTGATTATGGGTACATTTTTGTCACTCTCAACCTTTATTTTAGTCTCTCCTCCTCTAATCTAACTCTTGGAAGTGATAAATCCCACATAAAAAGAATTTGGACGTGATAATATGATTTACCTCACTAATTCTATGTAAACGTTGAATCACTTGGGATTTCTTCTTATGATCATTTTTTTCCATACATTGTTTTTAATAAATAATGAAATTTTGTTATACACTTTAGGTTTCAAATGAAAAGAATGATTTATTTTTACATGTCAACATTGAAGGGTTCAATTTCTCACAACCCTTCAAAGTGAAATGGGACCCTGCCCTTCAAATTTGATCCCTGCTTGTGACTCGTGACTAATTTTGTTTTTCATAACTGACGTCATGGTAGTTCATGTGAATCGATTATTATCTTGAATCTTGAATCTTGACTGGTGACTAATTTTATATGAAGCGATTATTATCTGATATGATGTCAGCGATGTTGACATGGCAGCCACATCATTATACAGCAGCGGACCTCAACATCTCTGCAAACGGTCCCACACAATGATGTCACATCAACACATGTAATAGAAGCAAATCACCCCACTGATTGCGCGTGGGAAACACATAGCCTCCAAGCTCCGCACATGGACAAAATGAGAGCGGACCTGTAGCCCAGCCTGGATGACATCACATGGGCTAAAACCCTTGTTTTGGGCACAAGTTGATTTTGGCATGTTATTGAAGTACATCATTTTGACGTTATTAAATTTAAATTTTAAATATTTGTAGCAATTTTATTGGATATTAGTTTTTTACTTTAACGGTTGTCATTGTCAGAGGACTTCAGCCGGGCTAGCGTTAATTGAAAGAGTGTGAGCTCCATATATATCTTATGAAGAATATCAGTAATAACATTTTTTTTTCATAGAAAAAAATTCGTAATTTTATTAACATTTTTTAAATGGTACAAAAAAACTTGTCCATAGTAATACCCATATTCTCAAGAGTAAACTTCTTACATAAGATCAAAGATTGATCATAAGAACCACAAAATTATAAAATAGATAGGATGAACTATCTTGTCCAAAGTGTTCCAAACAAAATTAATATGCATAGCTCATAGAAATATGTTCATATTACAAAAAAACCAGGACTAATGTGCAGCATCAAAACCAATATCTAAAAAAACCAGTCTAAACAGAACCAACATCTAACCATCAGCAGCAAGCCAAGTGATACAAACCATCAAAGCTCCAAATCATAAGCTAAAAACACTGATAAGTCCCAAAGCTTTCAGTAGCTCGAAATTCTTTAATATACCAAAATCCTTCCAGAACAGTCGCTCCAGCGTTTGCTAACTCATCTGCATGAGAATTTCTTTCACGGTAAATGTGTTTAAGATCTACCAGCTCAAACATATCTGATAATCTATTAACTTCCAGTAGAACTTGAGAAAGCTCAATATTTTGGATTCTGAACTTACCTTTAGTCCAATTAATAACCAACAGTGAGTCACCAAAAATATGGATTTTATCAATATGATTGTCCCAAGCCAAGAAAAGTAGTAGCTTTAATGCACAGAGCTTAGCAAAATTATTAGAGTAGATCCTAATCCATCTTTAAAGGAAAAGTAACGTTCATCGGTAATGAAAAGCTTACCACCAGCTCCACATATTTTTGGATCACCAGCTGCCGATCCATCAAAAATACCCCCAAGAAAAGAATTTTTCAATAATTTCTTCAACAACATTTCTGATATTCACAACGATTTTATCCTGAGGATAAGATCGCAGCGAACCCAAACTAAAAGAGGCAACCTGCGACGGCACAAGATTGATGTCTTCAAAGCAACTCTTATTTCTAGCCTTCCAAATAAACCACAAAACTATAACATGTAAAGACCTTATGTCCTTGACCTCCTCATTAAGACACCAAGTCTTCATACATGAAATCACTGATTCCCCATACCATAAATTCAGAAGTTTTAACTTAACCTCAAGATCAAACCAAACACTTCTGGTGAAAGCATAATCTACTCCTAAATGAAAGTTAGATTCGAGATCCTTCTTACATAGATAACATCTGCCAGGGCCTTCCCTCCCTTTTCTAACTATTACATCCCATGTAAGTGCCTTACCAGAAAATAAAAACCAAATGAAATTTTTTTACTTAAGAGGGCATTTAAACTTCCACAACACTTTCCACCACCAATAATATTCCATTTCATTTCTATCCAATATTAATTGCAGATAGCCATCTTTTGGAGAGTACTTACCCAATTTGGACTGATTTCAAACCAAAACATCAGCAGCATTACTTAATCTGACATGACTAGCTTTGAGACTAGCTAGATAACCATTCCAACAGGAAATATCCTGATGATCCACTAACCCAAGACCATCCACAGAAAGCCATCCCTGCTCCAGCAAGAAATTTATACCAGGGCCTCCAATATCTTTAAGGAAAAAAATACCAAGAGAGTGTAATTTATCAATAATTAAGGAAGGTAAAAGATGTCTCCATTTGCATCCAACCCATGGATCCAAACCAAGACGTACGTTAGCACCATTCCCAACCTTCCAAACAAGATAATTACCAATAAGATCGAAGGACCATAACACAGCTTTCCAGCAAATGGAGATATTCCTTTTCTGTTTGACAGAAGATCTGATCCATTCCAATAAAGAAATAGGATGAACATATTTCTACAATGCAATCTTTACCCAAAGTCTCGAACCATGGATCAGGTTCCAAACACTCTTTGCTGCAAGAGCCTTAGCAAATATAGCAAGAATTTTTAACCCCCACACCCCCCATAAACTGAGGGCATGCCAAATTCTTCCAGGATGTTCAAGGTAAACCAAAAGAATCCTTGTTTTCAGACCATAAGAATTTGAAGCACATCTTCCTAATCTTCTCAATAATGCCCACTAGTATCCAGAAATGCATCCAATAGCCTGGTATTGCCTCAAGTACATAATTAACCAAAGTAAGCTTACCTCCCTTAGTTAACCATCGAAAGCTCCAATTCATAATATTTTTTTTTCCACTTTAGGTATCAACCAGTCCCAATCCTTTATAAGATATCTGCACAGTTTAAGATGAAAGCCAAGATACTTCATACCATTCTCAAGTTTAATAATAGAGAAAGAACAAATATTCTGTAAAGTAATAAGCTCATACTCATCCAGACAAGAATAATAAAAGGTAGATTTATCATCATTGATATGCATACCACATGCCTTACAAAAAACTAGTAAAATCTCATACAAAGTTGATACAGACTGATAAGATCCATCAGTTACCATAACAATATCATCCACAAAAATATCATGAGATAAGGATATATCATTTCCAAAAGAAATACCATGTAAATCCCCACAAGCTTTGGTTGTAAGAATTGCCCTGCCCAGACCTTCAACAACAATAAGAAAAAATAGAGGAGTAATAGGGCACCCTTGACCAGATCTAAAAAAAGATGATACTACACCATTAATAAGTAAGGAAAATGAAACAGAGGTAAGACTACTCATAACCTAGGATAAAAAAGACCCTGAAAATCCCATTTTGGAAAGAATTACTTGCAGATATGTCCAACTAACACGATCATAGGATTTTGACAAGTCTATTTTTAAGACCATCGACTTAGTGCATTTGTTGTGAATAGTGTGCATTCCTTCTTGTATCACCCCCACAACTTCATGGATCTGTCTCCTAGGCAAAAAACCGAACTGTTCACAAGAGATATTTCTTCCCAAAACCTTCCTAATACGAATAGAAATGATCTTACCAATAATCTTGTATATGAAATTGCAAAGATATTGGCCGAAAATCTTCAAAGGATTTAGGATGATCAATCTTGGGAATCAATGCAATAAAAGTGGTATTAAGGACTGCAGGAATTTTACCACTTTTTCGAGAATCTTCAACTACCCGTAATAAGTCCAAACCCAAAACATCAAATAAAGCCCCATATACCTCAACAGGTATCCCATCCGGACCGAGACTCTTATCATTCTTACTCAAGGAAAGAACAGACTGAATCTCTGTCAATGTAACAGGGGTCATAAGATCCTCATTTTCCTCTTCTGTGATGGAAGTAGGAAAGTTCCTAGCAATCTTCACAAATTGAGGAAGACAGAGGTCTTTATCTTCTTGAAACAATGTCTCAAAATGGTGCACCTCCGCTCCGGCAATAGAGTCAAAACCTTTGACAATTACCATCATCATCTGCTATCTTCCATATTGAATCAATATTTTTCCTATGATTAGCATACCTATGAAAAAATGGTGTATTGCCATCCCCACATATAAGCCATAATGCCCTACTTTTCTATCTAGCCTCATGTTCACGATCTCGCAGGATTTTCCTCTTACGTGCCTCCAACTCAACCAAAGAGGACATGTCCTCCACAGAAGAAAAAACAAATCCTAGTTTATTAAAGGACTCAACTAATAACCTTTCAATTTCCACTAAATCCTTAACCTCCTGAGCATTTTTCTTGACTGACCATAAAATAGATACTTCTTTGATATGCTTAAGGTTGACAGCAAAATGAGCAGCAGGTTATATAACTGAATTATCAACATATACTTTGCAAGATGCTTTTAGTAAAGAAACAAAGTCTTCATTCACCAGCCAGTTAGCATTAAACTTGAATGGACTTCAAGGTTTAACATCTTTATTTTAATAACTGTAAAAACACAGGCTCGTGATCTGAGTCCCCCCCGCACCCAACCCATTGACGGAAATGTAGATCACAATCCAGAAGATCAGCCGATATAAGCAACCTATCCAATCTCTTGCAAATATTCTCACCTCCCACTCTTCTGTTAGTCCAAGTAGGAAGGAAAACAGACGGAGTTATCATCCACAAGACCATACACATCCATTTGTTTGGAGAAAAAATCAGATAGATTATCCACTCTGGCTTTAACACCCCAAATTTTTGATAAACCCACAGAGAAATTTAAATCCCCTCAAAAAATCATCTTATCACTCTTAAGGCATTCTAGAACAAAAAGTTTTTTCCAAAACCTTTCCCTATCCACATAGGGCCCATACAAATTAACAAAACACAAATCCATTTTAAGTTTAATAGAATATAATGAAGCACACAAACCTAAACCCATAGCCCACGCATTTAAAAGTTTAAAATGGCGAGTCCTCCAACCCAATAGTAGACCTCCATATTTGTATTTCGCATCCACGGAAGGAAACCTCCAACCTTTAAGCATAGACTCCAACTCACCCACAAAAATAACCCCATCACCCATCGTTTCTTGCAGAAATAAAACATCGATAAATTGTTCATCAACCAACCTACAAACCGCTAGGTTTTTAGGGATACTAGCTAACCCCCTACAATTAAGGGTCATCACAATCATAAGAGAACTTATGGAATGGCATGCACTGCTCTAAGTGCCCCAGAAACATCACAACCAACAGGTTCGACTTCAGAAAGAAGACCACCAGGTCCCGGACAGGAATAAAAAATTCCAATAGGACAACGATCAATGTCAAGATAATATCCAACACCAAGTACAGATTTGTCTTTTATGGGGGATACAAACCCTAAATCCCCCAAAAAGGAATCTGACGAATTATATTGGCAAGAAGAAACTTCATTACACCTAGAATCCATCATCCTTTTAAACATAAACTTAGGGTCCACAATCAGTAAGCGAGGTTAAACACAAAGGTTTAAGAGATTCCAAATTATAAGCCTGAGATCCGTGATCCACCTCCATATCAACCCCCAAATCAACCGATAAAATCAAGGGCGCCACAGAAGGTTTCTCCGGTACATCAACCGCAGAAGGTTTAACCCCAGAAAGCATTCCTTCATTCTTAACACGCCAATAGGATTTGGTCTTAGAGGTAGATTTATGTAGACGACTGAAAGAAAGAGAACACTCAGAAATCACATGCCCATAGACATGGCATCTGTTACACCGAAAAGGTACACCCATATAGTCAAAAGGCTGACTAAATTCAAAATCCCCTCATTTAATCAAAATGTCAGCAACCAACCCATATCAAAGGTCAATAACAACCAGAACCTTCCCCAAGCAACAAACCCCCGATTCAAGGAAAGATAGATCCACCTCCAAATAGGTCCCCAAAGTATTCCCAATTAACTTAAAAAAGTCCACAGACCAATATTCCAAGGGAATATTTGGAAGCTTCACCCAAATGGGCATCAAGTCTACCTTTCAATGCGTGGATCAAAAAGAGGCGTCCATTTTTTTAGAAACATACCCAAGCTATCCCATCTCCAAACACCCGCAAGGATCATGGCCGCATCATCTTCAAAGTGGAATTAGAATGTTATCCATCCCTGCGGAAGTATAAAAACATATGGACAAAGACTGACCGAGTCCTTTCATGTAAACGAAACCCACTTCTTGACACCCTCGCAACTATATTTTTGACCCCCGAATGGACCCACCAGAGTCAATGCATTCGACAGAACGATATCATTTAAACCCACATCTTCACTGACAACCATCAACACGGGTTTAGCAAATTTATGAATAATTTTCCTCGGCCTCTTCGGTCGCAAGCCTTCCACACGTAACACCTCCTCTCGCGGATGTTGATAACCAAAAGATAAACCCTCATCTGATTCAGAACAGTTCACCAGTCAACATTTTGATTCAACAAAAACAGGCTTGAGACACTGATCACCGCCCATCAAGGGAGAAGCCTCAGATAGAACAACATGCCCAACAATTGTATTATTTTGTGGCTCCCCCGAACTAGCAACCGAAAAACCAAGATCTAAAGGAACATCAACACGATGGTTAGCCTCCAAGAAACCTCCATCAGAAAACCCGGAAAGCGCATTACCCATACCAGGATAGACTACAGAACAATCCGGCATGACCAAACTAGAAAAAGAAGGGCACGCCAAGCTAACACCCGGAATAGTTGGCACCATACTTCGTTGGAACAGAACCTCATCGGACACAACCTCACAATGAATTGGCACACCCACCATAGAGGAAACCCTAGACAAAGATTCCCGAGAAGACTTTAATGAGCAACAACCCTTGGGCAGAGTGCGAGCCAGCTGTTTGAAGTCTCGAAGAGACATTCCAAATCATGGCAGATGAAAATTAACTCCAGGTAAACGCGACAGATGAAAGAGATTACATGTGTAAAAAGGATGTACGAATAGTACATATCCCAAGGATAATTACGTTCTGTAATAAACTCAAAACCCTAAGGACTATCTATCGCTCTCGATCGGAACTCCTTTATGACAAGCATATACCAATAAAGCATGTGAACATATTGGTGGGGAAAGTTTGCACATTTAATTTACGGACATAATAACCTATTAAAATCATAACTTAATTGCTATGTTATCTGTCATTGTAGTCACGAGAAAATAAAGTGAATAACAAGGAACAATTTTTTTTTTTTGGAAAAAAATTAGAAAAGAAGATCAAACTCAAGATCATTTGTCAGTAATAACATGTAGCAAGACATAGATAGCTTACAATTTAATTTCCAAAGTGTCTTCTATTTTATAATTATCTCTCAACTACATGATCAATATACTAATCTATATGATCAATATACTAATCTATATGTTATGGTAATATATGTATGTGCTCACAATTACAATTAATCAGATATGTGAAAACCAACAATGTTTATAACATTGTAATGATATCATCATTGATTGTGAGTGGCATTTTCTGCGAAATACATATGCTTATACGAGAAGACCTAATATTTTAAGATCCGAAAATATTATTGGGTCAAAGCCCATGATTAATGAATAAAATTAATGCAGGATGACTTATTTCTTGAATATAATTCAATGATTAGATTTTTGCAACCATAATCCAATGCCTTTTAAAGAAGTTATTGCGTTGCAAAATGAACGACTTTCCAAATAAGATAATTATCAAACCTCGTGTCTCTATGACCACCGTAAAAATTTAAAAAATAAGGAATAAAAATAATAAACATTTAGATTACACTGTGAATACATGTTTTCTTAATATATATATATATTATGTTGGTGTTTATATATATATATATATATATATAAACATCAACCTAATAAAATTATAAACACCGAGCCTCAGTTTTAAACTGCCCAAGTCACATTATCTCAAAGAGGAAGGCTAGCTTCAACAGAGTTTTGAATTTTAAAGTATATATATTTAATTAATTTGTAAGCTATAAATTATTTCTAGAACATGATTTGACTTGATCTCAACCATGCATAAGTGGCATGCAAAAAAATGAAGGTTCATGAATGTTCTCGCCTTTAGGCAGATCATAAATGTAAGAGTACACAAGAAGGAATCAAATAAATATACAGGCCTTAAATATTGTGACGAGTCCATACAATCATAAACATATGTTGTCCATGGAAATGGCTAATAATAGTTTGAACCTAAATTGTAAATAGTATTTTGTAAAAAAAATTGATATTTTTTTTAAACATCACCAAACACTACTACCTTGATTATAATTTAGATTTTATTGTAAGTATTAAGCATTATTATAACATTATATTTTATTTATTATCTTTTGTTAGGCTTTCCTTAACTAGCATTTGCACCAAGAGGAATGCTGAGAGGGTAAAAATATTGAGTCTTTTCGCAACTTGATGAAGCATCTGTAGAAGCATAAGCCTTTCACTTCCGCAGAAAGTGGAGATCCATTTTTTTGAAATCATCGGGGGAATCCATTCTCGACTTCCGCTTTCCGTAGTGCGGAACATGGAAATCAAAAGTTACAAGTCCATACTAAAACTTTATGTATTTTCGACTTCCACTTTCCGCAGTGCAGAATGTGGAAATCGGAAAAGTATTTGTCTCATATTTTTTTTATCTTATTTCCCGATTTCCGCTTTCTGCATTGCGGAATGTAGAAATCAGAAGTTTGATTTTTATTTTGGAAATTTTTGTTTTGATCCTTCCCAATAATTTTGTCGAAGTTTTTATTTGCATGTCTTCCATTTGTTTTCTCTAGATCCATGGTCTAGATTTGTTTTGCCGTTGAGGTTTTTGCTATATAGTCTGTTTGAATTTTTGAGGTTTTTACCATTTTTTTTACCTGCGTTTTTACTGTTTCTAGAGATTTTACCTGCATTTTCACTGTCTCTAGATATTTTTACTGTGCTTTCTTTTCGTTCGAGCTTACATCGACCATTTATTTTGTTATTTTTACATTGTAGTAAGTTTTGACCAGGTTTGCCAAATTTTTAGCATAAATGGCATTTCACTTAATAAAATCCGCTTTCCGTAGTGCGAAAAGTGGGGATCCATTTTTTTCAAGTCATCGGGGAAATCCATTGCTGACTTCCGCTTTCTGCAGTGCGGAACATGAAAATCGGAAGTTACAAGTTTGTAATAAAACTTTCGGTATTTTCGACTTCCACTTTTCGCGGTGCGGCATGCAAAAATCGAAACTTTGATTTTTCTTTTAGCAATTTTTGTTTTGATCCGCTTTTCGCAGTGTGGAATGCGGAAGCTGGAAACACTAAATCCAAAGTTTCTGAATAATTTTTTTGAAGTTTTTATTTGCGCGTCTTCATCTTAGCCTTTTGTTTTTCGCTAGATCCACGGTCTATATTTGTTTTTCTGTTGAGGTTTTGGCTATATAGTCTATTTGAATTTTTGAGGTTTTTACCATTTGTTTTACCAGCGTTTTTACTGTTTTCTGGATATTTTTACTATGCTTTCTTTTCGCTTGAGCTTACATCTGTCACTGATTTTCGAGCTTATCACCAGTAAGTTAACTCCTTACGACCATTTATCCTGCTATTTTTACACTGTAGTAAGTTTTGACCAGGTTTGTCGAATTTTGAGCATAAATGGCATCTATGGGTCAGAGAAACACAAATAAAAAACGGTTATGCAAGAAGAAAGGTCTGAGGACCCAAATGCTGAGTCTTCATAGACACTAATGGGCGTATTTCTGAAAACCAATATTTGGACTGGTCGAGAATTTATTCTATTTCCAATAATGATGATTTCTCAGGCATTCCTCATGACCAACTGGCTTACATCAGAATTTAGAGCTCACAGATCCATCTAAATGCCGCCAGACCACCATTTATGCCCTACACAGATGTGGTGAAGTGGGAAGTCGACCAGGATAACCTTGAGGAGTGAGTTTTCAATGACCACATTAGCATATTTCTAGCCTCGTTCAAACCTAATATTTTTTCCAAGGCTTACGCGCTTGGACTCCTGAAACAACTACTGAACCGTAAGTTCCTTGATGAAGCAATCTCTCGTTTCGATTACGAAGATGTGGTGAAATCATGGATGGAAAAACCTACCCTGTTTATTAGACAACTAGGTAATATATACCCTACTTCATGGTTCATGGAACTATTTTCACTACTCGCAGCCATGTTCTGTTGGTTATATGGTGAGGCAAATTACACATTTTTCAAAGTAGAATGGGTTTCGACAGCCTAGCACATTATTCTTGTAGGAGAGTCCTTCAATTGGGCTCAAATATTATCTGTTAATTTGCAAGAGCAAATTGATAAATACTAGAAAACCTAGGAAAGAAAAAAACCCCAATTTTAGATGTCGGCTTATGTCACAGACACTTTTGTGTGACTTCGTTATTTCCTGACCTAGGTTGGAATTGGCAGAAGGATTGTCCACCGGTCCATATTTACTGCTCTGACACGTGGGAGGATAATTTTGTTCCTTGCATATATGACATCTGTAACCTTTTCTTAAAGTCCATGTATCATAAGATCTTCAAGGTTGATGCTTCGACATTTTCAGTAACAGCTAGGGCTTTAATTAGTATGCATGGAGATTGGTACATCGGGTAATATTTCTCTTATTTTACAATTTGGGGAAGCAACACCGTCCATTTGTTTCCCATAATTGTTCTAGACCAGAGGATCTTACAAGAATTTTCCTTTCAAACTGTCATCGAAGGAGCCCATACAAAATTGGCTAAGAACAAGAGGAAGACTTGGCCTAAGTTCCCTTTGTATATAGATTCTTTGGTTATACAAAATTCTATCCATGCAATTGTGCTGGGTAAGGAGATTACAACTATGGAGCTGGGAGAAGCTGTCAAAAGGATGCATGATCCTAAGGATTTCCTTGCTAGCCTTTTTGCTCAAGAAAAGGCCAAGTTCAATTATACACATGAATATTTTCCAGATGATTCCATGTACACATAATTTGTTGATTTTCGGGAAGCACTAAAAAACATCACTGTTCCAGAGGTAAATTCCCATGTTTTCAAATATCAGAAAGAAATCAAGGAGTCTACCCTTCATTTTAGAAAATTGAAATTTGAAGAATAGGAAAAGGTTGTAAAGGAAAAAATGGAAAGAGAAGGAAGACAACAAGCAACAACAGCTTCTGCTTCAGCATCCCAGTCGAAATACAAACGCAAAGCTATCATAGAAACCCCTGGGAGTGCTCACTCTTCCCAAGAGATGGAAGCACTTCAAAAAGGGGAAGAATTCAAACAAGGTCTAGCCAAGCTTAGTGATCAGATTCAGACACATGTCCAAGAGGCTGAACCTCAGCCAAAGAAGAAGAAAACTCAGCATGTTTCTTAGCAACCACAAGTTCCTGAAGCATTAGCGGCTCAAATAGAGAAAATACCTCATCAAGTACTCAGGGATCAACAACAATTGTAGATAGCTGCACTTTCCCTTCAAGAGAAAGTGCCTCCTCAAGTTCCTATGATCCGACGGGTTGAGCCTCAACTCTAGTGTGAGATTGAGATCCATCAAATTGATAGTGATCTAGAGGAGGATACTAGAAACCCCACTTTCCCTGTGAATATCTATACCTCCAGGACATCTTCTATCCCTGATTCACAATTTTCAGGACATCTTTTTCATGCTTTATTCCCTCGGTCCTCTTTTTCCCATGTGGATTTAAAGCTTATTCTTTAGGAAACTTATAGAGATCCATTAGTATCGGTAGAATTTCCCAGTGATACTTCCCCTCTTTCCCCATGTGATTCATTAATTCCCCATACATCTCAGACTCCTACTACATATTCTAGTATTCCTTTTTCCCAAGTGGAAACCCCTTCCATCTCTACTATCCCTTATTCACAAACTAAAACCCGTATTCCCACTTTCTCCACTTCCCTCATACCTATTTTCCCTACTTCCTCCTTGGACATTCCTCCCCTTAATATAGAAATATCGGTCTCACAATCAGAACCTTAGTCATCAACCTCAAACCAAAAAGAAGTCATTTCAGCTATAGAAGACATAGCATATTTTGGAGAAGATGCAGTTGTTTTCTTAGGGAAATAGTTTTGGAGCAGGAAGGACAAGTCCATTTTGAAGAAAGGTACGAAGAGGAAAAGAGAAGGCACACTCAAACATGTTCCTGAATTTGATCAAATTGTTTGGAGAATTGATTCCCCTAATGAAAAGGAAATAGAATTAGATACAACATCTACTATGGGAGTATTTGTACGGGATAACTATAACTCAGTGTCCCAGCTGACTAAATATCTCCTCAATAAGGAAAAGGAAATACATAAAGCAAGAAAGGATCTAGAAGCAGCTAAGGCATGTCACCTTAAGGATATTGAGCTCCTTAAACAAGAGCATAAAGATAAACAGAGACATTCGAAGAAGAAAATCGATAGTCTCAAGCATGAGCTTGAGAAATCAGAGGCCCTGAACAAGGAATAGGCTAATCACAAAGCTATCCTAGAGCAACAACTCAAAGAATTACAGATATCTTTAGCTGCCTCATCATTTCAAACATTAACAGTTGTCTTGTAAGGTAAATGAGTAGTATCATCAATGCATGATCATCCTGTATACAGGGTTGTGTGAAATACATGCACTGTACAAATCGTTGAAGAACAGTCGGATGTCCTACGAGATCATCATACTCGGAAAACTACAACAATTAAGGCATTGGAAGATGTGATTGGCTTGCAAACACATATTAGATAGAAGCCAACGGATATTCCAATCATGGATAAAGTTCAGGCTAAGAAAATCAAAGTGACAATTGAAACTTGGGGAAGCCTTTGCGATGCAGTAGGAAGCATAATCCAAGATGGCTAGGAAGCATGCAAGTGTAGGTGGACAGCTTCAGAGGCTTTACTTGATTTCTTAGGGTTTCCTATGCTAGAACCGATTGAAGAAGCACCTTCGACCAAGCTAAAATTAGATGAAGTTGAATGGTCTTTTGTTGAAGACAAGGAAAAAATTTAGGGTGTCATCTAGCTTAACCTGCACAAGATCACGAGGTGGATCGAGAAACCTAATTCTACGATGGTTAGGATATAGGTTTATGCTGGTAAATGGAAAACGACAAAGAAGAGGGAGATCGCGTTTGAGATTTTGAGGGCACAAATACATCTGGAACATGCTAAATATCAGGACATTGATTTCTTGATGGACTTAGATTCCAGGTGGTGTTCTGCCCTTGGCCCAACTTAAACTGTTTGATCTTGTAATCCCACATGTTGGGAATTTTCTTTTGTTGTAATACTTTGTAATATAATTTAAAGGGAAAGATTTCCCAAGTAGGGGAGAGGTAATTTTTGGAGACTACATGTTGAAGTATTTTCTTTTGATTATGTTTTCTGACGATTAGTAAATGATCTCTGATACTAATTTGTTAATTAGTATTACCTCTTGGATGTATTGAATATTTCATAGCTTCTGGATAAACCTTATACAATATTTGGTTTGAGATTTATTTGAAGTTGGTTGTGGAGACTGATATTAGCCTGCATATTTGTATGTTAAGAAATTAAAGATCTTTTACCTTTATCTTTTTCAATCATCCAAACTTGGTTTCATGCCGTATATCAACCTGATCAAGTGGAAAGTTGATCATGCAAGCCCTAAAGAACGGTTTTGCAAGGACCAGTACTGGAGAAGAACAACGAACGACATATCAGGAAAGATATGTAGTTTTGGAAACATTGTAATGTTTTTCAATTGAATAAAACAACACTATTACTTATGTTATGTTCTATGGTTATTTATTGAATTTGTTTAATCAATTTTGAGTTATTCTTCTATATTTGTGGTATACTGATCATAGGTTGTTGATGTATTAAATGTGTTGATTTATGTACTGATTTTGCATTACAATTTTGACATATAAAATGTACATTGGAAAAATGTATTTATTTAATTTACATACTCTTTTACTGCAACTGATGAATGGTTATTGATTCCTAATACTAATTTTTCAATTAGTATGACTTCATAGGATAGTTTTGTATTCATATAATACTTTATATAAAGCATTGCAATTGTTATTGTTGAGTTTTATTTAAAGTTCATTTAAGGAAATAAGAGTTGATCTATATTTTTTTATACATTGAGAAATTATTTCCTTGTTATCAATTATATATCATAACTGTCATACTTAAAAACTTTCACGGTCAGTGTCTCAGTTTCCTAAGACAGTTTAGTCTAGAACCCAATTATTTCAAAATTTATTGGATCTTTCTTGAAACAAAAGCAGATCTCTTACATCAACAAGTGACCAAAGAAAAATAGTACATCTATATAGAAACAATGAGAAGCTTTAACCACAATTTGGTTTTAAATACTTTGAAGCAAGTAAGCTTTCCTCTTGTTTCCTACATTGGACATATGGATTGTATTGCATTCAAGAGTATCTGGAAAAAGAGAAAGGTGGAGAAATGCGAAGGCCTGAAAGAGATGTAACTCTTGATATTACAGTGAATGTAAGCCCTTGTCTATCAATGTTTCCAATATCTATTGTTACATTTTGTAGGGTCATACCTTGGGCTTTATGAATTGTTAAACCCCATGCCATACAAAGTGGTATTTGCCTATGGGATCCTCTTGTTATGGGAGATATTGGAACATAAGTGGGATTAGAAGCATCCCATAAGGGTCCTTTGCAATGGAGTAATTCAACAACAACAAAGGATGGTAAGGTAGGAGGTTGTTCATTGGAGTTGTAGACAATGTCAATGACTTTTTCAAGTGAGTCGTTAACAAGTCCTGCTTGGACCCATAGATTAGCAGTTAACATGACTTGTTGACCAATAGCAAGAAGGACTTTTAATGGCAAATGTTCGTCATCAATGAAATGGTGGGAATGTTTGTTCCTTTCTTTTGCAAAGCAATGTGCAATTGGCATATTAAGTTGTTTCAACATGTGTTTGTTGTGCAGTGCAACAATGCTATTTGTGGGATACAAGTGGATAGGTTGTTGAAATGAACAGTTTTCCACATGTGAAAGGCATGAGGTTGTTCTTGTCGTTAGGAGTGCCCAATATTCAATAGTTGGTGTTTCATTTTGAAGGTTTAGCAATAGTTGGCAAAAGGAAGTTTGAGAAGGGCTATTTCCTTGTTGTCGAAAAATCGTTTCGAGCGCTATAAAAGTATCAAATGTACTCCATAGAGTAGTTCCAATGGATGAGCCTTCATACATGGGGATGTCCTTTACGGGAGGCAATTGTCCAAATTCACCAAGAAGGATTATGTAACAACCATCAAATGGGGTTGTACAATGTGAGGGGAAAGCGTGGTGTAAGCGTGCATCAATTTGAGTTAACATTTTTGGGCCAATAAACATCTATGAGAATATAGCGAACATGGTGGAGTTCTTCTTGAAGTTTTGAAAGGGATTGGCCTTCAAAGGGGGTGCATTTCACCAATGGGTATTCGAAGAGCAGAATGTATTGTAGATGGATGTATGTTAAAAGAAGCAACACTAGTTGGAGCAAGGAGAAGAAGCGGGGAGGAAGTTTGTTCAGATGCAGTTTGGGTGCAGATTTCAAGCAAGATATGAGGTAACATTTCCTAGTGCCTGCAGTACCTTGAATCACCATTTGGAGTGATTGAACAGGTGTAGTGTTTCTAAAATGGGAAATGACAAGATCAAAGGCTATGCATTGTGTGGGAGACAAGGAATCAGGCGAATTAGACAACGACGAGGTATCTTCATGTGGTTGGGTGGACAAGCGATTAAGGTCAATGAATGATGTTATTGTCTCATGCAAATGGGTGGTTATATTTTTATGTGTCCAATCATGATTTTTGTCAAAATCACGATGTCCAAGCATTTTAAGGTCATTAATATGGATGTTGTTGCCTGGTTTCATTTGAGAGAGAAGTTCCCATTCATCCATGCTATGGGGCAAGGGAAAGGTAATGGCATCGGAGTTTGAATCATCGGATGTAGGTGTAGAGGGTTCTTCTTGTGCACGTTCAACATGTCAGTCAACATATGTGCCTTAATGTGACGCCAATGAGAAATAATTTCAGAAGTTGTTGTTCCAATATTCTAATGGATGGAATGAAAAGGTTTGTATAAAAGAAGTTCGCTCCAACAAAATGGTTCAAAAGATGAAGAATCAAATGGAGGAATGGAAGTGAATTGTGGATAGACTCTAACAATATTGTGACGCAAGTTTTTTTTCCATGGATTTTTTTTCTATTAGATGAGAAATACCAAGAACGAGTAGATTCAAGCAGTGTTAGATGTTCAAGAGCAAGGGGTCTTTGCATGTATGCAAATATGAAGGGGGGAAGGGTGGAGGGGTGTTATTAGTGTCATTACAAACACGACAGAAGACACCTTGGCTCACATTTAGGGAAAATAAGTGACAGATACAAAGCACAAGAGGGAGTTTTTGGAGCATGTGACACATCTCTTGTTCACTAATGTCTCGTTATGCAACTGTTTGTGCAAGCAATTGTTTGATTGGTTGAAGAATTGGGCCGTCACTTGGTGCTGCATGTGCAAGGTGAGAGAGAATTGCATGGTAGCTTTCTGATTTTGGATCTACTTTTGATGCATACTTTGAAATGTATTTGAGGACAACATGTCTAGAAAGAACAAGTTGGCAATCAACACTGGCCCTCCATATTGAAAGCATGGTAGGGTTGTGAATATTTAGAAGGGAATCATTTCCTGCAGGATTGTAGTTTTTACGTCCATATGGATCAATGAGTAACGAATAAGTATCTTGTAGTTCATACGGAAAACCATAGCGACATTGAACAAATGTTCCTTTTTTGCGAAGGCAAGTTGATTCTGAACATTTGGTGTGCCTTTGAACAAAATTTACAAGTTCTTCATAGTCAACTGAGTATTTTGATACAAATATGGATGGTGATGCAAGAATGCATGGATCATTTGTAGTTGAATGGTGTAACCCAGATGTGGACAAGTGGGAATTATGAGGATTCCAAGCTGTAATATATGTGTCAAAAAAAAATTGCAGCTTCAACTGCAAGAACATCTTCCCATTCTAAGGTGTCCATATTTGGTGCATCTACCAACCAAATAAAACCATGAATGTGTGTGGATCCTCTATTCTTCCATTCATACCTACATGGGAGGAAAAGAAATATATTAGAAATGAACTGTATAAAGTGAGAAAAAAAAAGAGAATAATAAGAAGGAAGAGATGGTAGAATACCTGCACCAAGAATCCGTTATATGAAAACCTTTTTTGAAGCACCTCTTAAAGGAATGTTTTAAATCTATTGTGCATGTATTGTGATGTAATATGTGTATTTGATATGATGTTGTGAAACTTCCATTGATAGTCTTGAGATAAACCAGTAGGATGTCCAGAAAACATTAGAGCATGCAAATCTGGCCATTTTGTGTCAGTTGCACTAAGGGTGAAGAAGAACGTTGGTGTACCTTGATGGTTGATCATATTTGTGAGTTCATCTCTACTTTTGTTCCAATACAAGCGTGTTCCACGTAATGAAGACCCAAACCTTGCCACTTGGTCACCAATTTTTTCATTAGGCATGTCTTGCAATTGGTTAACAAGCTCAAGTATTGTGGGAGGTAGTGTATCTTCAAGATTAATTTTGACAAAAGCAGAGGCAGTAGCATTACTCCTATGATGGATAATTTGATTGTATATGTAGTACCAGAAGCGAGGATGTTGGCCAAATATGTTGGCAAGATAGTGAATGAGGTGAAGTACATATTTGTGCATATCAACTTCATTAATGCATGGTTGTTTAAACATTGTTGCACCTGTGGGGAACACGGTTGGAAAATCCATGGAAAGAAGGCCTTATGTGTTGTACTAATTGATAGGGGATATGCCTATAAGGGGCCAATCAATGGAAGGTGGTAGTGGGATATTTGGTATGTGTAACAACTGTCTAATTTCTTCAACCTCAGTTCTAGCATTAGTTTGTTTTGAAAGAAATGAGGAGGATTATAATTCATAGGGTTCAAATGAATTTGGTGGTTGAACTATATAGGACAAATTTTGCTGACGAGATAATGTATCATTTCTATTAACATGCAGAATCAAAGGTGAAATGTCTATTGAAATAAGAGGCAAAGAAGCTAATGCAATTGTGTTGACTTGTACATCCTTGTAATATGGGTCGTTTTCCATTTTGTATTGAAGGGATGCAAGAACATGTGTTCAACTAACAAACAATTAATATGGATTGTTTGTAGAGTTGCATTTGCAAACAAAAAGGATGTCAAGTTCTGATATTAAATGGGGTAGGTATGGCAATATTGGAAATGTCTTGGGTGAAATAGGTAGTATGACCAAAATATTTATATTGAACACCATGAGAATGTGTGACTTGTAATATTGGGTTAGCATGACTAATGAGCATTTCTTCAACTTGTGTAAGTACTGCAAGGACAAGTGGTTGGATGTCTGGGTCCATATTGTTTTCCAATGAAAAGCGATGGCATTTTCATTCTAGAATACAATGAGAACAAGTGTATGCACCATGGAACTTTTTCTTTACAATACCAGGGTAACATTCTTTGCAAATTGAGCAGACATGCATTGCCAGTTGGTCCATTTTTTTACGAAATCATTGATGTGTATCATCGAGGTGGGTGTTCAAGGATTTAGCATAGGGGGTGGAAGTGAAGGTCTGTCGGAAGGTTGGGAAAGAGAAATTGAAGAAGACATATCCACAACTAGACGAGAAGCTTTGTAAATAATATGTTGTTTCTTGTTGTTTTTATCTCTGTTTTGTGGATATACAACTCTTCTTCATGCATTGGCTTGTTCATTTTCATGAGTCGGCATAATGACTACAAGAAAATCGTAAACTTGTTAAATATTTAGAAGCTTTTATTGCTTGCAGCGACCCATTTTCAATATGTATTAACTGCAAAGTATATGTGTATAAAGCAGAAGATATAAAGAAAATGTTAACTGATTGCATATTGGGAACTCATAATGTACCTTAGAATAATATTTATGGAGTAATTTTTTTTTTCAAGTCCTATCTTGATAATTGTAAGAAAGAAGCAATGTAAAAGAACAAAGTGTAGTATGAGAAAGGATATATGAAAAAAAAAGAAACATTAAATGTAATTATTGTTCGGTATAGAAGAATGAAAAGTTGTGGTAAGAAACAAGAGAACAAGGTTGTTTATTTTATAAATAAACACAATAGCAAATTAGTATTGTATTCAAAAGTTACCATATAGGTTGCATCAACAATTTAGGTTAAAAACATTAAGTGATAGCTTGTACATTTGAATTATGAGACTGCAAAATAGAAGTGCTTTAAGGGATTTAAAAAAAATAGCCTACTATGTTGAACTATGAAATAAGGACTTAAGATTCAGAATTGAAAGAATTCATTAAAGACAATAAAGAATGCTTAAGTATCGGGTTGAAAAAACCTATATATTTAAATGTACATCTGAAATTGTCAATTATGTGTTTTCAACCATGACAATTACAACTTTTAGGCATGCAATTCCACAAAAGGTCTCTATTATAACTAAAAGAGTAAGAAGTAATTGTTTGTTGCAGATCCTCTGGACTATTTCAACAATTGATGTTGCTTCAGTTGAGAGAAGACACAGGTCTTTTGAAGAAATGACCATGAGTTGGTTTGCACCATCAACAAAAGTTATGACACCATGAAGGTATCTAGTGACATCTTCCAGTTCAAACTTTAGTATGTATTGGTAGTCACGTTCAAGAAACTCCCCATCACATTTACCACAATGCCAAATGTCTCCAACTTTGTGGGCAATCTTTTTCATGCATTGTATACCATCAACAAAAAGAGGGCATGCAAGGAAATGAATGTCATCCATGTTAACATTTGTGATGGTTGCTACAAGAGAGTACCAAACAGGTTTTTCAAATGGTTGAAGAGTTTGTAGCTCATTGATGGTAATGATTTTACTAGGAGTAGAATGAGAGGCTTTGAATTTTCGGCTCAAAGATGGTGATGTTGAACGAAATTCATTGTCATGAAACCATTTCTGAAGAACTGAAGTTTCTTCAATATTTGGGTTTATAAAAATATTAGTGTTGGAAATAATTCCAACAACTTTTTCCATTAAAATATGTAACACGACTGCCTTTGATTGCTTTAGCTGGAGGAGTAGGTAAACTGCGGAGATTGGCAAGCTGGGCTCCTTCAATTTTGCAATTATCTCCCCAAAGTGTTATTTCAATGCTATAGCCTGACATGTCACAGAGTCCAATTCTACGCCTAAAAGTCTCAACACCATCCCATTTTCATATCATGGATGTAGGTGAAACTGAAATGACAAGTCCAACAAGGTCAACCATGGAATTGACAGGTATAGTTTGAATCTCCTGGATAGTTTTAAAGTTAAAGCAATATAAATGTATTAAGGGAAATTCATCTAAGCATGGTTGGATGGTTGAGGAGGAACCTAGGGAAATCTCATTATGGCTTTTCAAATGGTTTAAAATTGGATTGGATGCTTTCACTATGCCATTTGATACTATGTACACTATTCCTATTTGTATTTGGTCATACAAAGAGAGTGCCAATTCATTGAATGCAGATATATGTATTTCATCATGTGAAGCATTAACAAGGTCAAATACAAACACTTTTCCAGACCCTCATTGGTTGCCATATTCATGTATGTTTGTCTTGGCAGTAACTCGACCTTGAATGTTCCAAACTTTGCTAGAAGAGGAGAGTGATGTGAATGGGATAGTCGATGCAGGAAAGGTGGTGTTTTCATTTATTAAGCTAGGGTTCATTGCAATAGAGGAACTAATCTGTGAGGGAGAAGCTATAGGTAAGTCTTAAAGTGTAGTATCTCCAATAATTTTTGTATCCACTGTGACAACTTCGAGTGCAAGCAATGCGATAGTCCCGTGAGAAGAAGTATGTTAGAGTTCAATGGGAGAGAAAAACATTGGATGCATGAACAATTTGAAATTGATTAAGCGAGAAAAAAATAATGAGGAAATTAAACGTATGTTACATTATGTACAATGTTGCATGTACATTGGGTAACTTGATTATAGTTCCTTCTTTTAGCTGTCCATTTTCTACAAGACTACTATATATAATTGGAAGCAATAGCTCATGCTTGTGAAGGCCATCTGAGATAGAAATTCAAAACTAAATAGATGATGAGTTGAGTGAGTTCACTTGGTTTAATGAGGAGACCTGTACCAGTGGGCAAAGGTTGACAACACCATGTAGCAAAAGTGAAATAGAATCTTCAGTTAGCATAGTCTCCATAACGTGATGGTTATTTTTTCCTGTGGAATGAAACAGGGCATTATCTGTTATAAATATTAAATGTGGACTGTGACAAACATAGAACCATGCCTTATGGTTTTTCGAGCTTGCAGAAGATATTTTATACATCATTAAACTAGTTGGAAGAATAGTGCAGGCATTTCGGGTCAAGATTTTAATCTATTTTCTCTATGTTTTCTCGGGTGAAAGTTGGAAAATAGAAAGACAACCAAAGCTGAGATTAAATTGTGCAACTGAAACTTCGGAAATAAAAACTTTGGGAAAGTTTGGATTTGGTGTTTCTATTTTCTACATTTCGCACAACGGAAAGTGGAAGTTGGAAAGAAATTTATTTGAACTAAAAATGCATCGAAGTACCGCATTCCGCATTCTGTACTTCGGAAAGCAGAAGAGCTAAAAATTGTGAAGAAAAACGTCAAAGATCCAATTTCTGAATTCCGCACTGCGGAAACCGGAAGTTGAAAAAATGAGAAAATTAAAAAAAACGACATCTTTAAAGCACAGAAATTTAATTACGAACATCTAACTTTCGATTTCTGCATTCTGCACAGCAGAAAGCGAAATTCGACAAGAAATAAATGAAAATTCTGGAATCCGAATAGGCGGAAGGCGGAAATCGAGAATAGATTTCCCTGATGAGTTGAAAAAAATGGATTCACACATTCTACACTGTGGAAAGCAGAATGCGGAAGGCAAAGAAGCGCTACCCAAGCTCTACTTATATAGAGACTTCTTATTATACTTTCTTATTCTAGTTTTTATAATTTATTCTAAAGACTCATTTAACTTATTTTTTTAGTTGAATCAACTTCGTTTTCTTTTAAAAAATTTACTATGCAAAAAAATTGAATAATATAAAATTTACATAATTGTAAATTTCAAAAGTTTTATATTGTTGAAGATTTAAATTCGCCAAATTTTTTAAATTGTAAATTTCAAAATTTTTATATTGTTGAAAATTTAAATTCAACAAAATATTGTGGAGAAAGTTTCTTATATTTGAACTCAAAATGTATCGAAGTTCTGCATTCCGCAATGTAACATATTCATGTGACCTAACTAAAATGCATATTTAAAAAAAAATCAACCCATGTGACGTTTTTAGTTCATTTTTATTTTTGAATATGTTATATGTTATATGTTACATTTTAGTTTGGCATCTTCGGCTTCCACATTCCGCATAGCGGAAAGCAGAATTCGGAAAGAAATTTATTTGAACTAAAAACGTATCGAGGTTTTGCAATCCGCATTTTGTACTTCGAAAAGCAGAATAAAAAAAAAATTGCGAAGAAAAACATCAAAGTTCTGATTTCTGCATCCTGTAGTGCAAAAACAAGAAGTCGGAAAAATGAGAAAAATAAAAAAAAGCGACAGAATTTTCCACTTCCGCATTTTGCAGAGCAGAAAGCAAAAGTTGGAAAGCATAGAAAGTTACTTGCAAACATGTAACTTTCGATTTCTGCATTCCGCACAGCGCATAGCGGAAGTCTGCAAGAAAGAAATGAAAATTCGGGAATTCGCATAGGAGGAAGGTGGAAGCTGGGAATATATTCCCCCCATGAATTGAAAAAAATGGATCCGCGCATTTCGTACTGCGTAAAGAGGAATGCGGAAGGCGGAAGCAGTACCCAAGCTCTATTTACATAAAGACTTCTTATTATACTTTATTATTACTATTTTTATGATTTATTTTAAAGACTTATTTAACTTGTTTTTTAGTTGAATTAACGTTTTCTTAAAAAAATAAAATTTATTATGCAAAAAAATTGAATAATATAAAAATTAAATAATTGTAAATTTCAAAAGTTTTATATTGTTGAAGATTTAAATTCGCCAAATTTTTCTAAATGTAAATATCAAAACTTTTATATTGTTGAAAATTTAAATTCGTCAAATTGTTGTGGACAAAGTTTCTTATATTTGAACTAAAAATGTATCGAAGCTACGCATTCTGCATTCTTTACTTTGGGAAGCGGAAAGCGGAAGAAAATAAATTTGTGAAGAAAAACACCAAAGTTCTTATTTCCGCATTCCACAGTGCGAAAACCGGAAGTTGAAAAAATGAGTAAAATAATAAAGGGACAAAAACTTCTCCTGCTTCCACATTCCGCATGGCGAAAAGCAGAATTCGAAAACCATGGAAAGTTAATTGCGAACATGTAAGTTCCGTTTTCCGCATTCCGTACGGCGGAAACCGGAATTCAGAACAAAAAAATTATTGAATAAAAATGAAAATTCTGGAATCTGCATAGGCGGAACCCGAAAGCTGAGAATAGATTTCCCTGATGAGATGAAAAAAACGTATCGTCGCATTCCGCATTGTGGAAAGTGGAATGCAGAATGTGGAAGCGCCCACTGTTATAGTGGCCTTGCAGCTTTAGGCTAAGCTCCTTACCTGAAACAGGTGGATCATAAAAACTGATACCTATCATTTTATTGACATGGCATGAGTATTACACCATTATGAAGCCACATAAACAATACAAGTCACAGTCCTTTTGCAACAGAGAAGGAGTGACAATCAATTAAAACAGAGCAAGGGTGTTTCACCATATCATAAGCAACATTTTCATTTAGCCTAAAAACTGATACCTCTCATTTTATTGACATAGCATGAGTATTACAACATCATGAAGCTAGATAACCAATATAAGTCACAGTCCTTTTGCAACAGAGCAAGACTCACAGTCAATTAAAATAGAGCAAGGGTATTTCACCATCTCATAAGCAACATCTTTGTTTATCCTAAAAACTGGTACCTATCATTTTATTGACATTTAAAACACCTCTTTAGACATATACATATATACCATGAGTTAAATAGATTTGCATAAATTTAGAGATAGTCACAGAACCTGTTTGTAAATTCAAGTATGAGGCAATAAAATTTCTACCACAATGAATATTCAAAACATTTTAGCAGGCTGGAGGAATACCTGCAAATTTAACAAGGTGTGAAAACCTATGTTGGAAAATATCTAGTGTAAATGAAGCACAACAAAATCAATACAAGCAAAGCAAAGGCAAACAATAACAAAATAGTGGTTACTTGAAGGCTTGTTTATATGTGCAAAGCAAAGGAGGTGCAGTAGCAAATGCCGTAAATTGAGTATTGTAACAAGATCTTGCATATCTTCATAAGGTGAGCCAAAATGAAGATATAGGCCCATGTCTAAATCAAATGACAAGATTTCTTGCATTAATGGAGCAACAATGCATTGATGAAGCATTAATGTGGATGAAGGGACATGGGAAAAGTGTATTCCATCGATTGAAGAAGCAGTGAAATGAAACCATGACCAAATTGACCCCACAAACTATGATCCTAAAGCCACAAAATCCCTCGAGAAAATCTTAGCCTAAACCCACAAAAACTGCTGGACTGAAACTTTTACAAAATACTGGGCATAAAATCTTGGAAAGGGTAATATCGAATTGAGATAAATGAACTGCAATGAAGGACAGCAAAACCCTGTACAAAAAAATATGGTGGGACCGGTCGTTTAGGGCAACAGATAGAAGTTTAGTAAAAGCACACAATCCACCTGTCAGAAAAACAAGCTAAACACCAAGTGGGAAGAAGAATCTGCAACTGGCAATCAATCCATCAATTCCATCAATCCATTTAGGTGCAGCACCGATCATAACACAAAGGACACCTACAACCTGCGAGACAGAAGTTCCGGAATCAAGATTGCAGAATCAAGGACCCCACTGAAGTGCAGTAAAAAAAAATGATCTGCATACGTGCATGGAAAAAAATGTAAGTACAATCAATCCATCATGCACAGCAACAGCTGTAACATGCGGCTATTTGGTTAACATGGAAATGATTTCTGCTGAGTGGACATGTTTGAGAGAGAAACTGACCCCACAAGAAAAAAATTAACCAATGGAAATGACATAAAGGCCCTTCTTTTCAACATCTTGACTGTTGGAATTGATACATCCGTAACTACTACAAAATGGGAAGTGGCAGAAGAATCATGCTATGATCAAGAAATTGCAGGAGGAGATGGAGTTGGCTATCAGAAAACGTGGCCATGTAAAGCCGTCTGTCACCCGTTGAACATGCGAGATGCGAGACACAACACATGTTCAGTCCCCATTCGCTAAGCCGATGTGACACTTGTCAAAATTTTAGTGGCCAAGGAGATGAGGAATATTTTGAGACTGCGTCTCCATTGTGAAATGCCTTCGAGGTAAATATAAGAAGAAGTATGGGATTCCATGCTTGATTTTGTGATCATTGAGCAACCTCCATGATTAGATTCTTATTCAACTTGATGGATGTTTCCTAAAGCAACATTTTGCAGATGTTTTACATAGAAATACATGTTAATTTGTCGGGAATAAAATCATACCTACATCATAGTGGATATTTTCCTTTTCCAATTAAACTTTACAACTACTTTATGAATGTTAATTTCTTCATTATTCATATACAAAGACATTAAAAATAAATGTCATTACCTCAAAATGTGAACACAATACAATACTACTTTTTAAAACACAATCATCGTACATTGTCACAACAACAACAATAGCATGCATATCAAAGGAATGGCTGATTTCTTGCATTGGATTTTGAAGCAAGTAAAGATAACACTAATGATCCATAGACCTTAGAATGTTGCACTGCCATCAACACTTCTCATTTTAATAACTTAAAATATTCTTAAGGAGTTTATAATAGAACTAATTATCCATCGAACTCAGAGGCCTGCATAGTCTTCGAAACATTCTCATTTTAATAACTCAAAATATGTTGTAGCTAACCAAGCTAACTAAGTCTACTCACAACAACAATGGGGTCCACCTGCTAGGACAGACAAAATAGAAACAAGCAACCTAACAACTCGAATCCCATAAGGTGGATGAAAGAAAGAGGTATCTTACTACATACTTTCTTGAGCACCAAGGACTAAATTATGAACACACTAATCTCCATGGATATCGTTGAATATTTTAAATGAAAATTTGAGAAAAGTGTGCATGTAACGTTGTTCCAAAATTGAGCCCCCCAATCTAATGAATTTTTCTTCGCCATAGGAATATCACAAGTTGGAAGGGTCCTTGGCAAGTTGTCCCATATGATCCCACTTCTCCCACTTCTAGGAAAAAGAAAAGGACCCTAAATGCACACGAACTGAATTGATTTACCAAACATAACTAAAAGGATTTAAAGAGAAAAACCATGACATTTTCAGTTTTTCAAGATTGGTAGCTATATATTTTGCAAATGCATGCCCTATTAAACTACTTAATGACTTTAGAGAAAGCACCCATTGTGTGAAACTTGAGCCAATATCTTATGCATCCTGAGAGTAAAGTGGAAGCTTGTACTTCAAGTTGAAATCTGTAACAATTGGTTGAGCTTGAGGTTGAGGTTAAGACTATGGTCGTTGTAACAATTGTGTTGCATAAAAGGGACTATTGAAAAATGGTGATGATTGTTGTTGTGCAATTTGATTGGAATTTACATACATACCCACATATAAAGCAATGCAAATTCACATATACGATATACATATAAAAACATGTGTAAAGAATATGTGCACATTTATTTAGCTACACACAAATACTCAAAAACAAACATACACATACATAGATAAATATACACAAGGGCAATGCCAAACACATGCCACACAGTTATCTAAATGTGCACAATGGATACAACACACATATCTCAAGCCATTTTGTATCTCTCCCTTGTCGTAAGAAGACAATAAAGATTCTACAACTTCCTAAATTTTGTCATTAAAATTTCCTTTCCTTGAAGACTACAACAGGTAAAAGAAAAACTAGCTCATTGGTTACTAACCATGTGCACGATTGCTTCCTCTTAATTTTATTTCCACACTTGTGAAGCTAAATTTACCTTTAAAGTTACAAGTCCTGTCACAATTTCTATATATCTAAAACCCACATATGAAAACACTCGATCATTAGACCATAACTCTAGAAAAAATTGAACATAAACACTCACTAGCAAGTGAAAACATGAATATTCTTGAAATGACATCGATGCAATTTAAAGGCTTTCCAAAATATTCAAGTACTACACAAAATTGAAGTGGACAGAAAATACATAAAGCTCGACCAATTCCATACCTTGAAAAAGTATATTGTAGTGGATACCAATACAATTACTTGAACTAAATCTGATACTAAATCTGATACCAAGTTGATTCCATCATTTAACAACTTGACCACTTCTTGTTACATATAGAATGTACATATGTTAGTTTTTGTTGTTAGAAAAGAAGCCGAACATCCCAAACATGCAAATTTCACTTCCAAATTCCAAGTGAATTTTCCAGAAGCTACATAAGAATTGTAAAATTTAAAGCATCTTATATCCAAACAAATAGAATTTAACATTTCAATCATAACAAACAGACATAATTTAACATTTCAATCATATTGACCTAGGAAAACATGTGGAAATATCAGGAGAATAAATTTGTTATATTTTGGTTTCCATCCTCTCATATATTAATTTTGAAAAGAACCAACTTTTGTGGTTGAATATACGCCTAGACAGAGGATGTACATAGTTCAGTTCTATCATATGAGTGATATTCACCATTAGACGCCAAAATGATCCCTTAGGGAAATTGATTTTAAATAGTCCTACAAAGATTTGTTAGCTAAAAATAAAAGTCATAATCGGTCAATCTTGTATGGATAATTATATATTACATTTACAAATGGACCTTTAGGTTCAAAGAGAATGCCAGTAATTTTCCAATGTTCTCATAAAATCTTTGTCAAATTATCAGTTGGAAGGGCCCTAAAATATTTGTTGATTTATCAGCTGGAAGGGCCTAGGGAGTGTTCATAACCTAGGAAAAGATGCAAATAGAGGATTACTAAACAATTTTTAATTAATAGTCCAACTATGAAATACTTAACCCTATTGCACTAGAAAACAAATACATAAAAGAACTAAACTACTGGTGTAACTAGACCAATGGGTGAAAACAAGGAATTGTATTAGAATTTGAGCTAAACAGAGGAGCAATCATGATATATACCCCAACCTGTAATATAACTTGGGTGAGGGTTTGTAAACTTCATAGAAGTGAACTATTCAAAATAATAAACCTATCAAGTTATTAAAAAGAAATTACTTGGTTTGAGCTTGAAGATAAGCCATTTTCTCTTTTCATATATTTCATGAATATGAACCATGAAAGATATGTATAACCCAGACAATGACACTACAAACTTCTACACATTCATCCCGGTTCAAATACACAATCTTCTCCAAATATTTTGTTTTATTAGGTTGGTAAAGAACCCAATGATGGCCTCTAATTTGAAGGATTTCGACCAAAAATATTCATTGAAATATCGTGGCACCGATTCCATGAACTCTAGCACAACCTTTAACTAATCATTGTTGTCCTTGACTGGTTCCTATGATAGAAAACTCACCATGGATATTACTGCATTGATGTGAGAATACGTGACCCTTAGAGACCTAGCTCTCAAGGAGTCATGTGGAGGGAATATGCTCCAAATCCATCCCACTTTCTCTCATGGGGGGTTCACTAGCGAGGAAATATCTTATCACATCCATTCACATTGGGGGTTTCAATACTCCTAAAAACCTCAAAAATATATTTTCTTGTATTAAGGGGTCAATGAAGGGTTTTAATTTCATATAGTAATATAAATATTGGGGGTTATTTTATTTGGGTGGGTCGAGGAATAACATTCAAATTTTGGGATGGATTCATATACATAGCTTCTTCTTGATATATTTGGAGGATGCCTACAGAGACCTATATTCCCACCAATTTTTCCTATATCTCACACAAGGTTGTGCCTTATCGAATTCCTCATCGAATTTGCTTAGCGACCTATTCTTAGAGAACAAATAGGAACTACACAAGATTTTTTCTTGTGATGCTAATATCCATGCTTCCCTAAGTGTGGCTCATAGGTATCGACTGAAACCTCAATTATTGTGTATATATGTTGGAGGACAAATGTTTGAAAAGAGATTCTCTATTTTCTATAACTTGAAATTATGGACTTTGTCACTCCTTCAGAGGGTAATCTTGAATTTGTATGCATTGTTGAACAACTACAAGATCTTGTTGGGAAGTTGAAGGACATGTGTAAATCCATTGAATGAGGATTGGGTTAATGTGTTAAATTTAATGAAGCATATGATCTCCAGGCCTGCATGAATTCAATGAGAAAAGAAGGCTGCAGAAGAGAGAGAAGAATTTAATAGAGACTGATCAATTACTCATGGAAAAATTGCACACACATGGAGACAAAATTGGAATAATGATATTACATCCATTAATCAGTATGAAACATGAAATACAATCATAAGAAAAATAGGATAATTCGAATGCCTAATATAGGATTCGAATCTACCAACCTGGACTGACTCCGGAGCTAAATCAATGTGGAAAAATCACCACTAGAGCTCACTAATGCAACTCTGGATCACTAAAATAGTTCATGATTAGTTTATTGATGCAGGTAGGTGAGCAAAGGCACCCTACCTCCCTTAAATAATGCAAATTGGTGCTAGGATGACTGGGAGTGATCTAACTAATGGTAATCAGAGCATAAATGAACATAATTGAATACCTACCAAGGTCAACTGTAGGAAACTACTTGTGGCACTCAGAGTGGGTTCCTAAATTATAGGGATTGGTCCCTATAGCTCCTAAACTCATGCATACAGGTGCAATGAGTGGTAGGTGTCCCCTGGGTGTGTACAACCATGCACTAATGAAGTGACAATGATCACCTAAGCAAGGTAAATACAATTTGGACTATGGTGGTCAAAAGGACGATTAATTAATAATCCTAACTTAATGTCGATGATGGTATTCAAGTAAGGTCAATGGTTCAAGTATCTTTAGATGAAATATGTGGAAGTCCTAGTTTTAAGAGACCCTTAGGGATTAATTTATTGATTTGTGTATATAGTCGTATATAGGCTATATACCGTGTAATTAAAGAGCACCAGGTAATTTCTTACTTTTTGAATTTATTTCTTTTATTTTTTTTGGATTAATTACACCAAAGCCATTTTTCTATATGAGGGTGGCTTTGTAAAACATGGTTCTAGATTCCAGATTCCTCATCGTCCCTCTAACAAATTAGAATGCACCACATGTTTTGAAAATCATCAATTTGGTTATGGAAACTTTTTGCACTCAGTCTCTTGCCTCATTTCTAGCCACACGTTGGATCCCATGATTGAGATATAAACAACAAAAATACAAGATAATTTAAGAACCTCAAAATGCTATTACTGACCCTTGAAATTTTGTTTCAATGATCCAAACAAAAAAAAGAACAAGGCCTGATTATACAAAAAAACTCTTCCCTTAGTGGTCGTTTATGGATACTCTTGAGTGTACAAGATTCAAACCATCGACGTCCCATGTCAAATTCGGTTCACATCGCATGCATGAGCCCCATATATATGCATGATCCAACCACCCTACTTCTTCTTCTTCATGCATCCTCATTATTTATTATGCGACAGGGTAATATAAGCCGCATAATAAATAATAAATGAAACCCACTTGCCATATAACTATTGTATCGGAGGAAATATCTAGATCGAATGATATGATTATGTCAATAGAATCCTGAAAAAGAGGATATGTATGGCATAAAAAATAAATCCACTTGGTTTTAGACTTGGTGTAGCCCAAAATGATCATTCCCATTGGTCCTCACAACAAAGGAATTATTCCAAAGATCTCTGAGAAGATAAAAAAATACGTACTTGCATTGAAAACTATGTACAGACACATATAAAGAGCTCCTCAAATTATGGAGGACTTGCATGTGTAGAGATTCACAGAAAGATTGATTTGATTCAGATCAAAATCTATATTGGATTTCCCAACTTGTTGTTAATAGAAGGTAGGGGTCAAGGAATTGAAAAATTAAGAAATGATGTACTAAATATGCTCAATTCTATGGACCGAAAACTTATCATTGTCATTAGATACAAGCCATTCACATAATCCCGCTATGCAAAATGCATTTCAAGGTGGCTCTTAGCTTCACAAAACACCTCCTCAATAAGCTTAGGTAACACCTCCTAGTTCCAAGTGAGTGGTGTGGTTGGATAACTCAATAGGTTATACCCAATTCGCCTCAATCAATGGAAATCAGTACCCAAATTAGATGAGATTATGTCATGGAAAAATCTATCATTGGGGGTTAGGGTCAGAGAAGAGATGTTGTGTTGATTCATCGCTATACGGTCCGAGATGAATCCCAAAATAGTACTCCTAATTAAATCTGACACTCTGTTAGCTGTGTGGAGCTGACCCAAAATAGACAAATAAAGGTGCCCCAAAAAATAAGAAGGGAAGAAAAACCATTTGGAAAACAAAGGGATAAATTATCTCCTTCTTTCAAATTGATTTTCACACGTGATTCGAAGAAATAATTTCATGATTTGTATGAATCATACTATTTCTTGGTATTCAAGTATAAATATACGGTACAAAGATTGATGATATATTATGTTGTACTTATAATCAGGATCCTGGAGATTACGTAATGCTTACTCTTAAGTTGTTTGTTTACATAGTAGTGATATTTTTCATTTCTCTTTTTATCTTTGGATTTCTATCGAATGATCTAGGACATAATCCTAGACATAAAGAAGAGTGAAAAAATAGGTTAATTGGTATTTTCCGTTTTGTAGAAAGATTCAGAGTTATTTTTTTTTCGGATCAATAGTGACCGAACAAAGAGAGAGAGTTTAGAACCCTCGGTACGGATAATATGTACTACAGATAAGAAATCCGTCGCTTTGGTCTGCTCACCCATCTCTCCAAGATGGAAGATTTCATGTGTAACAAAATGAATGGTGGAGTGAAGATGTATACCATATCATGTATGGATTGTATCAACAATGTAATGAGTAAGTCAAGTCGAGTAAATATGAAAGAGAAGATCACGTAAGAAAATTGAATATGGAGTGATTTGAATAAGCCACAATAAACAATGGGTGAAAAGGGCCCGCCTCCACTCGGTGTAAGTCGAAGGAATTATTTGAAAGAAGTGCATGACCTTGAGGAGAAGTAAGAAGCAAAAGCAACAAGCATTCCAACTGTGTGGAAATATTATATGGCTAAGAAATGATTGGGATAAAAGTAGTTGGCATAGCTAGCTATCAGCGTGCCCATTCAATCCAATCCTATTTGTTGGTAATAACTCCCGATTCAATCTCCATTTCCAATGCAAATGCCTATATTTATACAAAGTACATGGCGGTTGGGTTTCACCTTCCACTCAGCCTGTTTGGCTTCCTATCTAATCATATTC
>LPNX011059341.1:0-14473 GCA_001517045.1 Pseudotsuga menziesii | reverse complement strand
CTCGAGGTAAATCTATCCATTTATCATTACCTGTGGAATCTGATTCAAAGAAGACTATAATTTTTTTATAAACAAACCCTAAAACTTGGTGTGATAAGCCCGAACTGTGAAGGTGCAGGTTTTGAGATCGAACTGTGGAAACCGGTTTAAACCCGGCTATAATATTGTCATAAACAAATTCTAAAAGGTGTGATTTGTAGTTGACAGGGACAAATACACGCCAATCCTCAGCAAAAGGAGACAGTGTGTGCCAGACAGGGTTGGAATTTCAAATGACGGACACCCGTCAAAATTGCCCGTAACAAACAAAATCTGAAATGTTTTCTGTATTCTAAGCCAGATCTTGACGGTCTCGGCAAAATCTTAGCTGTATTTGACGGGTAAATTGCCCCATGACGGGCATTTACCCGTCAAATTCCATCCCTGGTGCCAGATAGCTTGCCTTAAAATTGACTCGAGTACGTGATCTCCTGTCAGGATCAGTTGATATGTTTGTGCCTCCCATTCAATGACCGTCTTTAAGACAAAAAGAGGTATTTGATTTTCTAACTTCATAATATCCTCCTGAACTGCGAATATATGCTGGATTTGCGAAATGTAGCGAGCTGCTTTCCGGTCCTTAGCTGCCTTCGGGGAAACCTGACTAAAAATTAATAAATAAATAAAACATTAATTATCCTTCACATAAATTACAACATAAGTTAAAACTAGCAGATGTGGTTGACAATTGACAATTATGGAAAACTATCTTGGTTAATAGTTATGGAATGGATGATAGTTTATAAATATTTTTTTATTTTTATATTATTTTAGTTATACAAATTTAACTGTGAGTTATCCATGCCTAAATACATGTTATCACAGACATTTTTCTTGTATCCACACGTTTATCAAATATCAATTATTTTTATATTCTTTTTCTTTTTATTTAACAATATTCTAGTCATTTGCCATGAATTGTTGGTTATCCATTCATCAGTTATGAGTTATTCATGCATTGCTAACAGTTATTCATTTATCAGCTATGAGTTATCTATGCATTGCTACCGGCTATTCATTTATGAGCTAGATACCTGTTATTTTCTATATTTTTCTTTATAATTGTTTATTTGGAGTTTTGAACTACTGCCATAAATTCAATCTAAGCAGTAAACTTGTTTCATCCTCATCTGAAAATGAAAAAATAACCTTTAGTCCACCCCAAATGTCAATAAAAAGGTGTATAATTTAATAAGAAGAACCCAAAAGAAAAGGTGTAGAGAGGTTATAAAACCATTGATGTCTGCATCTACAATTTTACACCTTTATAGTGCTTAATAAATCTACACTTGGTTTTTAATTGCATGAAAAAATGAGACTATACTTACCGCAAGAACTGCAAAAGGAATAAGCCATCTTTAGCCATGTTGGTACCTAGTTCTCTGTCCCTCCAATGATCATTCCCATCATTCCCATACCATTCCCTAATGTCCTTCCCGTGAACTTCAATAATCTCATTAGACAGCTTTTTTAATTCGTGGTCTCTCTTGGGGAGTTTCTTAGGAGGGAAATTGTTGCATTTAAACTCATTAAGTTCGGAATGAAAACAGCCGAGAGAAACCACGCACGGCTCATATGCTTTCACCTTTTTATCACGCAAATCTTTCCGTACGCGGTTTAAGCATGGTTTGTCTGTCCCAGTTACCTGATCCTCTGCTGCTGCATGTGTCATATTGATCGTGGAATCTCCCATTATCCGGCAGGTACGTACTGTTCCTTCTGGATTATGCGTAATTAGCTACTAGGAGGATATGACCAGAAATCTAGAGTTCTAATGCGTGGGAGAGAACCAGAACAGAAGCGGGCACGGGAAGGGACATGCCATTTTCTTCGAGCAGATACCAAATGTATGGTCGACACAGTTCGGGAATTTGAAGCTACGTGGAATTTGATTCCAGGCCTATTCTCCTTTCATATGGTCTTTTGATTCCAGGCCTATTCTCCTTTCATATGGGAATTTGAAGCTACGTGGAATGTGCCATAGCATATGGTCTTTTGATTCCAGACCTATTCTCCTTTCCTTCATTAATGGAGTGATGTTGATGTTTAAAATGAAATCGCAGCAACAATGGCATCTATAATTAAATGGTGGACGTTTGGATGGGACCATGGATAACATAGTTGGACGGGGTCATGATAATTCTGGGCCTTTTCTCATTAACTTTAATGGAGTGATCTTGATGTGTAAAGTGAAAAAGCTCCAGCAACAACTGTAAATGGTATCTATAATTAAATAATTAAATGCTGGACAGTTGGATAGGACCATGGATAACATAGTTGGATGGGGTCATGAGTACCAATAGAGGTGTATAGTGTTGTTCAACAAGGTGACTCTACTTGTATTCTTTTTGTGCACCATGTATTCTTCTGCAACCACAATTTTACACATTGAATGACAAATATCTATGTGCACCATGTATTAAAAAATATTCTAAAATTTGCGCATGTATTGGCACATGAAAGAGCTCAGTACAACTTGTAATGTACTTAACCAATAGCAATAAGACAACATGAACAAGAAGCAAATGTACATATGAACATGAGATTAAACTTGTAGAATATAACCCTTTTATTGATAATTCTAAATGAGAGAGCAATGCCTACGGACATCTTTAAGGTGACAACCTCCTTTGAGAAAAGGTATGATACAATAACAATCTTTAACCCAAACATTTCAAAGCCTACTATCTCTATAAATATATTCTACCTAACTAGTTATGGTCTTATCATTAATGAGTACCAAGAATTTAGTGGGTAGCCTTCTTTAACAAATGTGTCCATTTTCCATTGGGTAACTACTAACTAATTGCATGATGGACTTGTTCAAAGAAAATGGCCTTGTACATGAATTACCAACTACAAAGTACCCCAAAGAAAGGAGGTTAAGGTAGGGACCTAACATTCTTCCAAACTTCATTTGGACAATCAAATTCTCCTAGATACCATAGTCATGCCCATTCAAATCCATAACTTATTGCACGAAATCCATGTTCTTAATCTATCTAGATCTAGACCCTAATCCAGTCTTCAAGTATTCACCCTATGTCAATCTAGAGTACACACAAACAATAACCTCTAAAATAATTGTAGACAATAGGCTAGGTCTCAAACCAATATCTTTGGCACCATGTTGGATAACTACAAAATTCATAGGCCAAGGAGCTATACACTATAAGAAGTGGCACTAGCTAAAAAGAATTGTTACAACACTTAAGCACAAGTCACGCTAGCTCAACATAAAATAGAAAACACAAACCAAGAAATTTCCATACACCTTTTTTCCCTGATAGAGTTGATTCATATGACTATATATATATAATTTACTCCCTTTAAGGACTACATGATTCACTATGATTGGCTAGGTTGGTATTGGGTCTTGACCTATGCACTAATCCACTACCCTCGTTGACCATACGTGTCAAAACCCCAAATTTCGAAAAATTTAAAACTTTTTAATTTAACATAAAAAAACGTATTAGAAGCAGTTGTTAACAGGTTGTTTGTTTATGCTAATGAAATCGAAACTGAATAATTGTTTAAATACTCTGATTTTGTAAAGTATCTCCCTTTTCAGCTACTGATTATTCTTTTGTTTTTGAGACATAAGGTGGTTTGTCGAAAAGGACTGGGCTTACTTAGCTTTCGAGCTAACGCAGCCGTTTACTTCTGTTACAGGTTTACAGGTAAGAATAAGGTTCGATGCTAATGACTCTCAGAAGTTTACAGTACAACTTTCTGTATAAAGAATTGTTTAGTAAAGGTTTAAACATGTTAAACAGAAATTCAAGCTTCTTAAGGTATCATCTTTGAATATTCTGCTATATTTCCTTTAAAACTTTAATTCTAAAGAGATTACAAAAATAAAATAAACATTATAGTAAAAACTAAACCATGAGGTGACATGAAATTTTATAGGTTTACAAGTGTGATAAACCCATCATATCTCCCCTTCATATCTATCCTTTAGATGAGTATAAGATTGTATTAAAGTCTCTTCATTTAACATATAGCATAGTAGGAAAAGAATCTTAGTTTTACAAGTTTGCTTCTTTGTGATAAGCTGTAATAATAACATGCCATGCTAGATTTCTTACTGTTTAGTTCTTTTCATCTGAGGAGAAAGTATCAATAAGAATCAACCTATAAACTTTCTTACTGAAGCATCAAGATTTAAAAACTGGAATAAGTATGCCTTCGTAGTTAATCATCCAATAGACTGTTAAGAGGCTATATTCACTCTAGGAGTATCAAATGGTTAAAACGAAGAGAAAATCCTTCTAGCTAATATCTGAATTATGATCCAAATCAAATCCATTGAGGTTATAATTTGGTATTTACTAACTGATCACATCTTGGAGGGTAGACATAATTTCGTTCATCCTCTTTAAAGTAATAAAGAGATTGGTATTAATAAGGTGGTTAAATCATTGAATATATATATCCATATTCTATGATATAGTTATTATAATTATAGTTGTGCAAACCATAACTTAGAACTATAACTTATCACGTTGATTTCAACATTAAAAATCCCGCCTCTATGCTTAAATGATCCAGGCTATAATGTAACCATACTATAAGGTTTTCAAGGTAAAACGTTAAGTGACAAACGACAATACCAAACTTTATGATTTACAACTTTAGAAAAAACAACTTAACCCTATGCTTATAACATGAGACCGTTGTGTAATCAACAAGTGGCATGCAAGTTTATCATTACATAAATTTAACGTTGCATGGTCGAATGTTTAATATGCAGGAGAAGACTATGGTTTTACGCTATTAAACGATGATTATAATGTAATCACCATTGGGTGTCGTGGACTTTGGAATGGTATTGTCTCCATGCAAATTATTTGAGAGCTACGTGGCTTCGTAGTGTCCAAGTGTTGGCACTATAAACGTTGACTAACCCTAAATCATTTGCCATTCTTCCTTGTGTTCGGCCTTTGGCTGCCGCTCTGCAAACCTTCCTCAAACAGGTTATGATGTTTTGACTGCCATTCGTCCTCAGGTTGCCTCGACTCTTCAATAGCTTGTCATTCGGATTTAGGTTGTCTTGGCTCCTTTGTAGCTCCATCATTGCCTTTCTTTCGAACCCTGGTTGCCTTGCCTCCTCCATAGCTTCACCATTGTTTTTTGCTGTCTCATGAGAAGAATACCCACACCATACGCGTGGCTATGCTGTCAACACGTTATTTGAGAAGTGACATTAAAAAGCTTGCTGCGACCATAAGGTTTGCTTTGGAGTCTTCGTTTTATTGAAGGGATGGTTGATAAACTAGAAAACTGTCAAGGAATGTTAACATCCTCGCTGGACAGACTTACGGCCTTACTGCGTGGCTGCGAAGAACAAAGGTAAACGCTGCTCTGTAGATTTTATAGTTCTGTGCTATATTTTTACAGGTTATTATAATAACTGTTTTACAACGGAACTAACATTGTATGTATATTGCACTGCTTGCAGGTGATCCTACTACTTCTTTCAGCCTTTACCGAAATGGGGTTACGGCGCCTTGACCCGGTAAGCCTGGGTCCTTCCACGGCACTTCATCTTTTGTCTGAAAACTTGAGAGACTTTACTGGTTGGGTCGATGCAACCCTGGTTGACCTCCGAGGTTTTTATAATGTTCAAGTATTAAGGGTGATACCCTCGCTCTTATACTGAGCTGTCCGGGTACGGCCGTAAGTAGAAACCCTGCTTGTAGTTATAATTTTGTAAAATAAACTAAACAAGACATAAGTCTTGTGTTACTGTGCTTCGGATGTTTATACAGGCTATACGCCTTCATGTTCAGTTTTGTTACTATGCTTCAAATGTTTATACAGGATGTACGCCTTTATGTTCAGGTTAATGAATAAAACAGAGTTCGGGTTATTTATTTGGTTAATGGTGAAAGTAGGGTTTTACCCCTGGTTATTACTAAATTTAGATTTGTTTTCTATTTTACGTTCTATTTTACCACAGTAATTCAAGAACTTGGAAAGATAAATAGCTTAACTCTGAAGCTCGATTATCGAGCGACTTCCAGTCCTGAAACATTGTGTTATAATTTTATTAATAACATCTTTATTGATGTTTCTGTAAGTAAAGGATTATTAAATTTTTAAGATAGGTATAAGGGATTATACCCTTATAACATCATTATAACTATCAATACTATCTTCTGGTATTATATATATTAAGTCATAGGACTGTAGTTCATTTCCTTTTATCAAAGTTATGTACCTTGAGTACTTTCCAGATTATTATTTTATTAAATGTTATTAGATTCTTACCTACAGGATTTATAACCTGGTTGTTATTTATTTAGAAATTATAAAAGAAAGACAACTGTAATCCTTTTTAAGTTAAAGGACCTGATGTACTATTAATAATTATTATTTTTGTATTCTAATTAAAGTTTATTTACTTTACCAGTACTGTATATGACTAGACTATAGATCTTACTTTAATTGCTTGCATTCAAGTTTTAAATAACTAAGTTGTATTTATATATTAATATACTTCTTGAATGTTATCTTTATATTTATATATTACGCAAATCAGTCCGTACGCGGTTTAAGCATGTTTTCATATCGATCGTGGATTCTTCCATTATCCGGCGACCGGCAGGGACGTACTGTTCCTTCTGGATTATGCGTAATTAGCTACCAGGAGGATATGACCAGAAATCTAGAGTTCTAATGCGTGGGAGAGAACCAGAACAGGAGCGGGCACGGGAAGTGACATGCCATTTTCTTCGAGCAGATTGCAAATTTATGGTCAGGGACATGCCATTTTCTTCGAGCAGATCGCAAATTTATGGTCGACACAGTTCGGGAATTTGAAGCTACGTGGAATATGATTTTTCCACGTCTAAAGTTGCACGGAGCTGTGAGCAGTCTCTTTTGTGTTATGTGCCATAGCATATGGTCTTTTGATTCCAGGCCTATTCTCCTTGATGTTGATGTTGATGTTTAAAATGAAATCGCAGCAACAATGGCATCTAGACCATGGATAACATAGTTGGATGGGGTCATGATAATTCTGGGCCTATTCTCATTAACTTTAATGGAGTGATCTTGATATGTAAAGTGAAATAGCTCCATCAACAGCTGTAAATGGTATCTATAATTAAATGGTGCACGTTTGGATGGGACCATGGATAACATAGTTGGATGGGGTCATGATAATTCTGGGCCTATTCTCATTAACTTTAATGGAGTGATCTTGATGTGTAAAGTGAAATAGCTCCATCAAGAACTGTAAATGGTATCTATAATTAAATGCTGGACACTTGGATAGGACTATGGATAAGATAGTTGGATGGGGTCATGACCAAAAGTTATATTAGCATAAATAATGATTTGCATTATATATATATATGGGGTTGAGGTGCCCTGTTTTGATTCGTGGGGAGGTATAATGAACAAACTGCACTCAGAAAAAGCTTGTACAATTGAGGTGTTGAGGTGGTATCGAGGTGGGGCAGTTGATGCTCACTGAGCTCTTTAGAGAGGTTCTCACGATTAGAATATGTGTGTAGGGAGAGAGATGGTAACAATTATATTAGCATTTGCTTAGAATTTTGAATATCACATGTTTTTTGTTGAGTGTTGAGATTTTTCATTCTTATTATTTTCAATTTTTTTAGTATGATTATTAAAAAAAAAAATTCTTTGTTTTATGGTGTTTGAATTAACAAGTAATAAAATTTTTTCAATAGAAAATTTAAGATTGGATGAAAATAACATACAATCTATACAATGTGCAATAAACATAGAGATTACTAAATACAAAAGAGAGAGTTAATCTAAAAAACAAAAGTGTTCATAATTAACAGAACTATCATCATCTTGAATCACTTCAATAACAAATTTCACTTATTTCCAAAAAAGTAAATGTTATAAGTTCACTTCTCGCTTTCACTTTTCTTCACTAAAAGAATCAAGCTTCACCAAACTTTTAGTGAAAAATATACAAAATAATACAATCATCTCAAAACAATGAAAAATCTATAAATTAACACAATAAAAAGTTGGTCAGAGATAGACTCTATCTCTAGAGGAAGTAACCATTGGGGGAGTTGTCTTTTTAACAAATACTTTTGCGGGAACCACGGCTTACTTTTGTTAAAACTTTAACAAAAACTTTTGCGGGAATTCTGGCGGGAATCACGGCTTTAACAAATACTTTTGCGGGAATCATGGCTTGACTACCTCGCAAAAGAATCAAACAGTCACTTTGACAATAATCCGTGACTCCGTATGATGTGTTCTTTTCCAGTCCGTGGTCCGTATGATGTGCTCTTCTCCAGTCCCTTCGTCATGTCTATTGGTCCGTATGATGTGCTCTTCTCCAGCCCTGGTCAATTGGTCCGTATGATGTGCTGCTCTTCTCCAGTCCCTTCGTCATGTCGTTCCAGGTATTGGCTACTTCTTGGTCGCTTCCCAAATCACTATCTAAATTTTTGATAAGAAAAATTAAAGCAGGCTTTCCATTGTAAAGTTACACAATAATGGTTTATTGAGATTTTTTTTTTTAATCATAAAAATTATGTTATTCTATGAAAGGTCAAAAGAAGTTTTAAAGGGCATTGAAAGCTTTATGGCATAGATTAATTACACATTGATTGAAAAGGTGGATCATAATTGTAATATTTACTCTAGCATTTAAAATGAAAACATCTACATCTAAATTTTTATGGCAGAATTAGCTGTCATTTTTATTATACATTGATTGGCAAGGTGGATTGTAGTTGTAATAGTTATATTGGTACATCTAAATTTTAATGAAATTGATTTATTACACGTTTATTGATTGGGAATGTGGACTGTAATTTTAATATTATATTGATACATCTAAATTTTCATTATAGAGATTAAATGACAATTGATTTATTACACATTGATTTCAGGAAGGTGGATTATAGTCATACTAGTATTTAAAATGAAATGACTAAATTTTAAAATCATATAGTGGTAGAGAGTGGATAAATCATATAATGGGTGAGTGGATAGTACCTAAAATCAAATGGTGGATAGTGTTAAATCAAATGTCCAAATGGTGTATAGTTGAGAACAATTAAAATTAATGATGGACACTTAATTAAAACTTGGTTAAAGGCCGCTTAAAATCATATTTATATTATCACTCTCTTTATCACGTTGAGGGAGTGATAATTATAACATTATCGTATGAGAAATGAAGTTAACTCGGAGCAGTTAACTCTTTATCCCCCTGTCGTCACATGAGATCTACTTTTAAAGGAATTTTAGAGGTATAAGTTGCAGACTAAAAGGTCGATGTTTTATTATTAGGTGAAAGGTTTTACGAACTATATTTTAAGCATTTATTTTTTATTAAAACTTTTATTTAATATTTAATATTTTGGGTTCAACCTTAAAATATAATGTGTGTTCCATCATTTTGAAAAACTTGGTTTGAAAAAGCTTGGTTTTGTAAATTTTGGTTTGGGTATTTGTACTCATGGCAAGAGTGCAAAGTTAGAGGTGGAGAAATTTAATTTGAAAAATAATTTGGAGTTGTAAAAGTTTGATTTGCTTGTAGAGTTAGGTTTGCAAAAAGCATAGGTGGGTAAATCAAAAAACCCCACAGATATGTCAGACGAGGACTAAGAAGATCTAGACTCAATAGCTTTCAATGTCATCTGTCTATGTCTTGCAGATGAAGTCCTATTTAATATCATTGGAGATGAGACAGCAACAAGTTTACGAAACCATAACGGAAAGCCTATACATGATGAATTTTTTTATGAACAATATCTTTGTGAAGAGCAAGTTGTACACCCTAGGAATGAATGAAGGCACAAAATTTCCTAATCATCTCATTTATCAATTAGCTAGTATGGAAATAAAACTCGATGATGAAGACAAGACAATTACTTTGCTATTATTCACTTCCTGAATCTTGAAATCATCTAATTACATCTATGTGTTTTAGTACAATGGACAGTTTAGATTATGATACTATTGTTGGAGCTATGTTATCTAAGGAGGTGCAAAGAAAAACGAGTTCATAAACCTCTACCACGGTATGAATGGTGGCTAGATGTCGATCTAAAGAAAAAGGGAAGAATTCGAGACGTGCATATAAATCCAAATCAAGAGTTAAGAAGGGTAAGCTAAAGTGCTTGTACCGTAACAAATCAAGCCATTTCAAAAAGGATTGTTGGAAAAGAAAGCCATCCAAAGAGGGGTCATCTAAAGAATGCTCCACAAATGAAGCAAATGGAGCTGAAATAAGTTCAGCTATGGTTGACAAAGTACTATTTTTTTCTAATGTTTCCCAATATCATCATCATTAGATGCTATATTTTGGTACCTCTCACCATATGTGTCTTCGTAGAAATCGGTTCTCATTTTACCAATCCATTAATAACGATGTTGTTTTTATGGAAAAATATTTTTCCTGTAAAATTGTTGGGATTGGTAGCATCAAGGTTAAAATGTATGATAGTACTATGAGAATATTAATAGAAGTGAGGAATGTACTCAAACTAAGAAAGAACTTAATATCAATGGGAGTTCTATATTCTTATGCTTATAAATTTAAAGTTCAAGGTCGAGTGTTGAAGGTGTCCAAGGGAATCTTAGTAGTTGTGAAGCCTAAAATGATTGAGAACCTTTATAAGGTAGAAGGAAGTACTGAGATAAATCAATCAGTAGTATTATCTGAAGTTGCAATTGACTCTTCTCATTTATGACATCAATGTTTGGGTCTTAGCAGTGAGAAAGGGCTTTTAAGATACTTGTCTTAAGTTACTTCCTAGCTTGACATCAATGCATGGATTCAAGGAAAGATGAATCTTCCCGATGAAGCAGCTCTCAAACATAGATTTGATATTGAAGCATGAGTGTCATGGAGAATGTGTAAGGATTTCTTGATCTTATTTTCACCCAACGACAATGGCCCTATTAGGTAGGAAGACTCCTAGTACTGAACCTCCTCCTCATCTACAGAATCAACCTCATGAAGCTCAAGAGGTGAAGTGAAAATCGATAATACGTCTTTCTCTTCAACTGCAAGGTCTTTATGCTCAAATAAATGTGTACTTGCAATAATATCTTCAATAGGAATATCTATGTCACCAACAAAGAGGGATGAGCATCCATCATTAGATGTCTCCATGTTATCTTGGTACCCATCTGTCACGTCCCCATGCCTCCGACCGGCGTAGAGGACGCGACTACAAGCTTTCAACACACGGGCTAAGAGCCCCATAAACATGTACAAGCATAAAAATTGCTAAACAGAATGCTGCCATGAATGCATTATGGTAAAACATGCACAAATGCCATTGTATAACACACACAGATGCATTCATTTAACATACACAGCGGAAGCATCATACATTTGAGCAAGCATCCATTAAACATGTTCATCATTTTCATTAACAGAATTTACAGTTGCAGAAGTAAAATGGACAGAGCACTTATCTTATGAAGAACTCCTTCCGCAACCAGCTACGTCGCTGCAACGTTCCACCCAACCATAGGCCAGCGTGCTCATCAATCTCTCAGCAATGCTGCCACCCCCGAGCTGGGCATGATTCTCCAAGGAATAAGGGAACTAGCAGGCTTACACATAGCCAAGGATGTACAAACACGGCCAAGCCAACATAGTTGGGTTTATCAGGCCATCCAGGAGTGGGAAAGGCTCAATGCTAAGCTGGTGAGCTCATTACAGAGCCAAGAACACCTACACCAGAACTAGCCTAACCTCTAAGACACCCAAAACACACCCAACACAAGGAATCAGTCCCTTCTCTGCTACACAGTCCCTCAGGCCCTGCATTCCCTTCCAGTGCTATTCAGGGTGATGGGGAAGAAGGCCAGCCCTCTAGCTCTGTCTGTGTGGTTTCCAACCACCAGGTTTATCAAGCAAAACCAAGCCCCCATCCCTGCTCCCAATACAGTTCGAAGACCAACCATTGCACTCAGGTAATCGATTAGCTACCACAGCTTAAACAGGGAAAACGAATTACACAGCCCCAAAAGCACAACAACAAACAAAACTACAACAGGGGGAAAACACCACAGCTCCAAAACGCATTAGCATACACATTACCAAAGACGTGGGGAATACAGTTCGTCCTGGGCAACAAAATCACGGAGAAAACACATAAATACCACGCAGAGGAAGGGGAAAAATACCAACTTTTGATAGCCACAGCACCCACGATTTCGCAGGGGAAGAACAACGTGGGAAAACCCAAAAATTCCTATGCGTGAGAGGAAAAACGGGGGAAGAATCCCTCTGCATGAGATTGCATAACATTGGAGGCCCTGCGTGAGGAGAAAACAACTCCGTTTTTGTCCGTGGATGAACAATCAACAGCCAGGACGCGAAATTGCAATGCGTGGGTGTTTTAGCAAACTCGTGGAGCCAAGAGAAATTGTCTACGTGAGACCAAAACCGCCCAGAGCCTGTGCGTGAGGAGCAAATAGACAAAATCGTGGGTGAGAGAGGAATTGCCTGCGTGAGTGATGAGCAGCAAAATCGTGGTCATTATTTTCCCCCAACGTGAGTTTCAATCCGTTGGTGGAGTGTGGGTGTGGGCATGGACTGACAGTCCTGCCACACTCCACTCCCAACCATGATTGCCTCAACCACCAGCCGTCAATCTTTAATGAAAGTGGTTGGAATTAAATAAAGGAAGAAGACACATGGGTATTTTCCCTCTTTGGCCAAGGTTTGACAAATTCCCCCACATCCTTACCCTTGAGATCAAAATCATGCCCCATTCGATTTAGTTTCCGCGACCGTAGCTGGTTGTGTTTTATTTTAATTATAGATGCATATTTACATGATGCTGAAACTTAATATGTGCCGCATGCCCCGATATACTATCGGTGACAATTTAAATCCAAAACATAGCATTACCGATCAATGGTGGGGCCTTGGCCTTTAGCTCCACACCATGATCATTCACAATATATACATCATCATATACATCCAATGCAACGGGGTCAAAACCGGGACATTACACCGTCAGTAGGTACATCAACCCGAGGGCGTGGCTACACAGGCAATGTGTTCTAGGATGCGGACGCACGGTCAAGGTAATAGCTCGATCGAGGGATTTTGCAGCGGACTTAACAGTGGTCGCGGGTGCGCGCAGCCCTATTTATAATTTTTTAGAAACAGAAAACTCGATCGAGGTATGAAGCTTGATCGAGGTCCGTAGCTCAATCGAGGCCACTACCTCGATCAAGGGTTTATCTAACACTTGATCGAGCTCTTGGTAAACCCTCGATCGAGGGTTTAACAAGAACTCGATCGAGGGTTTAAAAGAACCTCAATCGAGTGCTTGTTAAACCCTTAATCGAGGTATTAAAACCTCGATCAAGGGTGCTCTTTTGCATTTCGCCGAAAATCCGTTGCCAAAAATTGTTACCCACCTCCATGGATGCACCCTTTTGCTTAAATTATGCCCACAAGATTCTATATTTTCTTGTGTAAAACGTTACAACCTTGTGAATAACTTTGTCTATTGGTTCGTATGTGCTCTTCTCCAGGTTTTTCCTCATTTTGTTCCAGGTATCAGCTACTTCTTGGTCGCTTCCCAAGCCACTATGGATTATACCCTCTTTTCTCAGCAACTGCACATCCTCGACTTTGTCGATCAAGCGGTTCATCATTTCCACATAGCAACTCATTGGTTTATTTTCCTTTTTGTCCTCGAATGCCAACAAATCTTCCTTCATATCTTCCTTTTTATCATTCATGCCAAGTCATCACTACCTTTGTCTTTCTTTTGTCTTTCATTGAGTTCACTCTGCCATCATGTTCTTGGTTATTCCTTTGACATCACTGAACTTCTTTTGACATCAATGACAACTATAATCCATATTGCTAACACTATGATTGTGAGAGAGTTAAGAGGAAGTGCAACAAGGGTTGTTGTAGGTTGTATCCCTTCATTTTGTTGGATGGTATAATAAAATGATTGACAATTTTTGTGTGGGCATAGCCCATCTTGGGTGAACCATGTTATATTTGGTTTCTCTCTTATAATGTGTTTTATATTTGCATTTTGTTTATTGTTTATTGTTATTGCTCTGCGATCCCGTTTTTCTGACATATTACTCCTATTTGAGTATTAGTGCACTGATAAAATTTAGAAATAATTGACATTATGACAAAAATGGGTTTTTATCTACCCATTCTATAAAGGCTAGAATTTGTGTAGTCTTAAGGAAAAATAATTGTTAAGTGTTATAGCTCTCTAGTATACTTTAGGGTTTCCAATAATAGTGCTAAAAAAAATATTTCACAATACTAACTTGTATTGGCACATGAAAGAGCTCTAGTACAACTTGTAATATGCTTAACCAATAGCAATAAGACAACATGAACAAGAAGCAAATACATGTGAACATGAGATTAAACTTGTAGAATATAACCCTTTTATTGATAATTCTAAAT
>LPNX011059334.1:0-13072 GCA_001517045.1 Pseudotsuga menziesii | reverse complement strand
TGATGACAATGATGATGATGAAAATGATGATGATGTTGAGGATGAGGGTGTCGATGAATATGATGACCATGATGATGATGACAATGATGCATCTAATGATGATGATGATGAGGGTGATGAATGTGATGATGATGAGGATGATGATGATGATGATGATGACCATGATGAGGATGATGAGGATGAGGGTGATGAACGATGATGATGATGAGGATGATGATTATGATGATGATGATGATGAGGATGATGATGATGTTGAGGATGAGGCTATCGATGAAGAGGATCTGACCATGATGATGATGATGATGATGATGATGAGGGTGATGAACGATGATGATGATGAGGATGATGATTATGATGATGAGGATGAGGGTGATGATGAAGATGATGTTGAGGATGAGGGTGATGATGAAGATAATGTTGAGGATGATGGTGATGATGATGAGGAGGAGGAGGGTGATGAGGAGGAGGAGGAGGATTGTGATGATGACCATGATGAAGCTGATGAGGATGAGGGTGATGACGATGATGATGAGGATGAGGATGAGGATGATGATGATGATGAGGTTGAGGATGATGATGATGAGGATGAGGATGAGGATGAAGATGACGGTGATGATGATGATGATGATGATGATGATGATGAGGGTGATGAACGTGATGATGATGAGGATGAGGATTATGATGATGATGATGATGAGGATGCTAATGATGTTGAGGATGAGGGTGTCGATGAAGATGATGACCATGATGATGATGACAATGATGATGAGGAGGAGGAGGAGGAGGAGGAGGATGACGGTGATGAACGTGATGATGATTAGGATGAAGATTATGATGATGATGATGAGGAGGATGAGGATTATGATGATGATGAGGATGAGGATGCTGATGATGTTGAGGATGACAATGATGATGATGATGACCATGATGATGATGACAATGATGATGATGATGATCAAGATGATGATGATGAGGATGAGGATGCTGATGATGTTGAGGATGACAATGATGATGATGATGACCATGATGTTGATGACAATGATGATGATGATGATGATGATCAAGATGATGATGATGAGGATGATGGTGATGAACGATGATGATGAGGATCGAGGTTGATGATGATGAGGATGAGGGTGATGATGATGATGAGGATGAGGGTGACAATGAAGATGATGATGAGGTTGATGGTGATGATGAGGAGGATGATGAATATGATGATGATGATATGAGGGTGATGATGATGATGATGAGGATGAGGGTGGTGATGATGACGAGGATGAGGGTAGGTCTATCAAGCCATGAACCGTAGATCACCTATGATATTTTCTATTAGATATATCAATCCATGAATCGTAGATCAATGTTCCTTACCAACTACATAATGTATTTTTTGTTCTACCCTCGAATATTAAATACATGTTTTTTCTTTGGAATCAAAATTGGGAGGCAAAATCAAACTACCATCGAGGTGAAATTCATCATAATAGGGATGATTTTTGGGAACAATGGAGTAATGCTCTACTTCCAAATTTGCCCCCCCTCCACTAAATATTTCTCATAAAACTTAGCAATGTTTATAAAATGAAAAACTAAGAGAACTTTTGAGAATATATATACTTTGTCGTTTGTTATCCAAATAGAGTAAATGCAATGGTACAACTCATGGATAGAAGGAAATAAACCATCAAATCAACATATTGACACATTAGATACCTAGTGTGAGAGTAGATCAAAGAATTAATGTTTTGATACTTTCAACATTGGATACTTAATGTGAGAGTAGATCAAAGAATTCATGTTTTGATACTTTCTATTAATGCATATGCGATATAACGCACATGCAATATATCGCATATGCGATATGGATAAGCTATATCGCATATGCGTTATTTGAAAATTTAAATATTTGGCGGGATTAAGGTTTGGCATTAGGTTTGGAAGCAACTTCAGAATACCGAACCTATTGGCTAGGACAAATCAACCAGGGCTATTGCTCAAGTCTTTTAGAACTCTATCAATATGCTTAGATTAGATCCCGTGTTTTGATATGACATACACAATATTTTTTTATGAAAATGTACGATATTGTAGAGTACGAAATGACGATTCTGAATATATAATTTTTTCCTTGAAAACTATGTTTTATTTATTCATAATTATTTTTCTAATTGACACACGTTAGTTTTCAAGAATACATACATTGATTGTTTCTTATATAACTTTTGATTTCCATCACCATTTCCCATAAAAACTATATGGTGCACTAGACGAGATCAAGCTATGTGATATTATATTAAGAAATCAAGGATTTCATTAATTTTTGCCCGTAAAGTGTTGCACCCGCACATAAGGTTTTAATTTCAAGCTTTTCTGATTTCAATGATTAATAATAATAATAATAAATTCATGAAAAATTACGAATAAATAGTGTTGCACTAGGCCCATATGTCCTTTATATGTCTGCAAGATTTTATCCCAAATGGACATCATTTACCTCATATATTGCTGCACCTGCACAAACATATATGTTAAGATGTGCTGAAAATTTGAAAACCCACTTTCACAGAAACTAATTTTATAATCATTTGCACACATTTTCTCTACATAATCCCTATATATTATGAAATCTTATTCAATTACCTATCTTTTCTCTTTTTACTTCATCTTCAAATAAGTTAGGGAAGTACCCCTAATTGTCACCTAAAATCAGAGTTTTTCGTTTATTATAGTATTATGTGGCATCTAAAGTGTCCTTAAAGGAGTCCATGATTGTGCATCATCCCTAAAGTATGTAAGTTCTGATCATCGTCTTCGTAGGTCTAGAAAAGAAGAGGTTAAAAGCAGAATTGGACTTTCTCTCACCAGAGTGTGAACATAAGCGAAAAGGGCCAGTAAGGTCAAGGATGACAAACAAGTAACACCAAGGACGGTGCTAATTCTAGGGGGAAAGGATGTAACGTCCCCCTCACACCTTGAAGACCTAAGAGCGACTACGACTCGTAACAATAGAAAATGAATCATAAATGCGTCTATGGGGAATAGAAAACCCTCACCTCACTGAGGTTACTCCCACCACAAGTTAATCAAGGGCACTTGAGACATTCTAACATTATTATAATAACATTTTATGTATGACGGAGATATGCATTCAAGATATGTATTCTTGTAGAACATGTAATGTTGCCTATAAATATGGGACATCACATGGTGAAACCAATACCATACACATATAATAGTATATGTAGAACACTACATTTATAATAATGAAGAATAATATATATATATATGTATATTATAGGGGAGTAATATATAGATTTGAGGCATATGTATAATTATTATTGTTAAACACATAACGCCACAGCATTACATGGTAATGCAAACTCCTTGCATACATACATTATATTTAGAGCGTACATATGATAGTGAATCCCTACATATACATATAATAATGGAGAGTAATGTATATATTGGAGGCTCATATGTAGTTGTGATATTTATTATAAGTTGAACACCTAACTTTACAATGCCACATGGTAATTGCAAACTCCTGCGTACATAGATTATATGTCGATTGTATACATATATTAATGCAGCACTATATGTGAGGCTAATCCCTCTTACATATAGGTATTAGTTGAGATTATGAAAAAGGGGGATCCTATGTATATATTATAAATTATGAAGGATATAATAACAAAAATGATAGCAAAAGAATTCTGATATATATATAAATAGGGATACATGAACAAATACATATAGCACATATGTATAGAGTATCCTTGATAAAATGTTATGAACAGAAATACTAATAAGACTTCCTAAAAGAACAAATGGGGAAGCCATGTTTCCAAATAGAGATCTATTCTCGAGGAAGTTACTAGTTTATATACATATATAAACATTAACAAGTTTTGCGTATATATTTTATTTCATATACGTATATATTTTCTCTGCTTTTGCATATATCAAGCCTTTGGTTATTTTATACAAATACATGTCTCTTAATTCATTGGATTGTTTTCTCCTTGGTTCTTTCTTAATCCCTTGACCCTCTTGTCAAGGTTACTTGGATTGAGTGTTCTGCTAGGGTGTCTTGAGTTGGGATAAGTTTCTTTTTATCCATGGTGGGTTTAGTTAGCCCTCTGTTAAGTTGCTACATTGCATTTTCATCTTCTAAGTATTTTCACTAAGGTGGTTAAATTTTTTTTTATAAGCCACAAGGTGTTGTCATGGTGGGGCCTTGCCCTTGAGTTCCTCACCGAGACAAGTACATTAATATGCAAATTTACAAAATATTAGAGGGCATATGAGAGGGATATTACATCCTCTCCCCCTAAAATTAACACCGTCCTCGGTGTTCTCATTCTTCAATAACTTTTCCTTTCCTTTTGAGTTTTCCTTGTTTGCTTGTGTTTCCTGTCATGATCCTGCATTTAAAATAATACATATGCATGCATACTAGCATCGAAATGTAAAACTCAGAAATACAATTTTCGTAACATATCAGTTCTATTTCCAATAACATATAGGTATCAGTTTACCTGTACTGCACATACCTTTTCCTGGCATTGTTCTCTTCTTTGGATGTCCTCCATCCCAGCACACCAAGTGCTAACAGTACTTCAAGTACCAATTCAAGCCACCCAACACAAGGATGATACCAACCCTTCGTGTATCTCCTTTGTGCTATTCAGGGTGCTTTATCATTATTCTTTTCTCACGATGTTCCTCCATCCCAGCACTCCAAGTGCTAACAGTACTTCCAGTACCAACTCAAGCCACCCAACACAAGGACGATACGCTATACCCCTCTGTAGGCGTATCTCCTTTTTGTGCTCTTCAGGGTGCTTCACCAAGCTGAGGCACTCCATTCTTGCACACCTCCACAGCGCCTAGAGGTTATTCTCTTCACAGAGTCCCCCACTCATGTGACAGTCCTCTAATGTGTGCGGAACGAGTCTTAACCAAATGTCTTACATCTAGGCGTCCCCAGAATGCATAATGGTCCCTCGCTGGCCCGGGGGAAAACAAGGTAGCTTTCAACCACTACCTCCATCACCACTCCCTCATGGTAACAACTTTATACACATAAGATTTAACTCATCATAGTCGTGGATCTTTAGCCTTTTCTCATGGCCACAATTTCCCATGCGTGCAAGCACTCTATGGGTGTTAGTTTATCATTTTATTAATTCAAAGAACATCAATTTTTTTTGCATAAGTCATGCCTTACTTCATTTTCCATTCATCCGATAAGATCCTTTTATCACCAGAATTGACAAGAAGGCATTTACAAGAAGCCACAAAATCTTTTCAATTTCTTATACCAACACCATTTGCAAGAAAACACATAAAACCTAATAATTTTGACAATGCAACCACTCATTAACTTCAATTTATTAGAATAGAAAAATTCACTCACTGTTGCAATTTTATATATACTACATCTAAAATTTTAAAGTGCTTTTCAATGCCATAAGACCAACATCCAAAATCTGTTAGAAATTCTAAACAAAGTAAATTGCCTGCAATTAGCCTCGCCACAACAAGGTGAGAAAATCCCAATCGAAAAGACCAATTAAACACCTATCTTAGTTAAATTGTCCCTTCTACAATATCCATAGTTAAAATAATTTCAACCACCAAGATGGGCATCCTGCTGATAAATAATAATAAAAAAAACTTGAGATAATCGTGGACATCACCAGCTGTAAGAAAACTCCACAGTAGAGTTGTCCCCATGAATTTGGTGTTTGGAAATGTTATTTGGATATTTCCTACCATGCCATCATAATGGTTGGCGTGCTTAGCTGTTCAAACCTCCTTCAACTCTGAGCAATTCGGGGAGCCATATAGAAACATACTCCTAGAACACTTTGTTGGTTGTGTCTATGTTGAAAAAGCGGCGATAGAACTTTCTGCATCCTTTGATTGCAATGCAATTGCAAATCCAAATCAGAGTATAAGCCCCTAACAACAAACCCTCAAGTCACCCCTTTCGTTAAAAGACAAGGGAAGGATCCAAAAAATAAATTTGTATTGAATAGACTAGATAATTCAGATAATACTTCCAAGGGGAGATCTACCCCATATAACCAAACATATACAGATCTTCTTCTACAAAACAAGAAGCATAAGGAGGAGAAATCCTGCTATCAGAACTATAACAAGATACCATTGAAGCATTTATGCATAATTATCGAACATGATCCAAACCCCTAACACCAGATGATTACTTTAGAAAAACAAAAATCGCTTGCAGATCTAAACCCTCAAAACTAGATGTCCAAATATATCGCTAATTTTTTTATAAACCTGGACCAACCGCAACCCAACTGAATTACAAGTATCTCTTAAATATAATACCTGAACAAAATGCCCTGGATTGCTGAATAAGCCGATAAACTCCTTGAACAAATAAAGTGAGCTTCCATTAAAATATGACAACAATTAAATGTAAATATTTAACGAAAATCAATAAAGATCCAATTGGGCATAACTTTGACTGTGAACCAAAATAGATTGATGTAGAGTTTTTAACTGTAAACAGAAATGGGACTTCATGAGGGAATTCATAAACCTAATGAATATATTACCCAGAGAACCCCAACATCGTGCTTTTTACTGCGACTTCTTACACATTTTACCAGATCTAGAACCATGTAAGTTTTTCTTTTCTAGATTCTAATAAAAACTAAAGGGAGAGAGTTATAATTTGCAAATACAATACATATACACATACATAATACCTCTCCAATAAATATAATATAAGAGGTGTTAACTTTAGATCTGAACATGTGGTAATGATGGCAACAAGGTGTTATCTTCAAATCATTTTAAACATAGCATTTGAATAATTATGGTAGGTATAAGCAACATAAATAGGGAGCCAACTTTTGAGATGTGTGCATGTGAAATAAATCTACAGGAAAAATAATTATCTATCCAATGTGCATAGGCGGTTCACAGATCATCCATGAGATCTAAATATGGACACAATCAATAGGAAAATGAATCCATTTCCATGCAAATGCGCAGAGGTGAAAATTCATCAGATGTAAGTCTTGGCACACCAAAAAATGCAAGCAATATCTATGTAATTTAATTTTCTTTGCTGTTCCAGATATGGCTTTCCTACATTTCTTCTAATTTGATAAGCCAACAACATAATTATGAAAGCAAGGGCAAAGTATAGAGCTGCAATATCCAAGGTATCCATATCATAAGCATTATTTCAAAGTGCCAATACTAAAGTAGTTGCAAGTGGGATCAAAACGAGATCAAGGCCCGCTAGTGGCAAAGTCAGAGTGTGAAGAGCTACTAGGTTAAAAGTAATGTTCCATAATATTTAAGCAGTAGTATAAGTACCTGGAATTTAGGCTGTTGTTGATTCGCTTGATCAAGATGATGAACTTTCATTAGTCGTTTGTGAGCTTAACTGGGTACATGCGGCATTCAAAAGAAAAGTTTTTTTTTTTATATCTAGTAGTATATTCCCAAGAAGAGTTAGTTTCCAAAAATGAATCTAGATCGCTACTTCAAATCCTTTCTATATATGCAAGAGTATTAATAGGTATTTCAACACATTCATCCAAAAACCAATTAAAATATTTCAAAACAAGTTATGATATATAATTTGGAATATGCATAACCTTTTTACTTCGATTTCTACCTTATCTTCCTGCGCTTCCTCTTCAGACGCCTCATATACTTCTTCTTCCACTTGGCCCTTTTCTTCTAATCGTAAAGAGTTTCTTCTCGACGCACACAGCTCCTCCCTTCTGTCGACTTCCCCTGCACAACTCAATAAACATGTGTATTAGGTACACTTAAGGTACCTGGATTAGATGAACAATGCGAACTTGTTGGTTTTCTGGGTCACAGAGAATCATCAATGGTTAGTTAAAACGGAACATGCTGGAGCTTTTTTGAGCCCAATAGGCCCGAGCATTTCAACCTTGCTCTGATACCATATCTAATATATCCCTCATACCTTAAAGCTACCAACCATTCAAGAAGTCTGCAAGATAAGAAGTTTAGTAATCTTTTCACCAATTAAAACATTTATATTGCATTCATAACAGCATCCTCATGTAAAAGAAATAAGCATGCACAACATAATAATAATACAAGAATGAGACAACCATATTCACGTGGTTCACCTCATCCACGAGGCTACATCCACCAAATTATTTGATCTTTTATTTCTTTATCGAATAGAGTGCTTACAACAATCACAGCTCATTCATGGCCGATTTTTTCATATCTCAAGGCTCTTCGCAGAAAGACACTTGTAACTCAACAGTCCTATGTTAGGACCCTTACATTCAGCTCAAAGAAGAAATCATTAACAACCCCTTTGGCCTTGGTGAACCTTGAATTTGCTACAACATTTAAGTACCCACCTTATTTAAGTACCCTAAAAGGTGGGTGTCTTGAAAACTTACCTTATATTCAAACAAGTAAAAACTAGGTTTATTATTCTGTTAACCCATTAAGGATACGTTTACTCCCGAAGTACTCATTATGTACCTTTTATATTATTTTTGCAATAAGCTCATATACTGCAGTTTATGTCCCATTAAAATGTTTCTGATTAAAATGTCGTTTATTGGCTCTATACTCATGAGGACACATACGATTTAGGGAACCATATTATACCCTATGCATACTGTCACAGAATGGTTTCCATACACATACAAGTCATGAAAAACAAACCCAACTCGCGTAGGCGCAATGCAACTCTGTTAATCGTATACTGCACCTAGGATTTTAATGTACATAAAAAGGGCCCGTGTGCATACCCTAAATAAGCAGCTATAAAAATATTGCTGCTGGTTTCTCCAAAACAAGGCACGTAAAGATTCATAGGTTTTCGGATCCAAAGGTATATATATAGGCATGAGAAAAACACCACCTTGGAGCTTAGGAAAATTCGCTACTTAGATCCCTTAAGATCTACATAATATAACATATGTGAAAGAACACATTTAAACTTCAGCAAACTATGATTGGAGTTGCATCCTGGTCTAAAATGCAGGCATGGAGCTAAGCCACTACTAGGTTCAAATCCGACCCATAACCCTAAGGCGTACGTGAAAAACACACGCTTGGATCTGTTTACAATTACTGGGAGCAATTCGCTTGGCGGATCTGTTAACAAAAGCAGACAAAGTTCGGGTGCGACCTCAATAGGCATACTTATTAAAAACACACACAGAAGATGGTAATGTTTCAATGAGTGGATCCATTCCAACAATGACAGACATTGGCAGCAATACATCAATGTTCTTAAAAAAATATTTACTTTGCAAAGCATCTGATCCAAGCGGAATCGTGAGCAACGTTTAAACCCTAAGCGAATCCCGGCTATAATGTGTTTGCCAGAATCAAAGGACGCCATGAGCCAAAGATTTAATAAAAGATAAGGTTCAAGCAATAGATCGATCTCTGAAATCGGGGCACAGAGATTTTAAATAACGGTGATACCCATACTACAGATTGATCTTGAAATAATAACGTTTACCAGACTGAGTTCGGGCACGCACATAACCAAACCACCAAATCAATAGCGTTTTGTCAAAGCTATCAGGTGATTCCCAGATATTATAACCAGCATAATGAGACAGCGTCTAGACAAGGAATCGATCCAAGATATAAAGCATATGCCCGCATCATAAGACAGCGCTTCAGAAGCAGATATTTCAAACTAAATCTTTCGATTTTCTTATGAAGTCGTGGCATCAAAAACAACGTTACCCAAAAAAAAGATTAGACCCAAAGGGAGCGCAGGCAAAAATTTCAACCATGGAGACCTGGATTTCAAACTGCTAGAACCCTTCAATCATGTGCAGATAAATTAAACAAAACAAGAGAAAATGCATACCATAAGTAAATCCCCAAAGGGTAGGCACCTCTTCTTCTATTCAGAACATAGACAACCCTCAAAGGCAGGCTCGTTCTCCCCTTTTCTCCAAGATTCCCCCCCCCAACAGTCAATTCACTATGGGTATTAATAGATCTAGGGAATTGTTGGTAGTCTCCTGCGTTCTCCTCCTCTATCAGCGCCTAAGCATGCCCTAAAATGCCTCCTCCATCCGAGCTGGGCTTGTTCAGGCAATTTAAGAACTGATGGTTCAACGTCCCTTAACACAATCGTGGAAAGTAAATAAAAGGCCTTCATAAATTTAATAATCGTTCCCAACATTATTGTCTTTTCTTTAATCAAAGGAAACTTAATGATGAGTATGATAAGTAAGTCGGTGAAAAAAATATCCTGTAACGGCTACTAAACTCATGGCTGATACAGAGGATAGAATCGTATTCCATTTAATATGGGTATTCATTTTTATAACGGTTATCCATATGTAATAAGGTATATAGGTATATATATATATACGTAAGCAATTGCCTCAATTATATACAATATATAAATATCTTTACTATATGGCGTTCCACCTCCATACCTCTATTACAATTTATTTCATATACGTATATATTTTCTTTGCTTTTGCATATATCAAGCCTTTGTTTATTTTATACAAATACATGTCTCTTAATTCATTGGATGGATTGTTTTCTCCTTGGTTCTTTCTTAATCCCTCGATCCTCTTGTCAAGGTTACTAGGATTGAGTGTTCTGCTAGGGCGTCTTGAGTTGGGATACGTTTCTTTTTATCCATGGTGGGTTTAGTTAGCCCTCTATTAAGTTACGACATTGCATTTTCATCTTCTAATTATTTTCACTTAGGTGGTTAAAAAAAAATTTATAAGCCACAAGGTGTTGTCTTGGTGGGGCCTTGGCCTTGAGCTCCTCACCGAGACAAGTACATTAATATGCGAATTTACAAAATATTAGAGGGCATAATGAAGCTCCTTTGTTTAACTATTTGTCTATGATGAAGTATTCATATTTAGGCATAGGAATTCAACAAAAAGTGGATTGTAAGTTGAATTGTAAATGAAAACATCTTATAGGACCTAAATTCTAGTAATTGATATCCATCAAAATTTAAATTACAACAATATCGATGTAGTACTACTAAGTGAGAATAGTCTTAAAAGTATTAAATATGATTTATCTATAATCGTTATGAAAAAATCATAGGCATATGAGAACATATGAGAATATTTAAGTGTAACATAGAATTTGGGCATGCTTGACTATGAATATTAAATCTTGAATAAAAACACAGTAGACAACTATAGACATATTAAAATAATAATATGCTAAATTTGCTAGGTTTCCAAAATAACTTTTCCTTGACACCTACCTTTGGGAAGAAGTTCATGGAATATTTTTAGTGAGATGAATATTCATTGGATATTCTTTTTGGAACATGCCCTAAGGGGAGGAACAACAGAGTGTAGAGTTCTGTAGCTAAGGTCCCAAGTCTTAGGAGGTATCTACTCTACCAAAATCAAACAAGATTGGACATAGCCTCATCACTTTTAATACAAACCATGTGGAATGTAAGACCACAACAAGATTGGAACCTGAACGAGTGGAACATAGAATACCACAAGAGGCACATTGCAATGATTGGATGAAAACTTTTCTCAATTCCAAAATTAGTAAAATAAAGCACCTCCCCATGCCCCAAATTCCACCGAACCTTTTTAGTGAGAATAGAACACTAGTAAATAGTTATTCTCTCACCACACCATAATGAACAAATGTCCATTGGAAAAGATTCATATGTTTTGTGGGAATGTGTCCCCACCTTTAAATCCTAGATACACGATGATCCAATGTTTCAAAGACCTAGGAAGTCCTTGTAAATGTTTCAAATGTTGGAGAGACCCCATTGGGGACTGTGGAACAATTGTGGGAGCATCCCCACATTTGGATTGAAATTTTAGGGGACTATCCCCATGCCCTCAAATTTTCAGAGAATCCTAGACATCTCCCATGCGGTAGTTTTCTGGTTAGGTTAAAAATTGGGCAATATTTTTTTTTCAAATGTCACTTGTAGCATGGGTCACATTCATCTATGAATATACTATCTAGTGAAACATTGACTGAATCCACCTCTAAAAAGCATGAATGTTCTGCCATTATGATTTAGACCCTTTTATTAATTTCAAATCCATCTTTAGCATATACCAAACCATGACCATTAGTATTAAGGGAAGAATTGCAGGTTGAATTGCCTCACACAATTCCTTGAAATACTCCGGGTTTTGGGTCATAAACATTGCACTTTATTATCAGGTATGCATTATAATGTCCAAAATGTGGTATTAATTTGATGGTTGGAACAATTTGGAATTGTTTTTTTTAGAGAAATGAATTATTTATGTCATGCTACCAAAACTTGCACTTCACTTCATTTGTCTATGGGAATCATTTTAGACATAAGCACTACTACAAAAACGTTGGGAAACCCTACGGAAAATGTTTCCCATTAGTTTAATGTATAGAAACTTCTAGTAGTAATCTATGTGATATTTCCATATGGTGATATTTTAATATCATAATTGGACTATATACTTGGAAGTGGATAGCATTAATGTTGCGAAGATACTTTCATACCTTATTGTTTTCTTATGATAATTTCCTTCAATGAAGAGTATTCAATTGTATATACTTTCATACCTTAGTGTTTTCTTATGATAATTTTCTTCAATGCNCATACCTTAGTGTTTTCTTATGATAATTTCCTTCAATGCAGACTATTCAATTCTATACAACAACTAATGGTGTATATTGTGCAACATGAGTAATGAATATAAATCATAACTTTCTTAATTGACATAAAACAACATGACTTCATTTCATTACATCAGAAATTTTTTTAATGTAGAAATACACTATCACACTTGTAGTTAGAGTATTGTCAAGTTTACCTACAATTTAGTATTATGAATTTAATATTTGATTATTCAGTATTTGTGACTCTTGATGTCAGAAATTCCGCTATTAAGTTCACTAATGAGTTCCTTATAATATTTATGAATGATGCGAGGTTTATCCAACCTTGTGCTTATTTGTGTGTTGGATACTTACAATTGTAGAACAATCAAACTTAATTATGAAAACATATTATCTCTTAATGAAATTATTTTAG
>LPNX011059306.1:50155-60686 GCA_001517045.1 Pseudotsuga menziesii | reverse complement strand
ATATGTATACGTATTTTCATGGAATGGGCTGTGGATAATCATTCCCATATGTATGTATATAATATATATACAATTCCCTTTTTTTATATGGTGGTCCACTCTTTCCTTGTCACATGAGTTGTTCCATATAGACGGAATGTGTGTTGGTGTTACTACCAACAACTAGGATGAGTACGACAGTGTTGCATGTCTCATGACTGCCACCCTTTACTTGGGTATTCGTCATCTTCATGCATACCTAGAATCCCAGTTGCTTGTCTCCCAGTTGAATAACCGCTATCGGGTATGAAATCCTTGCCTCTTTAGAAAGTTTGTACACACTAGACACTTGGTTAGACATTTCAAATCCTTTTCATTCATGCATGTTACAAGAAGTTTCAATAGTGTAGTGGACCAAATGGATAATGACATTCTAAGTGGCACATCAATCATCGCATATAGGAAATACACTACATCATGCATCATCATATAGTCATGCATACATATCTCATATACACCATATAGGCCTCATCACATAAAGAGACTCATAAAAACCCACAAAAATATAAAAGGTGCATCCACGTGCATATATATGATAAACATCATGTTCAGTACAAAATGATAATCTCCACAGGATTTATCGTCTGATCATACATATCATACAAAAATCCCCATGCTCAAATGCATTGGGAGAAACATCACAAGCTACTAGTCTGAGTCATCCTCCTCTGACTATGTGTCCTCATCTAAGTCCTCCTCATTGGAGCTCTCCTCCTCCATTGGCACATCACCCTGTGCCTCTCCTCTGACATACTCAATAGCATCCACGATCCTCCTCATGAGAGAGATTTACTCTAGAGGAGCCCTGTATCATGCAATGATCAAATCATCGTCAAGGTATTACCACCCATCGTCATTGACCCTGTTAGCTCTCCAAGAAACTACTCAGTGGTTATGGCTGAGTATGCTTGGTAACTTAGAATTTCATTTACTTTCAATAAGTGGATCGAGGGGATACAAGAATGGCACAAATGAAAGACTGCTAATCAAAATAATTTAATGAGCCAGTGCTCTTAGAAACTGTAAATCAGATGATAAATAACAGAAAAGGCATGCAGAATATTGCTCAGACAACCAAATACATTAGATTGCAGGGTTTATACAACCAAGTACATACATAACGCAGGGTTACACTAAGCAATAAGAAGTTCCTCCATCAAATCATGAGCATAAGCTAAGCTAATTCAACAGAGTGCAGAATAATGGTGGATGACGAAATCTGATTACAACAACAAGAGAAAACTGTGATTTTATTAGAATAGCAACCAAAACATAGGCCAAGTTTCTCCAAGCTCGAACCCATTACAAAGTCTTGGTTCTCAGGTTTTATAGCCTTTACACAATAGTTTTCAGATCCTAAAAGTGTGGATCTATTTAATTCAACTAAAACAATAACTGACAATCAAAAGCAAAAAGATAGGGACTGATCCCTAAAAACAAGGAAATTCTGATATGGAGATCTCCTTCAACAGCTTGATGGTTGGTGAAATGAAGCAGGCGAATCAAAACTGAGTTCTGGGCGAAATTAGAGAACCTTTGCAAAAAACAGGCTTTTGGCAGCTAACTATTCTGTTGATTTCGTGCCTTAGCCACCGAAAGTCAGTCCTTTTGGCAGCTAATGAGCTCTGTGGGGCTCGCCTAAGCTACCGAAAGCTGAAAAATTCCTGAAAAAACTTCCTTTGGAAAAAATCGATTTTCTCAACCGTCCGATGTCCGTTTTGCATGTTCGAATAGTCGATTTTGATCTACAGATCATAAGCTATCCACTGGTGCTTTCATATTTTAATTTGGAGTTTGGGAAGGCCGTCAAAATTTCCCCGCAAGATCACGCGATTTCAGCAAAAAATTCCTCTTGTTGATCTTTGTTGTTCTTCCATTGTAGCTCTGAGCGAAAGCTTCAGTGTATTCTCCTAATTCTGCATGAGCAACACCTGCGCCCTCTAGAGCCTGAAGATCCTCGGGATTAGACTTTAGAGTTTCTTCAAAACGCTGAAGCTGAGCCTGAAACTGGCATTATCTTCTGTTAAATGTAACTGCTTTCCAAAGCTTGATGCAACTGTTCCATTCCCTCTAAGGGCCACCTATAAACACAAAGACATCTAAAGAATAACAATCTGTCATAATAATATCATGTGTAAGGATCTTGTACCGCTGATAAAAGCTCTTCAAGGTGTTGTATATGAAGTCACCATATAGCTGGACATTGGAGCGTATTTGGAAGCATGAGATTATTTTTGCACATGGAAACATTTTCGGCAGCTAAAGTCATTCTAGCAAACCATATTAGCTGCCGAAATTGGCCTGTTTCGGCACTTAAGTAAACTTTCACATACTTAGTTAACAGCCAAAAGCTGAGATTTTGAATTTTGAAGGCCATGACTTATAGAAATAATTTTTTTTTTTTTATTACCCATTCTATCATCCAAAATGATGGTGGTCAATTTGGGAGATAACAGACCCCCTCCAGAAACCTCTCCACGTCTAGATGCAGTGAGTCCAATTTCGTACTCCACCATCGTCTCTACCCATGAGCAGGTGGATCTAAACCCTCCACCCTGTCCCTGTGTCATTGGTACCCTACTAGAGAGTGCGGACCCACATCTACACATGCACATAGTATGCCATTAGTATCTATCACACACATGATCTAGATACCCCTTTTCTAGTAAAATATATATTATTCAACCACAACACATCATGTATACATACCGTCAGGTCCTCAGACCTGTCCAGGAGGTCGAGGCATCTCTGGATTTCCCCGTCAGTCTATGTTCATGTATGGAATGTCCTCTATAAGGATAGAAAGTTTCTACCACTATGTAAAAATATCTCGGGTGAAGAAATGACCTTCTAGACTATCTCCCTCCCCACTTTCTTCGGTCCATTTCCTAGAGTCACCTTGATTTGCGTGCCACCACACAAATCAAACCTTGTATGTATTGGAATGTTCATGAGCCATCTGCTCAATCCATACTGAAAACTTGGCCTTATTTTACTACCATCAATCATCCTACAAGGAGGCCCCACCAATGTTCCACTGTTATTCATATCGACCATGTTCACAACATCATCCATTTTGGCACATCGAACACTTCCTCCTTGCTTGACTGACCATTATGAAGTTTCTGTTAAGCTCTTTTTTGACTCCTAAAAATAATGAAAAGATTGTCGAGCAAACTTGCTTCCTTCCATGCTCATTAAAGTATTTGAAAGGGCATCTATGTGGCCTCATTTATCTCCCTTTTCAAACTACATATACTATTTAAAGAAAAGGACCATCCTGGCACCTTCCAACTAGAAATGTTTCCCTTTGTCTCCTTTTATGCTTTGTTAGACATTGGGATCGTATGATACGAAAAAGATCATTTATGGGTTTTATTTAAGCTCTTTTCCAGGCCTCTCATAAATAAAAGATCTTCGAGCAATATTGGTTTCGTTCATACTCATAAAAGTAATTGAATGACTGTCAAGTCAGTATAGGTTTAACCTTTTTCGACCTGATTGGACTACCAACGGAAAATAAGTCTCTCTACCCCTTTTGGCTGGGAGGGATGTCCTTCGTAAATTTTATCCTTTTTTGGACTTAGGAGACTACTATATGAAAAAGGTAACCACTGTAGTATTCTTCATGTTTTCATACTCTCTAAACATGAAAACACCATCAAGCATTTACCGTCTCAGGCTCGAAAAAATCCACGATATAGTATCATATTGAGCATATTTATATCCCTTATTTGTGATCCTTAAACTATGAAGAATGCCTAAAACGATGTCTCTAGGCGCCCACACATATTACATATGGTCTCACATTATGGTAGCTTCCCCCCATTGGGCTGCCTTTGTTCAGAGTACTCTACAATGGGTCTCCCTTGGATCCCCTAGATATCACTATTCCAGTTACTCCCCCAAGTATTTTCCATTGTAGTTATATCCATGGTTTCATAGCTATGATCCCTTCCCCATGAGTTAGTTTCATTTACTACCAATTCATCTTTGCTATTACTCTAAACAAAGGAAGTTGATTCCCTCATACTCCCTTTCCGTTGTTCCCCATTCAGTGTCTCAGTCCCTAATTGTTCCACATCTCTGGTTATCCTCCTTGCACTTCTATCAAGGAAACCTCATTTCCTTAGTAGTTGCAGGTCTCCCTCTGCCAATGTCAACGCATCTATTCCAAATGATAGACCCAGAGCCTTCCCTATATCTTGATTTCATCCACCTCATTGATGAGTTCCTTGGACCAATTGAAGGGAGTCCTTAGTTCCTTTTGGGTTGGTTGTGTCTCACGTGCTAAGCTTCATATATATCATCACATCATTGAGACTTGTACAGGTTATTGGTTCCTTCATTCTTTGGTCGAAGACCCTGGTTGTCACCTGACTCTAGCACATTGGTGAGTCTATTTTGGGACCCATATAGTTTCACGTCCCTTGTGATTTTCGGGCTGTGTTGGAGACAGTGTTCGGAAGCCCCCCAGTGCCATGCTTCCATGTATCTCCATTACTTGATGTCGCTTATTGTACCACAGAGATTCTGACTTTTAGTCATTGATTCCATTCAGTTATGTACACTCCCAGATTCAATAGATCATTAGTTGTTATGGTATTGCATTCCATGTGAATTCCATTGTTCCTATGCACCTGTTCCTTAGATGAACATTTGTATTCAGCCTCCCATTGAGGCCACCATTATGTATCACCAGTTGTATATGTATTGAACTACTCCCATGTTTTGAGCCTTTATCCCCATTTTTATTTTTGAGACATTGTTACAAGCATGGGTATGCCCTCCTTGTCCATATACATGTCAGAGATTATATTACCTCATCAATTTTTTAGAATAATTACAAACCAAAATCCACGACATTTCAAATAAGGATACTCCACTCCTATGTAGTCCTCTCTAGTCTCTCCACCATTGTCACCATTTTCCCTTGATCCTATGATGCCTATCATCCATATGATGAGCTCCTGCCCTCACACATTAGGGGGCAATCTGTTAACAATAAAAATTATTCACCTAGCTCTTTATGGTCCAAACCATAATTATACATCATATTCCCACCATTATTTCCACCATTTTGACCTTCACAACTAAACTTCCACCAAATATGGTTCAAAACATTATTATTCCTTCCCCATAAATGAAGGGAAGTTGAGCATTTATTGTGATTTATCCCCACTCTCTCCAAAAAGGACAAAAAAACCCTAAGAATGAGAATGGATAAAAAACCATAGATAAATACCATGGAAAATAAAATACCATGGGTAAAAAAAACCTTGGACTATCCTATAAATACATTGTGAAGGTCTCACCAAAAACACTTTTTGTCATCCATTCATTTTACTCTCAAACCTTTCACCATTATTATCACACTTTTCCATATCATTCCCACAGTGTATGTTGAGCTTTCTCCCTATCCATTTGGATCCATTCCCCCTATTTGACAACCACTAGTGGAGTAGACTAGAGACCCAAACCGTGGAGCTACAGGACCACTTCCTTAGATGGCTACGGTGGCCCAATTTCAAAATAAAGGTATTTTTTGTTCTTGTTTTGCATTAGTTAGTAGAATATATATGAAAATATAAAAATATTGTTATTATTGCTATTGTTTATTGTTCTTAGTCAAATTTGATAAATCCTTTACACCATGAACTATACCCACTACACCATGGACGATCTAGGGTAGGTGCTTTTGCACGTAGTAGGGGAGAAATCCCCACTACACCCATGCAACAGTAAAAAACGTCCTTCTTGTATATAAAAATTCTCAAAGCATCTTCAATACTTGACTGTTGATGCTGAATATTTCTGAGAGTAGTGGTATGGTATGTCTGAAGAGATGGGATGATACATGCAAAAGATTCACTCTCTCTAAGACCCCTAGAAAATTGATTTTCCTTTGGAGGATGACACCCCTGATTCTTGTGGTTTTGGCTTGTAACTTATGTGGATGAATAGAATATGGTCTGATGATCTTTGAGTGTAATAATATGACCCCTCCGATGATGATGGTGGAAGCATGTAGATAAAATAAGAAGTTTCTGGACCTCTACGAATTGTTCCTTGAATATCCAATGCACCCCCAATAGTAGAAATGTGATCCCTACGAACTTGTCTTCCTGGGTGTGCTAAAGATTTGAAGAAATGATGAATGCTTGATATGTTGATGATAGATATGAGTGATATATCCAGAAGCTGATCAGGGAAAATAGATTTCTCTGCTTAAAACACTTGTTATCTGAAGACTTCCCTCTCCAACCCCAACTTGTTGCTGCAAATATTGTTGTTGCTTCTCTCAAAACCAAACTCAAAGATAATAATGATCATAGATGTCCTTTTGGTTCAACTAACCTTATCATATATATTTTAGGGTTAACATGTAAATTTTAGGGTTTTGACTTTACTTTTTGCATGCATGCAATTCTAATTGCTCATTGACTTAAGACTGAAGAAATAAGGCCTGCATGCTCTACATGATTTATGGCCCTCTTTATTATACCGATGAATTAATAATACAAAACAAATTTTATGATATGCTCCTGGTATTAATTGTCCTTAGTCGATTCCCTTTTTCCTTAATACCCGCTCGAACCTATGAGAATTAAATAGGTTAATGATTTTTTCTGATGCTTATGTAGAAGAGTACGTTACAGTACTCCGCGGTTGAAATTCCTTGTCTTCAAGCAATCTCCAACCAATATATCGAATCATTTGTCCTTGTCTCCTCTTATCCATTTGTATCAACCATTTTATTCTACTACTACGTCGTTCTTCTTTTTCTTCAAATTTATGTTTCTTCTCTCCGATGTTCTGTATTCCCTCCTTGTATCTTCTTGGGTACCTGTGAGGATTGAGCATCCTATATTTGGCTCCTCATCTAAGTCCCCTAGTGCGCATCATACTTTTGGCTAGAGGTCTACCCGAAAATCCCTTTTCATACCACTGGTCCTTCCTTGAAGTCTTATGTGTTGGATTTGGCCATATTTTTGTGCGAGTCTTGTCCTCATGCATGAATATGGTGGTCATTCCTTTTCCTGTAGCTGAACCTGAAGTTTCATTGGGAATTCCCCTTAGGAATATCCTTTTCCCATTTGATGCTAGGAACTCCATCTAGAATGTTTGGTAATTTGTTGAGTATTTACCAATTGAGTACAGCCACTGTACTCCCAAAACAATGCTTGTGTCTGGAACATCTACAAAATAAAATTCGCCAAGCAATGTATAATTCCCAAGTTGTACCTATAACCGAGGTATCCTCTGTGTGCATTCCATCCTGTGATTTCTAGCCATGACAACAGTAAATACCTCAAAGTCCTTGCTGGGAAATATTTTTCTCTCTACCTAAGAGGAATATATAAAGTTGTGGGTAGCCCCACCATCAATCAAAAGCAATGGAACATTGTCTCAAGATACTTCCCCTAATACTGATAGTATGGAAGGTGGGGAATCTTGTGAGGGTAGCAATAGTTTCTCTCCATGGAAATTGTTCTAACTCTATACTATGTAGTTCTCCATCTTATTTTTGTTCTTCATCTTCCTCACTGTTATATGAAAGTACTTCGATGAGATGTACCTTCCCTTTACCCATACATCTGTGGCTGGGTACCCAAGTTTCTTTACAATTGAAACATAATTTCTTCCTTCTCAAATCTCATTGGATGTCCTCGATTAACCATTCCTTCTATGGGATTGTATTTTCCTTGTTTTCCAGAAGATTGGTAGGTTTTTGTGGTGGATTGTTTTTAGGAACATAATCTTGTAGGTCTCGAGTCCTACTAATAGCATCTTGTAGATTAATTGGATTGTAAGCCTTCACCCATCCATGGAGTGGATCGGATAGTGCCTCTGTAAATAGCATAATCAACCGACTCTCTGACATGTCAGATACCATAACTGCAACTCTCTAGAATTTGGATATGAAGATCTTTGCACTGCCTATCTGCTTGAGATGAGTAAGATCCTTGAAATGAATATGTGGGTTCTTCTTATCAAAGTGCTCCATGAGCCTCAATATGAATCCACTGTAGGAAGTGATAGTGTTGTGACCCAATGTCACTAGTCCGTGGTACCACCACTCATGTGCTTCCTCGTCTAAATGTAAAGTAGCCAACTTGATTGCATATGTATTCGTCATGGGGTTAAGTTGGAAGTATGTGTCCAACTTTTGTACCAAAATTATGGCTGAAAAATTGGATGTCCTATAAAAGCTGGGGATAATTAGTTTCCCTAGTGTGCGTTGCAACTCAAAGTTATGATTGAATGCTCTACTGAACCCTTTTGGCATGTTACTGTTTTTCATATTGCAAAAGTCTGAGAAAGTCATGGTTGAGTGAAAGTCATTTGCAAGTTCCCTCTACTCTTATAGATAGGCCCTAAATGGGTCCTTCGGCTCTGCCGATATAATCGGTTCTGCAGTGGGATTCTCAAGAAAGTGAGGCATGGTATGTCTAGAAGGCTTATTGTATATGTGAGGAGTGTTCTACATATTAGTGTACACATGTTTCCTACTACTACTGGTGGATCCTCTATCTCTTGGTGAAATCGGTAGACTATTTTGACCATGTTTTGGCTTAATATCCAACCTGTTTATAGCATCTAACACCTCTTTCTTCCATTTATCTAAGTCATTTAATGTGCTAACCAAGCTATGAAATTCCAACCTGTCTTCATCTTCCCTTGTTCCCTTTCCTATATCAAAGTGTATCCCTATTGGGTCCATGTTTGAATCTGCGTATTCCAACTTAATATCTTCAAATTCTAGATCCTCTCTGTACCCACCCTTCCTTCTTCTATAAGTTAGAAAAATCAATTTCTTCTGGATTCATTTATTGTTCATGTTCAAGCCCACAACTGGAAAGGAACATGCTCTGATACCACTGTAATATCCCAACTGATATTCTACCCTTTTTTTAATAATATGTTTGTGGTTTATGTGTCTATCTCTTGGTGAAATCGGTAAACTATTCTAACCCTGTTCTATCTTAAGAGCCAACCTGTTTATAGCATCTAACACCTCTTTCTACCCTTTATCTAAGTCATTTAATGCGCTAACCAAGCTATGGAATTCCAAACTGTCTTCATCTTCCCCTATTCCCTTTCCTCTATCAGAGTGTATCCCTATTTGGTTGATTTCTGAATTTGTGTCTTCCAACTTAATATCTTCAAATTCCAGATCCTCTTTGTACCGACCCTTCCTTCTTCTATAAGTTACAAAAACAGTTTCTTTGGGATTCATTTACTGTTCATGTTCAAGCCCACAGTTGGAAAGGAACATGCTTTGATACCACTATAATATCCCAATTGATATTCTACCATTGTTGTGATAATATGTTTATGATTATGTGTTTAAGGGGTGTTTGAGATATAATAAAATTTGCATGCAAAATAAGTGTCGTGCCAACAATCCTAAAATATAGCAGATTTGGGGATAAAATAGGAAATATAACTCAACAATATTTGAATAATATACCAATAATTATATCAGTGTGGACCCTTCAGTATATAAAAGACATGAATTCCATGCATCCACTGGACATCCAAAAGCATGATGCTAGCTTAGATGTGACGCCCATGCAGCAGTAAAAAACGTCCTTGTAATAAAAATCCTTAGAACAACTTCAATACTTGACTGTTAATGTTGAATATTTATGGGACTAGTGGTATGTTCTTCCTGACGAGATTGGATGATACATGTAGAATATTGTCTCTCTCTAAGACCCATTGTGAATTGATTTTCCTGTGGAGGATGACGCTCTTGATTCTTGTGGTTTTGGATTGTAACTTCTGTGGATGAATTGCATATGGGACGATGATATCCCAGTATAATAATATGACCACTATGGTGATGATGGTGGAAGAATGCAAAGAAAATAAGAAGTTTCTAGACCTTTGTGAATTGTACCCTAGATATCCAATGTGCCCCCAACAGTAGAATTGTGATCTTTGTGAACCTGTCTTCCTGGGTGTGCTGAAGATATGAAAAAATGATGAATGCTTGAGATGTCAATTATAGATATGAGTGATCTATCTAGAAAGTGATTAGGGCAGATAGATTTCACTACCGAAAACACTTGCTAGCTGAAGACTTACGTCTCCAACCCCAACTTGTTGTTGTGGGTGATTCCATGAAGATGGGTAAGACTTTTTGGCCAAATTTGGCGATGAAAACCTGATTTTTTACTCATGTGCTAGATAGAAGCCCTCAAAACGCATATATGCCATGTGAATTTTGACTTGCAGTAAAAAAACAAATTGTAGAATATTATGTTGGCTTCATAGTGATATTTTAAAAAAATATTCCGATGTCATTTAATGTGTGAATTTTTGCATTTAATGAATTGTGTGACCTTAAAAATTTGAAGAAGCTAATAAGTGGCTCGTGTCCACGTAGAGTAATTCAATCTTGCATTAATAATTTAAAAAAATATATATATATGAGCATGATCTACATAAAATGCAGTGTGATGTGCATATTTTTTTTTTAATT
>LPNX011059306.1:0-34866 GCA_001517045.1 Pseudotsuga menziesii | reverse complement strand
GTGTTACGCTACCCACCAACATAATGTTTTTTAAACATCTTCAAATGACAAATGGCACACCTTGAGATTTGTACTCGGTTTACAATGACAACACATCAAGAATGTTTCTTTATATAAATTGTAAATACATTTGGGCACCAAGTGGTTAAAGCGGTTGGAGATGACACACATTAACAATGTTATTTTTTTTGAATCTATTTATCCTCCCCCAGTAGGGGAGGATGTGTAACTTTTTCCGTGCTTATAACTTATAGTCGGCTCTATATATAGAATTTGAATATGCCAAAAAATTAGTGGCCTTGATAAAAATAAAATAAATATTAAAACATAATAAAAAAATAAAGCCAATTATAAATTCATGTATGAAGCCTTTTGAGGATCACATTTCCTCGAGATGTTTAAGCTTTCATTTTAAACTAACTAAATCACATAAACTTTTTCTTTGAAAAAAATTGCAGAAAAGTTTTTTCAATAAAGAAATCTTAGGATATTAAACACAATTACTATTAATTTTTTCTAATGATGAATGTGATAATTTATTTTAACCTAAATTAAAAATGAAATATTAACCTAGACCAAATCTTTATTAGTACAATTACATTCGATTCATTTATATTCTTATTAATTATGTAACAAAATGAAATTTTCATCATATTGTTAAGTTTAAAAAAATAATATTAAATCAATGTTTTAAATCTAATTTTCTTCTTTATTAATTCTACATTCCATTAGGGGAGGATGTGTAACTCCTTCCGTGCTTATAATCCACTTATACTCGGCTCAAAAAAAAAAAAAGGCAAATAATTTGAAGATACCCAAAAATTGGTGGGCTTGATAAAAATAAAATAAATATTAAAACATAATAAAAAATAGAACCAATTATAAATTCATATAAGAAGCGAGGTTCACATTTTCTCAACACGCTTCAAGTTTCATTTTAAAACTAACTAAATCACAAAAAAATTCTTTAAAAAAATTGCATAAACCTTCTTTCTCATAAAGAAATCTCACGGTATTAAAGACAATTACTATTATAGTTTTCCAAGTGATTAATGTGATAATTTTTATTAACCCAAACTAAATATTTATTATTACAATTACAATATATTCATTAATGTTATTATTAATTATTTTCCAAAAACAAATTCTCATCAACCACAATCTTTATTTTATCTTTCTTTTAAAAAGTAAAACTCTTATATTGTTAAGTTAAAAAAAATATTAAATCAAGTTTTTAAATATAATATTTTTTCTTTAAGTTTAATATTCTCTTCTTACGGTTTCATATTATTCATTTACCAAATATGTTTTCTTAATAATAATAATATGGTTTAATAACTTTTCATATGGTTAAAGAGTAAACAAACTATGGTCATAATATTTGTTTAACAAAGACAATATTTGTTTTCAAATCTATTATTTATTTTATTTACCTTAAACTCTTAGTTATGTTTTATGCATAAATTTATTTGCTTTGGAAAAATTATTATTGTTTGAAGACAATATTGTTTTCTTTTTTCAATAAATTCAATGAATGTTTGTTTTTCACATAGTTGTTACCATTTTTTTCTCATCATTACATATCATTAATAAGATTATGCTCTTGTCATTTTCACATTATACCATTTTAACAACTAACATGGCATTAAAAATATAGTTTAAAGCTATAAAAAAAGTTGCTTTAGGTTAAATTTAATAACGAGATTCTAACTAAACCATATTAATCATTCTTTGCATATTTTCAAACTTTTCAAAATATATTTAAGAGGTAGTAGTATTGTGGTTATTTTTCAAACTTTTAATATTAATATTTTATTTAAAAATATCGATTGTTATTGTAAATCATGGGCAATAATTAATATGCTTCACCCTAGAGTTTTAAAATTTCACATTTCAAGTCATTTTATCACACTAACTAATCAACCTCTTATCATTCACTCGTCACAATCATATACAAAAATACTGAAATCTCATCTAAATACTTTCTCTTAAATCCCTTGTAATAACAACATTTAAATATTATAATCATTTTCAGACATTACTATCATGTAGAAACTAGAGTTAAGGTTGTTTAAAACGATTTAAAAAAGATACCTGCAAATAATATATCATTTTTTCATTTCTTGCACTGAAAAATATATAAACCAACTATGTAATGTAAATAATACAGCACACACTGCAAAAAAATGGATTAATACCTAGGGAATTAATGACCTAATACAAACATTACCTTCCCTCTGGATTGCAACAACATTATCAATTCTTATGCTTGCAGAGACTACAAGAATATGCATAAAGTGGGGATATGAAACTAATTTGCCCACTTAAACCACAAATATCACCTGCACAATCAAATATATGAAGTGATACCCCTTCCTATACCATCCATGGCAGTGTGCAATAATGTGTAGAAATAGCCGAAAGAATGATAATCCATGTGTTGGAGAAGGGCCCCGCAGCTACAAGAAAAACTGCTATATCGAGACAAGAAAGTCAAAAGAAACAGTACCTGAAGTGGCCGAGAAGAGAGAGCTCAACCACTGCACTTAAGGCAACGGCGAAGACAGGAGGGCTCAGCTACCCTCATAAAGAAAAATGAGCAATGGGCTGAGGTATTGAAGACAAAGGATAGAATGGGAGCAACTGAGGAAGCGGCGCCCATACCTGCATTCAGTGCCGAAATCGCGGAAAACTGCAGAAAGCTGTGGTGTGATGGGAAGAGGCAGTTCAAAGTACAGATAGGCCGACTGTCACAGTTAGGGTTTTTGGGTTACTGTTGGGATAGGCCCACAGTTTTGTATCAGGGTGAGACCTTCGGGCCACCTATTTAAGCATGTATTTTGTATTGTGAAAGGTTGGTCAGTTGGTTAGCCAGTTAGTCAGTAGGTAGTTGTTTAGTCATCTGTATTGTAAGATATTGAGAAAGAGTCGAGCTCTGGTTCTGTATTAAGTCTATAGTTATCTTACTGTAACCAGTAGCCGAATCCTTGAGCATGAATGTAACAATCTGCAGGGATTGAGAGAGAGAGAGAGAGAAAGAATATATTGTAAGAAGAAAGCAGAATAGAAAGAGAAGAGATCTAAGAGAGAAGGGCTCCTAGCTGAGAACGCGGAGTTTCCTAGAATATCGCGAGCTGCATAATAGGTTGCAGCGAAACTGTGTGTACTCTCTCCAGATATAATATAAAAACAGTTCCTGTGGACGTAGCTTCGTCCCTGGAAGTGAACCATGTAAAATCCGTGTGTGGTGCGACCGTTCATGTGATTGTGCTTTACTTACTTGTTATCTGCTATCTATTACATGAGATTAGCTAATAGTTAATGAATGTATGTATGCTATCCTTCAGTTTACAGTAACGTAGAAGGTTAAATGCAAGTTGGATGTGTTAAGTATTCTGCATATGATTTTATCAGTGCTTGATTCAGACCGTAACAGTTACAGTGTTAAGTGACTTTGTATATTTAGTTCAGCAAGTTGAGCGCAATAGATGTTAAGCATGTTAGACTGTAGAGGTTAAGTGAAGTCGTTTAATACCTTGATGAAGGTTAACTGAGCTACTATAAGCAGAAGGAAAGCCGTTGGACCTTGAGAGTTGGAGAGTCCTATTGAGCCTTACTATAGAAGCTATCGCAACATAGAAAGGTGACATCGCACTGTTGGAGGAGCCGCGGTGTGGGATATCGCAGGTAAAGAGTCAAGTAGAAGAGAAAGTTTGCGCATCATCCTAGAAGCCACGATGCGATAAGAGTCAGTCTCATAGCAGAGTCTACTCGGAAGAGAGATACAACGTTTATAGAGAGACTCAACTGGTTAAGTAGAGTAAGGAGAACATAGGATGCTCTAGAACCCGGTTGAGGACACCTGAGTCTTCAGTCACCCCATCTAGGATCACTTCGGGTGAGACTTCAGGCCGTTCTGTGGTCTGTCGCCGAAAGGGCTAGTGAGCTAGGGGTTTTGTTGATACATTACAGTAAACCCGGGTCTGCCCTGAGCAAAACCAACAAATGGTTCTGTTGCCAGTTTTGAACAAATTGAAGAGCTAATGTTCTGTTGGCATCCTACTAAAGAAGAACTTAACCACTAGGATGAGTCTAAGGAGAGAGAATTTGCTAAAAAAGAAAACAAGAGTCTTAGACTGAGTACAAATGACTAGTTACAAAAATATATCTTCACAGTCCTGCACGAGATATTTTTTGCGACCTATGCAAATGAGTTGTATGATTGGCTATCAAAGTTGAATGATAAGAACGTATTCAAAAAGAAAAGGAACATTGTCTGGACACCGGAGCTGATTCACACCATGAAGAGCGTTGATAATCCCATTTCGCAGGTAGTAGACTTCTGGCTTGCGAGTTTGCTGGAAGGTTTCATTACAGAGTTTGCAGTTGATCAAAGAAAGAGTTTCAGCGAAGCGGAGAGGTACTTCTTCAAAGGATATTGCGGATGAAGCATTGGAGATGGCAATGAAACTAGAGGCTTCACCTCTAGCTGAGACTAATACAGGTATGACAAACTTACAAAATCAGTTAGCCAATCTCACTTTACAGCTACACAAGATTAAGAAAGGAAAAGAGGTTGCACAAGAATTAGGGTGTACAAAGTGTAAAGGACATGGCCATACTAAAGATAAATTTGCAGTATTTGTTGAGTATCTAGCAAGTGGGGCTCCTAACCCCTTAGTACAGAATCAAGGGCCATGGTGTGAAATCTATAGAACAAGAGGACATAGACCACAGGAATGCCCTTTACTTCAGAAGTATGTACAAACTCCTAAGAACTTATACTGTAACTTCTGTAAGTCAGTAGGACATGATGAAAATAATTGCAGAGCTTATGATCTCATGATAGAGAGAAAACACGACTTCTACAGAGTCCAGTCAGAGACATCAGGTCCAGCAGTAGGACTACAACATGAACCAGCTCATGATGGCCGTGGTGGAGGATTTAGAGGATGAGGCCGTGGTGGAGGCTTTGGCCATGGCCGTGGACCAATTATTTGTTACAACTGTGGAGCCATAGGACATTATGCTAGGGATTGTCAGAACCCTACTACGACATGTAAATATTGCAAGTCCTATGATCATACTATAGAAGAATGTCCTATCTTGATAGCCAAGATTAGGGACCCGAAGTCAATAGTAAACCAGAATATTCAGCTTATTGCTGCTGAGCAGAAAGAACCAGAACCAAGAGTCAATATTGTGACTCGCAGCAGTGCTTCTACTAGTAGGACATCGTAGGATGCCGAAAAGAATATAGGTCCAAAGTGGGTGCATAAAGCCACTAATAAATCAACACCACTTGACCTGCAGAAGAACAAAGAAACGTTTCAACAAGCTAAAACTTTCTTTACTAAACCTACACCATCAGGATCGCAAGTATTTCCTTGTAGGGGTGTACTGCAGCAGCAACATTGTGGCATTAGTCCTATGCAGACATCGCAGGCTACCACATCGGGAAGGTGCGAAGAAGATGAGTTGACAGGAAGTGTCCAATCCTTCCTATGGAGCTGCTTGAAACTCGTAAGAAATGAGAAAGCTATCGGAGAGCTTCAGCACATCATAGACCAGTATCAGCATCCTTCTTCCGTGAGAAGTACGCAGTGTGCTGTTCATAATATTATGGGCCATACAAGAACATGAAGAGAAATGAGACTCACAACGCAAATTGGAGAATTTGAAATGGATGAGATAATCCTAGATTTAGGATCAGAGATAAATGTTCTGACTAAGCAGACATGGGAACATATGGGTAGCCCTAAGTTAGCCAGATCACATATCCATCTACGACTAGCCAATCAGCAGAGGGTATTGCCACTGGGTCGATTACTGCAAGTACCAGTTGATATTGATGGAGTCCGCAGCTTTGCAGAATTTGAAGTCATAGAAATCATTGGCGATAGTAGACCGTATCCAGCTTTACTAGGTATTGATTGGGCAATTGATAACATGGTTGTTATCGATTTAAAGAAAAGACAAATGACCTTTGAGGATAATCAGATTCGAGTCATCGCACCATTGGATCCTTTCCAGAGTCCTTGTTATATTGAACCTATCAGAGCAGAGGAAGAGGTGCATAATATGGAAAGCCTCTATCAGATTACTGCTAACCAGAGTGATTATATCAACCCCACCGCAGAAGGAAATATTAGTTGGCAATGCGACAGCTCATGTGCATCAGATTCAGATGTTGGCTTAGAAAATTGGCAGAATAGACTTTATGAAGTCTCAACTCACAGATGTGCATTTATGATTAAGTCACTGCAATGGATTGGCGCAGAGGTTAAGGATATTCCGTCGTTTCATGGCTTAGCGGATGTCAATGAATTTTTACAACAGTTTGAGTAGGAAATTCCTCATGAGCAGAGGATGACAGCTATTGACCTTGCAGTCAAAGCCACACCTGCAAGATGGTGGCATGCACATAAATAACATATCGCATCATGGGATGATTTTAAGAGACTGATGGCGATCAGGTTCTCTAATAACAAGGAGCCTTTACAGCAGAAATATACAGGAGAAAGTGACCACAGGTCACATATTAAGATTTGTGAACAGAGTTGGTTGGACATTCCAGAGGATGAATGGGTTCACCTATTCATTCACACTTTAGACACAGTCCCAAGGAACTGGTACACTGAGACAGAGTTGCACAGAGGAACGATTACGTGGCCAGTTATGATAGACAACTTTCTACTCATTTTCACTTTTGAATATGAGTATCCAAGCATTGATCAGGCTCTAGATATTATAAAGACTAAGATATTTGAATATTGTACCCTACCAGTGTATACTCAGCCTGATTGGGCCATCCAGTTAGAACATGCGCTAGAGTGTTACAACTTCGCAGAAGAGCCAGGTGATGAGGATGAGAATCCTCGTAGTATTAAAATTCCAGAGTCTGAAGGGACTCGCGAAGTTGATGGACCAAAGCTAGAGATTCCAGCTATCACAGAGCCTATTAAGATTAAAAAGATCAATATTGGCATAGAAACAGAACCAAATTTTGCCTCTATTGGAGACTATTGGGATGATGAAACAATAGAACACATCGCAGATCTGTTACATGACTACTAGGACTTATTTCCCACTAAGTTCACAGAGATGAAGGGAATAGTAGGAGATTTGGGAGTCACGCGGATACCTTTGAAAAAGGATGCTAGGCTGGTTAAGCAATGTCCATATAGATTAAATCTTCATTATAAAGAAAAAGTTAAAGATGAGATTGATAAGATGCTAGAAGCAGGCATTATTGAACCAGTAGAAGAGAGCGAATGGGTTAGTCCCATGGTTGTGCAGGAAAAGAAAACTAAAGGAGAAATCAAGATTTGTGTCGATTTTCGCAAACTCAATGACGCATCACTTCATGACCCATTTCCGACACCTTTCACTAATGAAGTTTAAACAATGTGGGAGGACAGGAGATCTACTCATTCACTGATGGCTTTTCAGGCTATCACTAGATAAGAATCCATCCAGAGGATCGACATAAGACCACCTTTGCGACAAAATGGGGTTCATTCCAGTATACGGTAATGGCCTTTGGTCTTAAAAATGCACCAGCTATTTTTTCTAGAGTAGTAGTTGATGTATTTAAGGAATACAACCATAAATTATTAGAAGTCTATTTTGATGATTGGACTGTATTTGGATTAATCGAAAAGCATATAGGAGATTTAAGGCTCATGTTAGAGAAATGTAGGCAATATCAGATTTCTCTTAACTTGAAGAAATGTATATTTTGTGCGCCATTTGGTATTTTTTTGGGTCATATTGTTTGCAGACAAGGCTTGACGGTAGATCCTGCAAAGATTGCCATCATTGTAAATCTTTCAACACCCAACTCAGTCAAGCAATTGATGACAGTGCTTGGTCATACCGGCTACTATAGAAAATTCATCAAAGGCTATGCAAAGATCATAGCACCTATGGAAAAGTTGTTAAAGAAAGACATGAAATTCCTATGGAATGAGGAGTGCCAACAAAGTTTAGACACTCTTAAAGAGAATATGGTTACAGCACCTATCTTAGTATTCCAAGATTGGAACAAGCCATTTCATGTACATGTGGATGCATTTGGCATCGCACTGGGGATTGTCTTAACATAGCCAGGAGAAGGGGGTATCGATCACCCTATCGCGTACTCCAGTAGAAAGTTATCTACCATAGAAAATAACTACAACACTACAGAAAGAGAAGGATTAGCTATGGTGTATGCTCTACAGAAGTTCAGGCACTACCTGCTGGGTGCCCCATTCAAGATGCTCACTGACCATTCTGCTTTAAAGTATTTGGTCAATAAACCAGTGTTAGAGGGAAGAATCTGCAGATGGTTACTCTTATTTAAGGAGTATGATTTTGAAATTATTGTAAAACCAGGAAAATTAAATGCCGGACCTGATCATCTATCGCAAATAGACTGAGGAGAAGAACCAAGTAATTTAGAGGATAATTTACCAGATGCACAATTGTTTTCTATCCAGATCGCAGATGAGTATTACAGAGATATTATCCACTTTCTCACTACAGGGTGGGCACCAGTTGAGTTTACTAAGCAGCAGAAGAAACAGTTAGTTGTGAAAGCAGCATATTTCACTTTGATCGCAGGACAATTATACAAGTTAGGTCCAGATGAAGTCCTGCGCAGATGCATGATGCTGCATGAGAAAGAGGCCATTATCAGAGAAGCACATTTAGGTACCGCAGGAGGTCATTTTGCAGGAAAGCTGACTGCATAGAAAATTATAGCTGCAGGATTATGGTGGCCTACCTTGCATAAGGACACTAAGGAGTTTTGCAGATGCTACGATATCTGCCAGAGGGTAGGAAAATCTTTGTGGAGAGATGAAATGCCGCTGCGACCACAAATTACGCTGCAGGCATTTGACAAGTGGGCTATAGATTTTGTGGGTCCTATCAACCCACCAGGAAAATGATCTGGTGCGAGATACATCATCACAGGAATAGAATACCTCACCAGATGGGAAGAGGCCAAAGTAGTAAGGAATTGTGATGCTGCTACAGCTGCACAACTCATTTTTGAAAACATCATTAGTAGATTTGGATGTTCAGCAATTTTGATGATTGATCAAGGCACACATTTTCTGAATCGCACTATTGAGGCCTTGAGGGAGGAATTTCAGATACAGCACCATAAGAGCACTCTCTACCACCCACAAGCTAATGGTACGGTGGAGGATTTTAACAAGATTCTAGAAAATGCTCTTACTAAGATCTGTAACAGCCAAAGAAATGATTGGGACCTCAGGGTTAATGCTGTATTATGGGCTTATAGAACTACATGCAAGAAACTTACATGACACACACCTTTCATCTTGGTGTATGGACAAGAGGCTATTATGCCTATGGAATATATTATTCACAGTTTAAGAATTTCTCAAATTACCGAGATGGCTGATGCAGATACGATGAATGACAGATTAGCGCAGTTGCTTGCCTTAGAAGAAGACAGATTCATCGTAGGATTTCATCAAAAAGTGCAGAAGGCAAGAGAAAAAGCTTGGCATGACAGACACATCAAGAGCAAGATTTTTCAGATAGGAGACCTAGTGCTCCTTTATGACAGAAAGTTTGTTAAGTTTCCAGGGAAGTTCTAGACGGATTGGTTGGGGCCATATCAGATTCAGCAAGTTACAAAAGGAGGTGTCGTTCAGCTCAATAAACTAAATGGGGAGCTTGTTCCTACTTTGATTAATGGCAGTAGACTTAAGCTTTATAGTGATAGCCACTCCACCTCCCAATCCTAACGCAGGGAACTACCTGTGCATATGTCCAGTGTAGTTGAAAGGAGACATCGCACCTTTAACTGGTCTATAAAAAAAAAAAATTTAAGTATGAGGAATCGCAGCAGGAAATTTTATTTTGCACAAGTTTTGAACGTTGCGGAGTTTCAACAACTTGGCGTGAAACTTTTTGGTTCAGGAGGATGCGGTGTGACATCGCAGCGATGCGATGTTCCCCATGCCACGTAGACGATTTTGGAAAGGGACAGAGGGCCAGTCACATCGCCTTCTGCCAAGCAGTTAATCCAGATACGACAGCTATCCGTTGCCCTAGATTTGGAAACAGTACAGTGATTTTCCCATACTTGGTAAATCTTGGTCAAGACCGGCGCCTATGCACAATTTTCAAAGGAAATTTGATCGGATTTTCAGTAATTAATGAGGATCGAAACGACGGGTGTTGTCTTGTCCATGCAATAAATGCCGTCGACGGGTCCAACCTAAGTGACCGTTGCTTCAGAGATTATTGCCTTCGTTATAAGTACATAGATCATTCACACAGAAGGGTTACTTTTGCGATTTCTGAGAGTTATAGAGAAATTTGTAAGAGTTTTTCCTGAGCAGAGATACTTCAGTTACAGAGTGCTAGTTTCCCCAATTTCACAGCCATTACCAGTCCAGAGTATTTCACCAGGTGGTGTATGTCTGAGAATGAACCTTTAGAAGACGTTGTGCGATGATTCCAGCATGGTGGCCTCGATTCTGTTATGACGATGCTTCCCAGGGTTGTGAAATTAGGTGCACCATAGGTCAGACAGACGCCAAGGATGAGGAGTCAAGTTCAGATAGTAGAAGAGTCCAGCCCAGAACAGAGAAGAAGAAAAGTGAGAATAAGAAAGAGAAGGGCTCCCGGCTGTGTGCGTGGAGTTTCCCAGAAGATCTCACAGAAAGAAAAAATGACCAAGAAACAGGCATCCGAGACTCAAAAAAAAAGGAAACGGGAAAGGAACGAAGCAGAGATGTTGAAAATGAGAGAGATACAAAAAATGTCAAAGAAGGTAGTTACATTAAAGCTGGAAAAGGACATGTCTTCTCATGGAATTTTTACCAATGTGCATACATCCAAGTAAAGTCAAATTATCAAAATGAATATCAACTTAGATGTATGCTGAAAGACATCTACTTTCCATATATTCAGAATGATGATGGCTTTGATGAATCTGTTCGGACAAGCGCTCCAGTAGAATTTGAAGTGAATGGTACAAACCTGGCCGAGGTAGCAGGAGGTGAGATCGTTGCAACAAATTTTGCAGCCTATAAATGGTCCGCCATTTATTCTGGAGCTCACTTAAGGAAAGCGTTGATACTATTTTAGAGAAAGTGGCACAAGACTGTGTCGAAGTTATGGACAAAGAAGTCGCGGGACTCTGAGAAAGATTTGCAAGGACTTCGCAGGAAGCCAAGGAGAAGCTACAGTAAGAGAAGCCAGTTGTTAGTGGCCCAGGGACGAGCCACAAGTAAGTGTTAGGGGACTGTTGGAGAAGAGTCCCGAAACTACAGGGAAAGATGCTATATCAAGACAAGAAAGTCAAAAGAAACAGTACCTGAAGCGGCTGAGAAGAGAGAGCTCAACCACTGCACTTAAGGCAGCGACGAAGACAAGAGGGCTCAGCTACCCTCATAAAGGAAAATGAGCAACGGGCCGAGGTATTGAAGACAAAGGACAGAAGGGGAGTGACCGAGGAAGCGGAGCCCATACCCGCGTTCAGCGCCGAAATCGTGGAAGACTGCAGAAAGCTGTGGTGTGACGAGAAGCGGTAGTTCAAAGTATAGATAAGCCGACTGTCACAGTTAGGGTTTTTGGGTTACTGTTGGGATAGGCCACAGTTTTGTATCAGGGTGAGACCTTCGGGCCACCTATTTAAGCATGTATTTTGTATTGTGAAAGGTTGGTCAGTTGGTTAGCCAGTTAGTCAGTAGCTAGTTGTTTAGTCATCTGTATTGTAAGATATTGAGAAAGAGTCGAGCTCTGGTTCTGTATTCAGTCTGTAGTTATCTTACTGTAACCAGTAGCCGACTCCTTGAGCATGAATGTAACAATCCGTAGGGATTGAGAGAGAGAGAGAAAGAATATATTGTAAGAAGAAAGCAGAATAGAAAGAGAAGAGATCTAAGAGAGAAGGGCTCCCAACTGAGAACGCGGAGTTTCCCAGAAGATCTTGAGCTGCATAATAGGTTGCAGCAGAACTGTGTGTACTCTCTCTAGATATAATATAAACACAGTTCTTGTAGACGTAGCTTCCTCCCTGGAAGTGAACCACGTAAAATCCGTGTGTGGTGCAACTGTTCATGTGATTGTGCTTTACTTACTTGTTATCTATTATCTATTACATGAGTTTAGCTAACAGTTAATGAATGTATGTATGCTATCCTTCAGTTTACAGTAACGTAGAAGGTTAAAGTGAGTTGGATGTGTTAAGTATTCTGTATATGAGTTTATCAGTGCTTGATTCAGACCGTAACAGTTACAGTGTTAAGTGACTTCTATATATTTAGTTTAGCAAGTTGAGCGCAATAGATGTTAAGCATGTTAGACTGTAGAGGTTAATTGAAGTCATTTAACACCTTGATGAAGGTTAACTGAGCTACTATAAGCAGAAGGAAAGCCGTTGGACCTTGAGAGTTGGAGAGTCCTATTGAGCCTTACTATAGAAGCTATCGCAGCACAGAAAGACGATATCGCACTGTCGGAGGAGCCACGGTGTGGGATATCGTAGGTAAAGAGTCAAGTAGAAGAGAAAGTTTGCGCATCATCCTAGAAGTCGCGATGCGATAAGAGTCAATCTCATATCAGAGTCTGCTTGGAAGAGAGATACAACGTTTATAGAGAGACTCAACTGGTTAAGTAGAGTAAGGAGAACGTATGATGTTCCAGAACCTAGTTGAGGACACCTGAGTCTTCAGCCACCCCATCTAGGATCACTTCGGGTGAGACTTCAGGCCGTTCTGCGGTCTGTCACCGAAAGGGCCAGTGAGCTAGGGGTTTTGTTGGTACATTACAGTAAACCTGGGTCTGCCCTGAGCAAAACCAACACCATGACAACCTCCCTTTCAACTACACATATTATGTTGAAGACCTGATTTGAAGGAAAAAAGTGTGTGCATTGAAATTGATAGAGGGGAAAGGGTTTGCACCTCGAGATATTTGATCCCTCTCTAAGCTTGTTAGAGCCACCTTTAAGATGGATCTAGTGGATAGTGGGTGTAAAAAATCAATCTTTTAGTTCATGTGTTTTTAATGATAATGAAAACTGGTTGTGAATTTCTGGTATTAAAGATGGGTATAAAGATAAGAAAAAAAAACTTGGAAAATTGTGTGAACTATTTTTGGATTCCTTTTAAAGAGGAGAGAGGTTGTTTTTCTGCTAAGAAATTCGAGAGCCATATTATTTAAAAGTTATGACAACCATATTATTTAAAAGATATGACTGGAGACTCATAGAAATTCGAGAGCCATATTATTTAAAAGCTATGACAACCATATTATTTAAAAGATGACTGCAGAATCATAGTTTTGAAGTGGTGCCATATATCATTTTGTGCACTTGATCTGGTTAGAAATATTAAGATTGTTGCCAAGAATGCTTACAACATCTATCAGATCGATTCCAATCAAAGCAAATTTCAGATACTCTAAGTCGTGCTGTAGTGAAGGCACCTGAATCTGAGCTTGTTTTTGCAAGTAGAATATGTATTGGAAAGGGCTTTCTCTTGTCTTTTAGATGAAGAATTCCTCAGCAATTGTTATTACAGAATTGGCAGCAATGAAATTCGATGCTATTTTGGCCATAGATGGGGCTTGGAACATTGAGTCCAGGTTGGTCGGGTTGATGCAATGAGTAACCGGAATTGCAAGAAAATAGTTTCTGTAGTAAGCAGAAAGAAATATTGTGTGTACAGTTAGCCCTGCGCCCTGTCAATTTGAGCAAAGCTGCATAGAGTCACCTATTGAAAAACGTGGAAATTATAAAAATAGGGACAATAGGATCAAAATTGTTGCAAATTTGAAAAGAAAATGATAAATCTCTCAAATAGTCACCTTTCTTCATTTATATCATTTATGGTTTTTTATACCTTGAACTTAAAGCCTCATTATTTCTATTATTATATTTTTATTGTCAACCTTCAAACGGAGCAAAGCCTCATTATTTATATTCCTATATTTTTATTGTGGACCTTCAAACAGAACAAACTTTAGCAAATCTGATGGCTCTGAACTTAACAAAAGCGTACTCCCACTATGCCAAAACCTTAAGATCAATTGCCCTCCTTGAAAGTTCATTTCCTTGCTCAGGTACCCTCCTTCGTTCAAAGGCTCTACAAACTGAATCCACTCTGGCCATTATTGCTCTATATTATCGAAACTCCTTCATCTTCAAGTCCTTCTGCTATTGCTCAGATTTTATACTTATCTTCTCATTTTCGGTAGACGAAATAGAAGTCAGACTAGACGCTTCCTCAGTAACAGTATCAATTGGTTCCCTTGAGTATTTAGTATTTTAGCTAAGACTCGAGCTTACTCTTCAAATTTTCAACCTGTTCTTACGCTGGAATATCTGTCAGCCCTTCAACCTCCAACTCCGATCAATTACTATGGACTTTTTCTCGAAGTTTACTATGGACTTTTTCTCGAAGTCGATGACCTCTTTGAAGAGTGATTCAACTCGCTTTCTCTGAGATGAAAATTCTATATCGAAATAATCTTTTAACTCTTAGGATTGGCGGAGAAACACTTGAAACCAACCTGTGAATGAAAAAGAACAAGTGCTGTTGGAAGCAATTAATTGCCACCGAAACCCCCAGGGTTTCCTAACAAAAAAAAACACTGGAACATATTCTTTGAAGAAAATGCCCTGATTTCCCCTTCTTTTATTTTGTGCATATATTCAGGTGCTTAAGAAGCAACCTACGTTGGTACTCTTAATGTGTTCTTTTAGGCTCTTTTTCTTGTACTTCTTCTTGTCTGTACATGTTGAGCCGAGTAAGTAGGAAGTAGGGTAATTGGTATTAGTGGAGGTTAAGTCATTACAAGTTATTTGTTTAATTCTTGTATGTAAATTGTTAAGTGTAGGAGCCATTTCAAAAGAAATTAAATTAACTCTAAAATGATCTTCACCTTCTTATAAATCTGATAACAATATCCTCCTGATAAACAAATCACACAAAAGATAAAATGTAGAGATTCCTAAACGTAAAAAAAAATTAAAGAAATATCCAACAAAGTATTAACTCCAGTGTCGTCGAAGCCATGCCCAGATTATCTAATACAAACACCATATAAAACGTCGAAGTCTCCACTCTTATTTACATTTCCTTATTCACTGTGCAATTCCTAAGCTACAAACTATGCAAGCCTGCGCAATTGAATCCATCGCATTGTGCTTGTCACGATCTGGGCCACACCGAAGAAATGATATTCCTTCGCGTCTTTCTAACTTGCTCATAAGAAATGAATCACTTCTCTGAATGGCTTGTGACTCTTAAGTTCTATTAGGCATTCTATGGGATAACTTCTACTTAAAACAATGGATCGCTCTTTCTTATAGTTTTTTAAGGGAAGATCCTAGGAAATGACTAGATGTCAAATCCTCAATGATTTGTGGTTTGTCATTCTTTAATGATTTGTGGTAGAATATGTTTTTAAAAGTTGAAAAATATATGTTATCTTAAGTGGAAAAAAATATGTTTTTTTAAGTGGAAAACATATGTATCTAGGGATTAAACCTTGGGTATGGAAAATGTTATAATAAGTAAATGCAATTATAATTTTTTTACTTTTCAAAATTTTATTTTATAAGTATAAATATAATGGTTGGGAAAAAAGTGTTTACTTTTTGGAAATGCCTCATTGTGGTAGATTGTGATCTATGTTAATTAGATGATTTTCTTTTTCTTTTCTTAGGGTCTTATGTTAATTCTTTATTTCCCTGGATGGTAAGATTAGTGGTGTTTCCACTTTTACCCATGACCCACCCCTCAAATGATAGGTTTACAATGAAATACAAGACTTATACATGTTAATTGTGTGCTTCACTTCAATTTTTTATTAAATTTGTTTGTAATTGCAACCATGCAATCTCTTCCAATAATGTGATATCATTATTCATCAATTTTGTGATTAGTGTGATGCTCTATCGCATGGCTATGAAGTTTGAAACCAATGAGATGTGTTTTGTTTGCTAACTATCAAACTTTACTTCCCATGTGATATGTGTTGCAAGATTCCTAATTTTCCTATATGTCAACTTTCAAAGTGATGTGATCCCATTTCATTTATTATTGAACTTGAGCTACTCAAAAACTTTGAAGTAATGTGATATGCCACCATGTTGTCCCAAACTTTGGGACCGATGAGATGGACATCATAAATTGATTATGATGCAATGTGATACCTCTCATTGACCCCAAAGCTTGACATCATTGGGATGTACTATCCCATGGATTCAATTTTTAATCATCGCATGGATTAGAAACTTGGCAAGGATGTGATATCTATCACATCGTTTAGAAACTTGATTTTTATGTGATGTGAAATCATGTGGTTTCAAACATTCTTTTCCATGCGATATGTATCACATGCTTGGAGACTTGTTTACAATAAGAAAGTGTATTGTATGGGTTAGAGTTTAGATAGAACATGATATATGAACTATGGGAAACATGCACTATGCATTGCTTCTCCTTGTATTTCACAAAGGATGCAACCACATTACAACTATCAATCAAAAGAGCACTATGATGAACACTTATGCCTTTCAAGGAAAAATGATTGACAACTATACAACTATTTTTGTTAACACATATGCATCAAAATCCAAATTCACAAATGAAATATTCTAATATTTACAAACTCAAAATTATCTTGATAAGGTTTTCAAAAATGAAAGGAAGGGTACCGAAGTCATGAGACCCAGAGAAGCTAATGGGCTCAACATATCTCTAAAGCTGAAATTTCATAGAATATAAATTCAAAAAACACCATAGTTGAGGTGAAATTTCAGAATTTGCATTCATTTTCCTATTCATGACATTTCTACAGCTAAAGTATTTTTATTTTCTTAAAATAAAATTTAAAAAAAATATAAAAATATAAAACTAATATGTAAATATTAAAAAATATCATTCTTATATATTCATTGAATGATATTGTTTTAAAAGTTACTTCATCTTACATAATATTATCCTATATATTGTGTTTTATATTGAATGATTTTTGGTAGATTAATATGATTTAGTAATGTCCTCGAAGAATTCCCAAGAAAAAAGTTTAAGATGATTAGAAATGTGTTATAAATTAGAAAATTGACAAAATAATGGAACTTATACTTTGAGAATAGATAATAATATAATATCATTGCATATGTGGAAGGATTAACCAACTTTTCTAAAAGTGTCAATCTTTGAAAGATTTTGTAAATTGATTTTCAAACCCATTTATGAGAAAACATGTACCAAAAAATGTCATCCTAACTTTTCTAAAAATAAACTTATTAAACTTTAATCCACGATTATAAAAATTATACCACCACTTAGTATATGATAAGTGCCCCTTACCTTGATGGTTTTCCCTAATGGAGTATAACTATTTCCACCTTGATTTGATTTGGATTTCCATCACATGCCTCCTTCTATATTGATTGCCATGTTACTTAGAGAGGATATGCTTACAATATTATCCAAACTCTTTAATTTAATGACTTTATGGTTTAATCAACTTATAAATGAATGTAAATGTTAATTTTGTTTTTCCAAAGATTAAATATATAGCTATTAACATCATATATGTTTAAAGATGGAATATGTAACTATTAATACCATATATTTTTTGTTCCATTAAAAGAGTATAAATGTCTTCATCATTATAAATTTAAGTATTTGCTTTCTTAAATAAATTGAGACAACACATGGTTAATTTGAGGGATCTTTGTTTGTTGGTGGAAAAATAGATGTTTGCATTACTCAAAAACAAGGATAACAAGGAAAAATTCTCAATACTTCCCATAATGTAAAAATTCCTTTATGCATAATAGAGAAGGATTAAGGGAAAACATATATGGAGAGCATGCATCCAATGCTTCCCATTTATACCACCCTTAAAAAGAATGAAACCAAAACAAAAACAAAAAACAAAAAAGTAAATGGAGAGAATACTTAATTGAAAATTATTTGGAATATATATATGTCAACCATTTTTCATCACTACACCAAATAAGGTCACTAGAGATAGTTCAAATTTGTTGTTATAGATTTAATAATGATTGTCAAAATTGTCCTTTAAGCCAAAAGATGATCATTATCAAAACCTCCATCATTAAAAGTAAAGGGCTTTTGCAACTAGCAAGAAAATGTTATTCATGCTCCTATCCAATGGTGGTATGAGACCATCTCTAGTGTTAACATCAAATACCAAATTAGAAACAAGGAGTCACTATTGCGATAGCTTCAATTCATTGATAAGCTATCTATCGTGGTTAAGGCATGTCCTATTGACAACGGGGAATGTATTGTTATTAACATCACAAGTTCTAACATCTTTGGAGAAGTCCCAATTAAAATTCACATGGAATAAGAAACCCTCTAAATTCTAGCATGATTACTATTATTGGTTTATGATTGTAGGAAAATCATTTCTAAATAATACAGAAACTTTTATTTCTCATAAGCATTCATATTTTATATTATGTTTTTTTCCCCACGTGACTTTTTGAAGGATTTAAAGAATAATGCATTCAAAATGAAAAAATACGCATTTAATAATAAAGAGCCAATAACTTCCTTCAAAGATAATGACGAGCCTTTCATTCCTTAAATCAATTATGCATTTGTGAATTGGGGTGCTTGGAATATGGGGATTATTAATTTGAAATTCCCTAAACTTTGTTGATTTGGATACTGTTAACTCATCTTCTTAGACCTGCACATGAGTAAAAATATATCATGATTTGATTTTTATCATTTTTACATTAAATTAAAAAATTTTAAGTAAAAAATTCAAGGTGGTGATCTAGAAAATTTTAGTACTATTAACAAGTGATGGTGAGCTCACCAATGTAGAATTTCATATCCTTGAATCACAGAGAATTCTCTACATTTTCTTCAAGTCCAATGGTGGTTGACATGTTTCAAGTATTCTCTTGGGAACTTCCATGGCTATAACCTAGGCTCTTCAAAATATCTTTTAAATCTGTAACAATATTTTTTTCTTGAAGGAATTTGATAATGTCCTATTAAAATTCAATGAAGGTATCCTTGGGGTGTTAGATTAATGAATAAAACTCATTTTCAATCGAATTAAAATTTTAATTCATTCAAATCATGAAGATTGAAGCTCCCTTTTAACTTTATGAAATGTTAAGACAAAAACACAGCTTGTTGACAACCAATTTTTTGAAGTTAAAAGTTAAAAAAGCATTGGCATATAGGAAAACCCTTTAGTTACTTAACTTCCCAAACCTGTAACTTTTTGAAAAAACCTCCAATTGTGGAACTATTTTTTGTAGAGTGAAAAGGATAAAAACGGCTTTGGAATGAGTGGTCATACTCCTCATTTCAAGATAAGTTCATATATTTTATAACCTATAACTTCCAAACTATTACATTGACAAGAAAAAATAAGCATGTGTTTTGATACCTACACACCTCATAATCATATTATAGAAATGTTGAGTTTGAAATCCTTGAAAACCTACAGGAAGACTCTTCCTACGAGCATAATGGGATTTCAATGGAAATTGGAATTTGCATGTAAAGTCTACTTTGACCAAGTTTACCTAGCTCACAGTACAAAATCTCCACTATGTAATTGTCATGAGTGACTAGGAAAACTCTCTGAATCGCTTCTAGTTGTGAATGAACTTGATTGTGAGTGTATTATACTATGCTATATTTTTTTCCTTGAATGGAAGGGGGAACAACTTGCATATAACAGATTCATGATATATTTTTAGAAATTGATAACAAAATTGATCATGGTTTTTTTTTTAACAAAAACGGTTATATTAATATGAGTGATTCAGCTTAAAGATGCTGATCAAGAGTACATAGATCCGCTAAAACTCCCCATCCTTAGACAAATTATGGGGGGATTTCCAGACTTAACTTTGAATTAACCTTGAGTTCGTAGCACCCTATATCTATGAATTTATTAGCTGCTTTGTCCGCCCTCATATTAAGCTTCCTAAGAACATGGAAGAATTCAATCTTCCTGAACCTTTTGATCATATATCTGATTCTTTTTAACAGTCTTTCCATCTGCTCATTTTTGCCCCTTCTTCCTTCGCTCACTGCTTGGATAATTAGCCTCAAGTCTCCGATAACCACAGCTTCATCCGCTCCTACTTTTTGCACCTGCTTAAGGCCTTGCTAGAGCCCATATGCTTCTGCCATATTATTAGAATCATGTCCGATGTTCCAAGCGTATTCGATTTCCACTTTCCTTGTGTGGTTTATGACAACTCCTCCTCCTCCTGCTTTCCCTCGATTCCCTTTTGAAGCTCCATCAAAGAACAACTTGAATATCTTTCTTTCTCTTAACCAGTTTTTGAATTGGGTTTTGTCCATTCTGATTTCCCAATCCTCCAAATTTTTGATGGCTATGCGGTTATTTTCCTGAATATTGAGACTTTGCATCCATTTTTTCTCTTTTTTTGTCAACTCAGCTTTATTGTACGGAATCGTGGTGCTTCTTACCACCTCACCGAGAAGAGCATTGATTTTGGCAATTAACTTCCACGCTGGTTGACTCCTATTCTGAAAAATTCTTTGATTTCTTTCTATCCAGATGCACCAGCAAACAATTTTAGATAGTTTCAGCCAGCAGGCTCTCACACCATTTTTTTCCCAGCTCGCCCTTATACATTTTTTCCCAATTGATGAAGAATTCCTGATTGCTTCCATTCCATTGAAACCCATCTTCTTCATTCAGCATTACTTCCTTCCAGATTGAGACAGTATATGGACAGTTAAAAAAGAGATGAGAAAGAGATTCTGAGTTTACCGCACAGAGAGGGCATCTGAAAGGGCCTGCTATTCCCCTTTTCTCCAGGTTCTCTCCGATCAACAGTCTTTGGTGAATCAATTTCCAAGTGAACACATCAATTTTAGGCAGCGTTCTGTTGTTCCAATTGTGATTCCATATTGTAGGATTCGCTGGCACATTATAATATGTTGCATACACGTTGTACCCCTCAGCAGTCGAATAGATGCCAATTAGATTTCCCCAGCCACATCTATCTTTCAAGGAGAGGGAAATCGGTGCTATCCCGACCAGATGATTGAGCAACTTCAGTTTATCCATCTCCAACGCTTCTGGACAGTCCGACATTACCCAAGATACCCAGTGATTTGGATGATTCACCTCCCAATCTTATATACTCCATAGCGTTAACAGGCCTCTCGCCTCCATCCAAGATTGCGATCGAGGTAGACGTGGAGGGAGCTTACCAAGGATCGAATCCTTCCAGAAGTTTATGTCTTTCCCATTACCCGGTATCCAGCATAATTTTTCGATAAATTGAGACAATGAGTTTTTACACAGGTTGAAGATAGGAGACCCCTTTATCTTCACGTGGTCTCCTTCCAGGCATCTAAGCCTTGGTCCTGGAAAGTATTTAATTTTAAGAGCCCGACTACACCAAGTTGGATTAGGATTTAGCATATTCCAGAGTAATTTGGCCCCAATGGCCAAATTTTGACAATTGAGGTCCTTGATTTGAAGTCCTCCCTCATTTCTGGGCAGCTTTAGGGTTTTCCATCTTACCAGAGCATACTTTTACCTCCTCCGTTGTTCCCACCATTCCAGAGAAAGGATTTCAGTAATACTTCAATTTGATTTATGATTTTTCCTGGTGCTAGGAGCAGAGAGCATTGGTAGAGCAAGTAGCTGTTCAGGAAAACTTTAATTAGAACAACCTTCCCCGCTAGATTTATCCATGCAGTCCCCCATCCTGATATTTTTTATTTTATTTTTTCCACTATGGGATTCCAGTCCGAAGACTTGGTTTTTATTTTGACAATAGGAACCCCTAGGTATTTGAATGAGTCCTAACTTACCTCTATGTTCATATTTAGAATTCGGGATATGTCTGACATTTCCCTCGGATTAATGTTCCATCCGAAGATCTGACTCTTCCTAAGATTAATTTTACTTCCAGAAGCCTGGCAATAACGGTTCAGTTCAGCTTTGAATCTACGAGCTATGATCTGGCTGGCACCTCCCATTAAAATAGTATCATTGGAAAACTGAGAGTGGTTAATGTCTTTGACTCCTCTGGTTAGCCTTATGTCTGGCAGCTCCTGCTCTTGTCTAGCATGTTCCAATTGGAAACTGAGTACCGAGGCATGAATGGCGTAAAGTAGGGGTGAGAGCAGGCATCCTTGCCTCAGACCTCTCGTAGCTTGGAAAAAAGGGGCAGCTCTTCCGTTAATGAGGGGGGCAATCCATGGCTTGCTTATATAGGCCTTGACCCAAGAAATAAATTTGGGAGCAAAACCAAATCTCAGCATTACCTGAAGGAGAAATGTATGGTTAACTCTGTCAAATGCGTTTTCCAGGTCTAATTTTATCGCCATTCCTTTGTCTCCATTCTTTAGACTGGAGTGGATGGCTTCTTGCACTAAAATGGCATTATCCCAAATTTTCCTTCCTTTGATGAATCCACCTTGGTTCTTCGGAATAATGACTGGCAGGATGTACTTTAATCTGGTAGCCATGAGCTTAGTAATGATTTTATACCCTATGTTACACAATGAAATTGGCTGGAACCTGTCAAAAGTCTTAGCATCTTTCTCCTTTGGATGAGAGACAAGAAGGCTGAATTCGTACTTCCTCCGATCTTACTACAGCTATGAGACTTTCTGATCATTTTAAGAAAATCTTTTTTAACAATGTCCCAGTAGATAGTTATGAAGTTCACATTATACCCGTCTGGTCCTGGAGATCTGTCCTCCTCCATGGTAGTGACCGTTTCTTTAATCTCCTTTAGCGTGATGATTTGGTTCAGGTGGTCATTGTCACTACTCTTTATTGAATTTGGGACAAGGTTCAAAAGCTGGCCATCGCTGGGGGTGGGCTGATCGGTGAACAACTCACTGAAGTAGTTGGTTGCTTCAGCTTTAATTTCGTCAAATTGGCTGATTATATTATCATTGAGCTGAATCTCACAGATGTTATTCTAATTTTTCCTGATCTCAGTCAATTTGTGGAAGAAAATTGAATTTTTATCACCGTCCCTTAACCATTTACACCTGGATTTGAGGTGCCACCATTCAGCCTCCTCTCTGCACGTCGCGTGAAGGTTCAGCTACAGATTTGTCTCTTTTCGAATGTCATTTGCAGTCACATCTTTATCCTCCATATCGGCCTGGTGCAACTCCAGCTCGTGGGCAGCTTGAAGCTTGGTAGAGTTTGGATTTGGGAGTGTCTTGGCCCAGCTCTTCAGTGTTTTTTTGAGCCTCCTCAGCTTCTCCTCCCATACAAAGAAGGGAGAGCCGGTTACCGGATGGGCCCAAGAGTCTGCTACAATCTTAAGGAATTCATCACGTTTGGCCCACATGGAGTTAAATCTAAATGCTATGGGTCCCAGATTTTTTTCTTGCACCATTTCCAAAAGGATGGGCTTGTGATCGAAGCCTCCGAAGGGAAGGATTTTGGAGGAAATAATTAGGCCTAGCAGGAGGAAGTTATCCTCAACCAAGAATCGCTCAAGTCTGGCCACAATGTGCCCAGGCCCAAACCTCCTATTGGTCCAAGTGTATTTCCCTGTAGAAGGCTTGATATCAATGAGGTCCCAGGTCGTAATGATGTCTTCCACTATGTCTATGATGGGGTGTGTAGAGCTAGAGCCCCCTCTTTTTTCATTATGATTGAGAATGAGGTTCAGATCCCCAGCCAATATGACATTACCCTGCAGATTATTTCGTTCTTCATGGAGAAGATTCCAACAGTTTATTTTTTCGCCATAAGAATTAGGAGCATATATGTTAATTATACTTACCAGAGAGTTGGTGTCTTTTTGTTTCAGCACTATGAGGATCCAATGAGTGCTATTTTTGATGACAATAGCTTCAAATTTCCTTTCATCCCAAAGGGTTCCAATACCCCCAGATGCTCCTCTGGAGCTTAAAGCAAGCGCCTTTTTTTTTCCAAAATTTTGTACTGGTTTGGAGGAATGCTGTCTCCTCCATCTTGGTTTCCTGAATCAGCAAGATGTCTGGTTGGTGAAGAGAGATTAGATCTAGCATAGCTTCTTCCTTGCCTTTGCTATCGAGCCCTCTGCAGTTCCAGGAAATAGCCTTCATTACTTACTTTTGGAAGCCGTAGGCATCCCTTTCGAGGCATGCCCATGCTGACGGGTGTTTCTTGGGTTTTTCAACAACTTTTCCAAGGTTAGCTGGGATCCTTGCAGCTTATCCTTGTATGTTTCTTTCTACCGTACTTCTTTTCTAGATTTCCTTCCTTTTGTTTTGGTCAATCTTGGGGTGGTTATTTCAATTTCCCCTTCTTCCTCTTCTTCCTCTTCCTCTTCCAGTTCTTCGTCAGATTTTCCCTGACTTTCTCCTACTTTAGTTTCCGCTGTGTCTTCCTCATTGTCTCTCCCTTGGTCTGAGATGACTGTTTCAGGTTCTTTGCTATTTTCATGGCTAGATTTGTCTTTTGTTTCTATGGGTTCCTCTCTTGCTTCCACTGATTCCATAGCTCTTGGAGTCTCTTGGAGTTTTTCGGATGGGCCACTCCCCTCACCTTTCTTAGGGCCCCCACCAATTTGGTTTTTAGATCTAGATCTGTTCACCCTATGCCACCCTTCCCCCTTCTCCTGCTGGCTTTCTGGAGTTTTAGGGTAGTTTCGTATGCAGTGCTCGTACTCATGGCAACCTCTGCACTTGAAGGGGAGTTGTTCGTAGTCCAGTTTCTGAATGTGAGACCAGTTCCCCACTGTGAGGTTTATAGCTTCTGGCAGTCCAGCTTCGAGGTCGACCTCCACACATATGCGAGCGCAAGCATATTGGTCCTTTGGGATGGCCATGTCGATATATTTACCCAGTGCGTCCCCTATAGCGTGTAGGGATTTGGGATTCCAACAGTGCATAGGTAGGTTGGGAAGTTTGACCCAGACTGGGACAACTTTGGGGGTATCGGCTTCCGGGTCAAAGTCCGGCGACCATCCATTGAGGTAGAGACCTTGCGGCCCCATGAAGTAGGGCCCATTCCTGAAGATTAAGTCTTTATCGTCTTTGGATTCGAAGTCAAAGAGGAAGTATCCCCTTCCGATGGTGTAGGAGGCCACGTTTTTGGAAATTAGCGATCGCCAGTTCCTTTGAAACCAGTTGTCAGTGGTTTTGGGTGAGGGCCACAACCCTGTGAACTTCCCGATCAAAGCCCGATCTGCTAGTGACAAGGCAACCCGAATCATTTCTTCTGGGGGAAGGGATACCTTTAGCACATCTTCTATTTGCTTAACAAATTTCGACAATTCTCTTTTGCCTGATCGCTTGCCATGGTTGGTGATTAGCCTATAGGAGGATTTCAAACGAGTAGGAAAGGGTTCATCGCCTACCTCCTCCACCATCTTAATGCCCCACCCACTCCGGGCCATCTTCAATGCATGGGTTCAGGGGTGAGGGCCTCCACAGCTTCCAGCAGCTAAACGATTAACTCAACAGCCGATCTGATTGCATGCAGCCTCTGGATTTGACTTGGATCTAGCGCTCAGCTGTCAGAATAGCTTTGTCCCTGAAGGGGCAACAACCTCCTCCTCGTCTCGTCCTAAATTCCCAGTGCGTGCTTGATCAGCAGCCCTCGCCTCCCGTCCCAATCGATCTTGATAGATATGAGCTAAAATTGATCATGGTTAGCATGTATGAATGCAATGTTTTTCCCTTCACCATTCTTCACTAGTGATTAAATCCTTTTTTAAGCTACCATGTAATGGTCTCGAAAAACTCAAAACATGACCCCCTGCAAAGAAATGGAGGATACATGTGCAATAAATGCATCCTTAAATGGCATTGCTCCACATGGGTCAAGTTTTTTTCCCTCCTTCTAGTGCCAAAACTTTGACAAGGAAAAATGTCCCACTGTAAGCATCATGGGTTTAGGATGGGGAGGAGTTCCAAATAGAATTCACACCATTTGTAATAGGGAACCCTATAGATTCTAGTTCAACTACCATTAATAGTATATGATTAAAAAAAAGATTTATAACTCTAAATGTATAGTGCAGAATGCAAATGAAAATACAAATGCAACCTAATCCAATACATGAAAAAAAGGTGTGAGGCTTAAAAATTCAGGCCACAATGGACAACAATAAGTTCATACCTAGAAACATTACCGTAAGGAAATGAATACCATAAGTAAATTGAGAAAATACTACAAGCATACTAGTGAAATAAAGCTCCATACCAAAATGATCCAGGAGGATATTGGTGGCCACCCACATGTTCCACTTGGACCCCCACCATTGTTTCTTTCAGTTTTCCAGTTTCCTTAATTGTAGCAGAATTTACTATTTTTGGCAGTTTTCGGGTCCTAAACTTCTGGAACTGTTTTAAGGCCCTAAACAACGTTTTTTTGGCATCGAATGGTTGGGAAAATATGAGTCCATTTTAGACTTGATATTTGTCATTTATGGGTGTAGTACTTGAAGAGATATTTCTAACAATGTATCATGTGCGTTAAATGAAGGTAGCATGGCAAAGTTACGACCCCAGGAAATTGATGTACCAAGTTACCCAACAGGGCTCACATTCTAGCATTTCACCTCCTAGGGTTAGGTTTTTGGATGTGTAGGATTTCCATTGTTTCTCAATAATATATAGGCCTTCAAGGCTCATTGTAACATAGAGTTCAGAGGCTTGTAGCCGCCACATCTCTTCTCAGAGATAAACTACCAACACTCTAGCTAGTTTTTTTCCATTCTGTATGTAAACAAGTTTCAGTTCTTTGATTAATGAAATGAAGTGTTATTTCCGCTGCATATTTGTTTCGATGGTTATTTGTGTATTTTGTTTCGTTCCTGCATAAATCTGGATCAGTGGTATCAGAGCAATTTGCTCTTTCTCGATCCTTCATTGCATGTCCCCAACGACGGTGAAGTATAAAGAGTTAGGGCTCGATCTAGTTGAACCTTTGCAAGATCAGCCTCGCAAATCTCGATGGCCTCCCATGGGGGACGAAAATAAATACGAGGGCGCAGAAGATCCTATCAAAATGTTGCTTGAGGAGGAACTTGAAAAACAAAGGAACGCGATGATGGATAACTTCAACTAGATCCTTCAACGACTTCCCACTGGCGGCGCATATGCATCTAGCAACCACTATGGAGGTGCAACCCCTTTTAAGGTACAAGTAAACTTCGACATTCCCATATTTGATTTCCAAATAGATGCAGACACTGTATATAGATGGTTGAATCTATTAGAAGGATATTTCTTGGTTCAGGACTTTTTTGACCGGGAAAATATTACTTTTTCACTACTTAAAGCCACCCCCCATGTTAAGGACTGGTGGGAAACCTACTGTGAGAGAAAGGATGAGGAGGAACCCTCTCTATTCTTGACCATACCCACTTGGAATTCATTTAAAGATGACATAAAGGGACAATATTATCCCGTGGAGAGCTATGAGGACAAGTACATACAATGGACTATGCTGCAGCAGCAAAGAGATCAAGATGTGCATGAGATGACGAATCTGTTCCATACCCTGTGCACCAATTTGGGTATCAAAGATTCAGAGAAACATTTGGTGCTGAAGTACCACATTTGTCTGCACAGATACATTCAGGAGGAAATGGAGTTCCTCGACATATCCTCTCTTGGTATGACATACCGGTATGCTGCCAAAATTGAGCAAAAATTCAAATAGAAAAAGAGAGACTTTGGATCTGTGAATCAGAAGCAAGCGAAGGGTGCCCCCAAACCGTAGAACCAAGGACACAATGAAGGCATGGTGACTAAAGACAACTTTCCAAATCTGCAAGCAAAGAAAAACACTGTGAAGTCGAAGAGGGAAGCGAAAAAGTGGTGTGAGTTGGACCATAAGAACCCCACTCACAACACCAGTGAGTTTCGGGCCAAGCAGTCACTAGTGGCTGAGATAAAGGCTTCCGAATCAGATGCATACTCTGAAACTGAATCAGAACCCGAGAAGGGGAATGATAGGGGGAAGAAGATTATCAATGCAGAGCCCAATGCCACCATTTCCACCATGAAGATCCAAAAGGAAGAACCAGAAGATTCAAAGGAGGAGGAGTGTCTTTTCCACTCCCAGATGTGGGTAAAGAGTTCCCCACTAAAGTTCATTGTCAATAGTGGGAGACAAAAGAACCTCATTTCAGCAGAGGTCATGAAGTGGTTGGGCTTTCCAACCACAACATACCCACAACCATACACCATCGGGTGGCTTCCCTAAGGACGAGATCTCTGCGTTAGCTAGCAGTGTTGCCTTCCCTACAGCATCAAGCCCTTCACCGATGAGGTATTATGTGATATTACTCATCTTGATGTTTGTAATGTATTATTGGGTTAGCCATACTTATGGAAGCGACATGCTGTGTATGAGTCTTGACCTCGCACTGTTATTATTACGTTGGGAAATAAGTTGTACAGGATACCAGAGGTACCACCTCCTACCACTATCTCTTTGGTTACTGCAAAACAATGTAGTAAGCTCATTTCCAAAACTGGGAAATCTATTTTCTTGATGATCCGCCCTCAGGGAAAGAAGAAGATCGTGGCCACGAACTCTAGACAGGGCCCATCCGCATGACAACAACAAATGGACAAGGTCATGGAGGAGTACCAGGACATATTCACCTCACCCACAGGGATTCCTCTGCATTGTCAGGTCAAGCACCCCGTCGATTTGACCCTAGGTGCGCTGCTTCCCAATGGACCGATCTATCGATGCTCTGTTATGGAGAATGATGAAATCAAGAGGCAAATTTAGGAGCTGCTGTAGAAGGGACACATCTGGCCAAGTTCATCGCCCTATGGGAGCCCGATCGTGTTGGTACAGAAGAAGGATGGGACTTGGATACTCTGTATTGACTATCGGGCGCTGAACAATATGACTGTCCGGAATAGGTACCCGATCCCATGGATTGATGACCTCTTAGACCAGATTAAAGGGGCGAAATATTTTAGCAAGATCGACTTAAAGTCTGGGTATCACCAGGTACCGATCGAACCGACCGATGTGTGGAAGATTGCCTTCAAAGCCAAGGAAGGGATTTTTGAATGGTTGGTCATGCATTTCGGGTTGACGAATGCTCCTGCAAACTTCATGATACTGATGGATGAAATCTTGTAGTCATTCACCAACTCATTTGTATTAGTGTACTTTGATGACATCCTGATATTTAGCCAGACTTGGGAAGAGCACCTCCACCACATCCGACGGGTCCTCCAAATGCTGTGGCAACACAAGTTGTGTGCCAACTTGGACAAGTGCACTTTTGGCATGACCCAGGTACAGTATCTGGGATACTTTATTGATGAGTATGGGGTACATGTGGATCCAACCAAGATCCAAGTCATTCGATATTGGCCAGCCCCAACTACTCTAACAGAGCTTCGCATTTTTCTGGGTCTTGCTAATTTCTACTGTAGGTTCATGTTGGGATTCTCTCATGTCACTTGGCCCTTGAGTCAAGTCACCAAGGGAGGAGCAAAAGAAAAATTATTCTGGTCAGAAAATCAACAGAAGGCATTTGCAGAATTGAAACATTGCCTTTGTTGTGCCCCAGTGCTCACATTACTAGACTTGCAACAACCATTTGACATCGAGACAAATGCCTATGACTATGCTATTGCGGCAGTCCTTACTCAATAAGGGCATCCAGTGGCATATCCTAGTGAGACACTATCTGATACAGTCTGCAAATATCCCACTTATAATAGACATGTATTCCATTGTACAGGCTTGCCGGCAATGGAAGCATTACATTTTGGGGAAGGAAACGATCATCCACATAGACCATCGACCTCTGCAGTTCATACAGACACAAGGGAAGTTACATAACAATCTCCATCAGAATTGGTCCACATATCTACAATATTTTCATTTGAATATCAAGTATAAGAAGGGACACACCAATAATGTTGAAGACTGCCTCAGCCGACCACTGATCGTGATGATAACCACTGTGCTCAACTCTTGTGGGCATGAGACCTCTGGTTGGCCACTTCTCTACAAAAAGTGATCCAGAATTCAGCCACACATACAGGACACTCTTGGAGGGAAACCAAGTTCCAAATTTTCATCTCCAAGATGCACTACTATGTCACATGGGACACACTTGTGTTCCTTCCAGCGAGTGTTCCAAGATGATTTGGGAAGCACACTATAGTCGGGTTGCTGGGAATTTCAAGGTCGAGAAAACAATGGCAGTACTGCAGAAGTATTTCTATTGGCCGAACCTTTGACGGGACGTTGAGAAGTACATCCGATCCTACACTGCCTATGCCATTACCAAACCGTCCATCAAGAAGCAAGGCCTCTATACTTCATTGCCTACCCCTAATAGACCTTGGGAATCCATCCCCATGGATTTCATGTCGTGCCTTCCTTCTACTAAGCACAAAAATGACTGTGTGTTCGTGGTCGTCGACAGATTCTCAAAGATGGCCATAATAGCGGCCTACAAGAAGAATATCACAGCAGAATCCACTGCTAAACTCTTCTTTGAATGAGTGTGGGTACACTTTGGGATCCCACAGTCTATAATCTCAGATTGGGATAGCAGGTTCCTTAGTACATTCTGGTCTAGCCTATGGTCAATGTTAGACACCAAGCTCACAAAGCCCATAGCTTTCCATCCCCAAACTGATGGCCAGACAAAGGTCATCAACCGGATGATAGTACACATTTTGTGCATGTACAACTCAAAGCATCCATGCACATGGGATGAGAGCCTCCCCTATGTACAACATAGCTGTAATTGGGCCCTCCACAACTCAACCAACCATAGCCCCTTTCAGGTGGGCTTGGGATTCCAGCCACTATGTCCCATTGACGTAGCCATGCAATTTGCCGCTACTCAGGCTGATTCAGCTCATGTCCAGTCTGAAGTTTCGAAGGCGAACAACTTCATTGAGCGCATTCAGCACATTTTCTAGTAGGTTCATGACATATTGGACATATCTAATTCCAAGTACAAGCAGCGACATGATCAGCATCAGGTGCAACACAAATTCCAGGTGGGGGACAAAGTGTGGCTAGATTTGCAGAAGGAGCGCCTCGCTGGACCCCACCGCAAGCTTCACCCGATCCGATATGGACCATACACCATCACCAAGGCTATCGGGGACAATTCCTTCGAGCTCAGTATTCCACCATTCCTTGGTCTGCACCCAGTGTTCAATGTGGATCGCCTTCAGCCCTACTTTCCACCTCTACTGGACACATCAGACGTGGCATAACAACTTACACCAACATAGTTAAACCCCGACTACATGGAACAAGCCACAACTGATTGGATTATGGACACACAGATCAAGAACACCCGCTAGCAAAAGATCTAGCTATATCAAGTTGTCAAAGTAGGCCAACTCCTTCACTAGGGAAAGTGGCTCACCAGAGACCAAGTTCAACAGAAGTTTCCTCATCTCATGGAGGAACTCAACGCAATGGGGACCATTGCTTCCTAAGGGGGGAGGAATGGTCTAGGAGGATATTGGTGGCCACCCACCTATTCCACTTGGACCCCCACCATTGTTTCTTTCAGTATTCTAGTTTCCTTAATTGTAGCACAATTTACTATTTTTGGTAGTTTTCAGGTCCTAAACTTCTGGAGTCGTTTTGAGGCCCTAAACGACGTTTTTCTGCATCGAATGGTCGAGCAAATATGAGTCCATTTTGGACTTAATATTTTTAGACTATGGATGTAGTCCTTGAAGATTTCTTTCTAAGGATGTATCATGTGTGTCAAATGGAGGTAGTATGCCAAAGTTACGACCCCGAGAAAGATGTACCAAGTTACCCAACGGGGCCCACATTATGGTGTTTCACCTCCTAGGGTTAGTTTTTGGATGTGTAGGGTTTCCATTGTTTCTCAATAATATATAGGCCTTCTAGCCTCATTGTAACATAGAGTTCAGATGCATGTAGCCACCACATCTCTTCTCAGGATAAGCTACTAGCACTCTAGCTAGTTTATTTCCATTATGTATGTAAACAAGTTTCAGTTCTTTGATTAATGAAATGAAGTGTTATTTCTGCTGCATATTTGTTTCTATGGTTATTTGTGTATTCTGTTGTGTTCCTGCATAAATCCGGATCACAAAAGTTATCCAAAATATTACAAAAGAAGGTGATTTAAGCTACCATGTAATGGTCCCGAAAGACTCAAAACATGACCCCCTTGTAAAGAAATGGAGGAAACATGTCCAATCAATTCATCCTTAAAATCATTGCTCCATACGAGTCAAGTATTTTTCCCTCCTTCTAGTGCCAAAAATTTAACAAGGAAAAATGTCCCACCATAAGCATCATGGGTTCGCCATGGGGAGGAGTTCCAAATATACTTCACACCATTTGTAATAGGGAACCCTATATATTCTAGTTCAACTACCATTACTAGCATATGATTATAAAAAAAATTTATAACTCTAAATGTAGAGTGCAAAATGCAAATGAAAATACAAATGCAACCTAATCCAATACATGAAAAAAAGGTGTGAGGATGAAAAATTCTGGCCACAATGGACAAAACTAAGTTCATACCTAGAAACATTACCGTAAGGAAATGAACACCATAAGTAATTTGAGAAAATACTACAAGCATACTAGTGAAATAAAGATTCATACCAAAAGTTAGCCAAAATATTACAAAAGAAGGTGACTTAAGCTACCATGCAATGGTCTCGAAAGACTCAAAACATGACCCTCTGCAAAGAAATGGAGGATACAATCAATGCATCCTTAAAATCATTGCTCCACATGGGTCAATTTTTTCCCCTCCTTCTAGTGCCAAAAGTTTGACAAGGAAAAATGTCCCACCGTAAGCATCATGGGTTCACCATGGGGAGGAGTTCCAAATAGACTTCACACCATTTTTAATAGGGAACCCTATAGATTCTGGTTCAGCTACAATTACTAGCATATGCTTATAAAAAAAGATTTACAAATCTAAATGTAGAGTTCTAATTCAAATGAAAATACAAATGCAACCTAATCCAATACATGAAAAAAAGGCGAGAGGCTGAAAAATTCAGGCCACAATGGACAACAATAAGTTCATACCTAGAAACACTACTGTAAGGAAATCAACACCATAAGGAATTTGAGAAAATCCTACAAGCATACTGGTGAAATAAAGCTCCATACCAAAAGTTAGCCAAATTATTAAAAATGAAGGTGAGACAAGACACTTGGTGTGTAAGAATACTCTAGTACAACAAATAATCAAACCTTGCAACATAGAAACATATACAAAAAAAATTGTATACAATTGATTCCATGAAAACTAGAGTTCTCCTACAAAATTTTAGTTATATCATGGATTTTCCATTAAGAGGAGAATCATTTTCAGAGCTTAAGGAACCCCCACCTCCCAATGGCTTCTCTAATAAGATGAGAAATAATTTTCATAGCCTAAGGAACACCCCCTTGCACCCCTCCCCCCTACTCACCACCACATTCTTTTGGATACAAAGACACTATTTAAAAGGAGGTTGATGTTTTTTTGTCCTTCCAGTCCCCTCTCTTCTTCCTTCAAAAACTCTTTCTTAGCCTCTACAACTTCCATTACAATATTTCCATTTTTCAAGCTAAGGATTAAAATAGTACATAAACTTTTATTTCTCATAAAGATTTATATTTTATATTTTCTCATTTTCTCCTACATGAATTTCCAAAGGCTTTAAAGATTAAAGTATTCAAAATGACAAAAGTGTGCATTTTGTAGTAAATATCCAATTGCCTTATTGGGAGCAAATGATGATCCTTCCATTTTTTATATCAATTCTGCATTCATGATGTGGGGTACATGGGATCTAGAAATATTAGTTTGAAATTCCTTAAACTTTGATGATTTGGATGCTATCATCTCATCTTCTCAGACCTACACATGAGTAAAAATATATCATTGATCCAATTTTAATGATTTTTACATATTTTCAAAAGTAAGAAATTCAAGTTAGTATAACAGATTTTATCATTAATAATAGGTGATGGTGAACTCTCCATTGTATATTTGAATCATAGTATTGATGTGCAGAGTCTATGCTCTACATTTCTTCAAGTCCAACATTGTTTGACATGTTTCACGTAGAATCATTTGTACTTTCATGGCTATAACATAGGCTCTTCGAAATATCTTTTTCATTTTGTGATATGAATAAAAACTTGAAAGGATTTAGGACAATATCCTATAAATTTTTTGATATTATCCAATCCGCATGATAGAGTATCAAACATGCAACCTTTCTCTCGTGATTTTGACTTTATGCCAACTCCTCAATTACTAACTTTGGTGGACGTCCACCAATAATTTGTATCATAATTGAACGAAGGATCAACTCATGCCATACTTTATGGCATTCCATAGTTTCATAACATCAATAAATCTATTGCTACACAGATGAAGCCTCATCATTGACAATATTTGGCAATCGTGCTTCATAAATTTCCTCGAAGAGAGTATTGGAAACCATCAAACCATTTCTCAATATTCCTTTGTCATTAAATATCATAACTTTTTTGCCTTAATTTTCTTCTTGATTCCCATCATTCCACTCGTCTTGGGGTGAAATAAAAGATGAAGCCTCATCATTGACAATATTTGGCAATCGTGCTTCATAAATTTAATCGAAGAGAGTATTGGAAACCATCAAACCATTTCTCAATATTCCTTTGTCATTAAATATCATAACTTTTTTGCCTTAATTTTCTTCTTGATTCCCATCATTCCACTTGTCTTGGGGTGAAATAAATTTTCACATTCTATTGATTAATAATCCTCTTTTAAAAAGGATTTACATGCACTCTCAAAATTTTCAATGTTAAATAACAAATATCCTAATGCAATCAAATGCAAAATGGCTATACATCTCAAACCAA
>LPNX011059277.1:11059-159321 GCA_001517045.1 Pseudotsuga menziesii | reverse complement strand
TTTCGGCCATCCATCGCATAACATTTGGAAACTTCACAGCTTTTCTCCAACAGGCAAACTAAAATCTTTATTGCAAAAGGAAGTAGTTCTTCTTACAATACGTCCTCTAGTATTACTAGGAAAAAGCCCCCCTTTCCTTTCTTCTAAGTTTCCTATTCTTATACAAAAAGCTAAAATGGTTGGGCTGCCCAAAGTGACCTTTGGGCTTCCCAACGCTTCCTTTTCTCAAAAAAAAAAAACCTTTTATAAATTATTAAATTACAATAAAGCTGATCGGTCCCCTCATGAGGAGGGTCCCGCTTGGCTCTCCAAGTATTTCTTCCATGCTGTAGCTTCACTATCGAGCTCTTCAAACGAGGTGGGCTCCAAGAATTGGATATTAATCTTCAACTTTTCCGCCTTTTTCTTGATGACCTCGACCCTGGTTGCGTTTAGTCTCACCTGTTCTTCTAGGAGCTGCACACAAACGGCGGTATGGCCTATTTCAGTGTTCAGGGTTTGTTCATCAATGGCGCTGATGCCTTGTACTTTGGCTTCTTCCTCCTGTTGCCTCTTCTGCAAAATTTCTATGAATGAGTCATGATCTGGGAACTCATGTAGCCTTTGCTCAGCTTCTACTTGACACCGGTTGTAAATAACTAAGGCTCTCCTGAAAAATTCGGTGCAAAGTCCCTTTCTTTTCTGGACGGTTTTCTTGAAGTCCTCTGTAGTAGTGACAGCGAACTCCTTTAAATCATAATCTCGCTGAAGGGTTTGTCTATCCTTGTCTGACAGTCCTGCTGGGACTTCCTCACCTTTCTCAACCCTTGCCATCCTGGTGGTCAATACTTCAAGAATGTCTTGTGACCTATCAACAAAGTAAGAAGCAGTCTCCAGGATCTCTTCTAATCGGTTATCAACCTGGATGATCTGACATCTTTCTTCTTCTAGATCATTTTGCAGATGTAGTACCTTAGCCTTTTGGGCCTGGATGTGTTCTTTGATGGGTTGTAGGTCAACCTGTTGTTCCCTTGCTGCTTCTAGCTCCGTAGTCAGAGAGGCCAGCTGTGCATTCAGTCCTCGGATGCATTCAGTATTGGATTCATAGATTATAGTCTGTTGCTCCTTCAGGTCTTCTATTTTTTCCCTCATCTGCTCCTTTTCATTCTTCAGGTCTTGAATTTCTTGCCGTGCCTTTTCTAGGGCTTCTGGTGTTGTTTCCTGCGCATGTGCTGCCACCTGGATGGCGTAGATTTCACTCTTTGTAGCCTCCATTTCTCTGAGCACATGATCATACTTTCTTTTCAGTCTATTGCCTTCCTCTCTTTCCCTTCTCAGAGTGTCTTTAAGGTGAGAGGAGGTCTTCTTGGATGATTCTATCTCAATCATCATTCGGTCTATCTTATCCTCCGTAGCGTGTATTGCTGCCTTCCCAGCCCTTATGACAAACCTTGGATCTTTATCTGTCTTGACCATCACAGCTTTATCTGTTATCATTGTACTGGTCATCCCTTCTGCTTCTATCTTTCTCTCAGTTCTCCTCATAATCCTTTTGGTAGCCCTGTCATAGTATACTGTGCTGAAATCAGGGACTTCTTCCCCTTTTTTTTGTGCGAAGGGTACTAACTAAAGCATGGGGGTTGTAGGAGTGATAGTAGTGGGCATTTGAAGGGTTTGTACCCCACGGATTTCCTCACCCTGGCTCTACTCTGTTTGTGATTCAGAAGCCTGTTGTTGTGTCAACTCTGTTTTCTCAGCTTCCTGTTTTCGAAGCTCTTCGTCCAGCTTTCCCTGGGCTTCCTCAGCTCCTTGCTTAGCAACTTCCTCTGCTTCTCGGGTTGTTTCCTTTACTCGTTCAGCTGCATCCTGGGAAGCTTTCTTCTTTTCCTCTTCTCCTTTCTGGAGCCACTCTGCAGCCTCTTCTTCTAGCCTTTGGGCCTCTTCTCTTATCCTTTTGGCTGCTTCTTCAGCCTTAGCCTGCTCAGCCTTCTCTTGTTCAGATCCTTTTCCACCTTTCGGTTTGAATCTCTTACTGAGCGCTGTCATGTTCGGGGCCCTTCTGAAAACGGATTCATCATTGTCGAAATGATGGGTGTACTCATAAAACACCTTGTGCTTCTTACAATGCTCAGCCATTCTTTCATGAGTGTCATTTCGTCTGAAAGTCATCTCCCCAAAATGGAACTTCCCTAGTTCCTCTATAAATTCTAGAGCTTGTTTCACATTGGTGAAACTGCAGCTGCCTAACTTAAATGGTAAGGGTGGATAGACAGCTTTCTTTTTTTGGAATAAGAAATGACCAACTCCATCAATAAACACCTGTCTAACAGCCTCCTTATGGATTATATAATCTGTTGCATACTTGGGCAGCAGATAAGGTGTCCTTGACCCACCAAACATTCTAAGATACATCATGTTCTCTGTCAAGAAATAATCACCATACTCCTCTACTACCTGCATAGCTTCTTTAGACATGCAGTCACATTCCTTTCGGAAGATAAGAGTGTGCAGAGGCATGATGAAATGCTCACAGATTTCTCGATAATAACTATGGTATTGATGAGCCCCCAGTAGCTTGTAGGCTGCATATACGGGCATTCTGTCCCTGTCCCAAACACATTTGAGCCCGGGGAAGGGATGGTGGCATAGTATGCAGTCAATCAGGATCAAGCTCATATAAAACTCGGATTTTTTCTGTTCTACTCCTCCTTTTGCTGCAGCTATACAAGAAGATAGACTACTAGATATCAGGTTGGACCAGTTGAAGACAGTCCCTTCTGTGGCCACATGGAAAATCAGGGGTATCCATTCGAATTTGAATAATCTACCATTAGCCCTCCTGAAGATCCTATTCAGCATTAGAGCTATGAATCTGTAAGGGGCTCTAAGGCTGGCTGTGTCATAATCTTCAGTAGCTCTATGTCTATAGAGCTTCCCTGGTAATAGCATTCTCCTCATGGTTTCTATCAAATCCATCCTGAGATTGTCCAACCATTCATTGGACAATAAAACTTGAGGCTCAAGCAGGTGGTAAGCTAAGGCCACATATCCAGGGCTAAAGGCAGCATAGCCCTGACCTTCAACATTACAGATAAGCATTGAGCCATGGTTTGTGTGTGGCAGGATCCACTTCATCACCTCAGAACATGGAAACATCTCTGGCCTAGTGGAAACCTTCATAATTGCAAATCTTTCTATGTTTGCGTAAATGGGTTCTTCCTCCAGGCCCATATCTGGGACTTCCCTACGGGAAATCAGCCTGTATATGTCTCCCCACTTATACTCAGGGTCCACCCCCGTGACACACTGGGTATCCTCATATATATACTCAATTGGTAGGACGGCCTCTATTGCTGTTTGTTCTTCTACCACAGGGGCCTTCTTTTTCTGTCTTCTGGACATTTTAAAATCCTCCTGCAATGTAAAACATCATGATATTAAGCAATTCAAATTTGTGAATATTATGAAGCAGTTTATTCTTTCTCCATTGTCTATATGACTATAATGATATCAGATCTAGGCTCTTCAAGTTGAAGGATTTGAACTAGTCATGCAACCTTTTGAGCTGTGCTATTATCTTATATCAATGTGTAAGTAAGAAAGCAACCCTCACATGTATGCACAACCAATCTATATCCTGACTATCTGAAACTATCAGCACAAAAACTCAGACTATTTCTGCAATATAATGAGCTATAGTACTAACATGAATTTACTCATTAACCGGTCCATCATCCAACTTACATTACTTTCCAGTATGCCATTTTTACCAATGAAAAGATATGCAATGCAAATGCATAGATTTTAAACGCTAGGTGCGACTATCTTTCAAACCTATACACAGTTTTAGCAAGGACAAAAATGGCAAAGTTTATGCCGCGTGCAGATATGGTAATTACATCGGTGCGGCCATAAGCTACGGGAATCCATGACAACCTTTCGCGCAGGGTGCTCCCACAAGTACCACCGTTCATTTTACCTTCAAATCATAAAAAACCAACAGCGGCACGGCCCTAGGGTTTCGCATGGTGGAAAACAATGAACAGTGCGGTGCAGGCATAGGCTAGGGCTCGAGAGAAGGGCAAATGCAGGGGAACTGACTGGCCGGATATCTACCATGAATTTTCACCTAAAACCCCATCAAAATACTGACGGAACCCATCATTACTAGCACCAAACCAGGTGCAGGCGGCATAATGGCCGCCTGCACCTCGTCTTCCTCCACTTGTTCAAGGCGAAGCCAAAACGGCCCGAGGATTCTATATAGAAAAACAAACTCCCCCCTTCTAATCGCGGACACCTATCCAACCGTGTATTCTTAGATGAACGGACCACAACCATCGGGGAATAAGATGGGCCTAACCGCGGGAAGGAAAAAACACTAAGGATGCCAGAAAAATGCAAAGGGGAACCAAACCTAATAACCCCCACCAAAGCTAACACTATCCAGTCAAAAAGAACTTTGAAAAGCATTAGGCAAGGGGGTTACGATCCTACCTGGCAGGGGTGCGCAGATGCTGTTGCGACAATGGTTGAGTTTCCAATCGATAGCTGGACAAGGTATGAGCACGATGCTTCCACAAGACTCGCGAGTTCGACAACGCGGAGCGGACTATGACGGCTTGGGCGAAAAATACAATAAAAAAAAACCAAAACATGCCCACCGTATATATAGAACTCCACACATGCGACAGGTCAACTCAGTCGGAGCGGTCATGAAAGTTATGTCGGGCGACTGAAGCTCAGCCCTCTCCGCAACGGCAAACCATCCTCTCTACTCCATCATCCGCAACGTAAAACATAGCTCATGCGATCGAGAACCGCAGTCGGGTGGTGACAGATACATTGGTCGGAGGACCGAGAGTCTGGCCCTTCCCGCAACGGGGGAGACTCGGAATAAGATACTGTCCGAAACAAAGAAAAAGGCAATCTACCGGGCTCCGAAACACGTCGGTCGGCAAAAAAAAAAATTCTGAACTCCAAACGATCCGCAACGGCGTAGGCGGAAGTCTTTATCCCCCTCCGATGTGGAATAAACAACGCCCGAAACAGACAGGAAAATTCCACCACCCGCAACGGTAAACAAAGTAACCTACCTCCGCAGCAGTCGGCACGAAACAAACAGTCAGAGGGACAAAATCAATCGAGACTTGAAAAGCTCCCGCAACGGCGAGCTCGACAAAACCAATCAAGAGTTCAAAGGCACCCGCAACATACCAGGAAAGTCCACCACCCGCAACGGCGGAACAAAAACACCAATCCTCGCACAGTCGGCGTAAAATGACAACAGAGATCCGAAAAACACCCGCAACGGCGGAACTGTCAAATGAAAAACCTCCCGATATAAGAAAACTTTGAAGGAATTTACAAAGCAATAAAAAGGAGCTCGAGATGGGATTCCTTAGATCATTTAAAAGAGGAGAAACCATGATTGATAACAACCAAAATTCCTGGAAGACGCTTCAAAATCCAAAGGCCAAAAAACAATAAGCTGAAAACAAGAAGAGAATTGACTAACTCAAAGAAAAAAGGGGGGGTCCCAAATTTTTTAGAATTTTGGGGAATTGTTGCAGACGCAACACAACGTTAATGGCTGGGGCAGGTCTTTGCTCCACAGAAATCATCTAAATGTTCTGAGTAGGAGAGGCATTTATTTCTTGTATCTTGGCTATCAACTACGGGCATTGCTCAATCACATGATCTACCACTCTGCAATATTGAGATGTCATAGTTGGGTTCCGACAGTCTCTAGCTAGATGTCCTGCCTGATGAAAGTTATAGCACACAACCTGGCCTTGACCTCTTCCAGACATACCACCATGACCACGACCTCCAAAAGTACCTTGACCTGATGTACTACCACGGTAACCATATCCATCATTGCCTTGTGCATCATTCTGTGCCCTATAAGCATCATATGTTCGCTCTCTCATAAGGTCAAAGCTGAGACATTCCTCTTCATTGTGTCCAATTCACTTACAGAACTTGCAATATGGATTCTTAGGTACTTGCACATATCTCTGCAGCAGATAGCAATCTTTAGGTCGATGTTGGCCAGTTGTTCTATAGATTTCACAATATAGAACACTAGGGTTAAATGGGTTTGGTGCACCAGTATTCAAGTAATTTCTTAACGCAGGACATTGTTCCTTATCATGACCCTCTATTTGACATCATGTACACCAAACCTCTTCACGAATAGATTTCCCCTTCTTCATGTCGCGAAGCTCCAGAGCCATTTCTGCCAACTACGCTTGTATTTGGGCTATACCAAAATTATCTTCGACAGGCGTTGTTTCAAGCTTCATAGCAATTTCCAAAGCCTCTTGCTGATCAGCAACCTTCTGTCGCATGAGTGGAGTTCTAATATGGGGTAATAATGCTGCTATGAACCATTCTTTATGCTGCGCTGGTCCAATAGTGAAAATAACTTGATCTAGCAGAACTTTGAACCTCTGATCAAAGTCCCAAACTGGTTCACCTCACCTCTGCTGAATTTCTTTTAACTCCGTTATACACTGTGACTCTGATTTAGGCTTCTTGAAATCTTTGATCATTGTTGCTTTAATATCAACCAGGACATGGTTCTGAGTGCTGGAAAACTTCATGAACCAGGTCAAATCTCGGTCTCTAAAATAAATGACCAGCTGCGCTCTCCTTATATCTTGATCCATAATTTTCTTGGCAGTCCAAACAGCTTCACATAAGAACCAAAAATGTTCTGGATCCTCTGATCCAGTACCTTTGAACACTGGGAGCTTGATATCATCAATCATATGGGCCATAGCAGATCTAGGGGGGGGAGAACTTACTGGGGTAGACTGACTTGCGACAGGAATACTTGGGCTAGGGTTATTTTTCGACTACGACGGGTTCTCAGGGGTAACAGATCTACGCTGCGGAGTTCTAGGAGGGTTTCTAACAAAAGGGGTTTCTTCAGATTCCTGGTCTTCTGGACTTAATGGCGTATACTCTGTATTCTGGCCTAGGGTATAGGATTCTAGGTTTCTCTTGTATCTTTTACCGCTTCGCAGCAAACCACTTTGTTCATCGAAGTTACTTTCACTTCCAAACATAGGTTAGTAAAAATAAATCTAGCAATCTGATTCTATAAGTAATATACCTTTCTCAGCCAAGAGCATTTTAATTTGCAGACTAAATGAATTTAGGTACTTACCCCTTGGTCCTTTGAAAAACTATCTTTCAGCTTCGCTAAAAGAGGTACTTGTGTCGATGGCAAACTCTGTCACAAATGCTTCAAGGGTTCACGTTGTCCAGAAATCAATAGCTCGTGATATTGCATTGTTCACTCTTTTCAATATGTTAATTCTTACGGGGGTCCAATCAAGAAACTGATCTTCGTTGAAGTTGGTCTTTCTTTCTATCAACCTAGATAACCACTGGTGTAATTCTATGTGGATACTACCAAAGAAAATTTCATGAATATCAGTAAAAATGTACCTTTGCAAAAAATCATCTGAGCTACGATGAGGATCCTTATTTTCTTGCTCAGCAAACTTTAGGTAAGTTTCTTCAATCCAATCATCGATTTCTTTTACTGAGGGCCTCCAAAACATAGCCCTTCAAGTATGACATAAATCCCTCTTGAAGCAGATCTGTTCAACCGGCAACGGAACCAATTTGTTGGGCTATAGAGTAGACCCGGGGTTTATACTTTAACTTCACACCAACAAAAAGACCCACAGTGTTGGCCCTTTCGGCAACAACCTGCGAACAAGTTGCAGTCTCACCCAAAACAGCTATGGGGTGCTGCAGAATCAGGTTTCTGCAAACAGAAGAGGGAGATTACTGTACCTTTAGCCTTAACAACAATTATTCATACAAAATAGAGCTTCGACATTCAATAAAATAGCTTCGTAGTTTAGATAATAACGTTACTTGCTTAACCCTTAACTAGGAATTTACAGCGAAGTTACTATTTAACAGTTATCTTACTTTAGCATTCACCTACTTATCAAAAGCATAAAAACATCACAGCACAAAATAACACAACACAATATTTAACGTGGTTTACCTCCAGGTTAGGGGCTACGTCCACAAAACTACTTTTATTCAACTCTTTACAAAACCACAGTTCTAATCTGTGCACTCAGCTGCAGATCCTTCCTTCAAGCCTAACTGCGCACTTAACTGTAGTTCCTTTCTTACAAACTCTAAGCTGCGCACTTAGCTGTAGTTCCTTTCCTTACAAAAACCCTCTGCGCACACAGCTGCAGAGGTCATCCATGCACACAGCTGGGACTTGACCTTAAAACCCAAAAAATAGATCTAACTTCTTCGCATCATATGATCCTCATGTCATTAGATGCCCTTGACATCTTTACATGAGTGCCTATTTATACAAGTGCACTCTTACAAAATCATGGGCTTACACCCGAAATTTATGGACAATTACAAAAAAGAGGGCTTTGACTCAACCCCGACACCCGTAAGACTATTTTGAGTCACAACTCCGCTTACAATCTTCCACAAAAACCGCAGAGTTACCAAAATTAAGGACCGTTAAGGTGCGCGCCCCAACAGTGACAAAGTGTGGCTACATTTGCAGAAGGAGCGCCTCGCTGGACCCCACCACAAGATTTCCCTACTCTGATATGGACCATACACCATCACCAAGGCTGTCAGGGACAATTCCTTCATGCTCATTATTCCACCATTCCTTGGTCTGCACTTAGTGTTCAATGTGGACCGCCTTCGGCCCTACTTTCCACCTCTACTAGACACATCAGACGTGGAAGAACAACTCACACCAACAGAGTTAAACCCTGACTACATAGAACAAGCCATAACTAATCGAATTATGGACACACAGATCAAGAACACTTGCCAGCAGAATATCTAGCTATATCAAGTTGTCAAAGCAAGCCAACTCCTTCACTAGCGAAAGTGGCTCACCAGGGATCAAGTTCAGCAGAAGTTTCCTCATCTCGTGATGGAACTCAACACAATGGGGACCATTGCTTCCTAAGGGGGGAGGAATGATCCAGGACTATATTGGTGGCCACCCACCTATTCCACTTGGACCCCCACCATTGCTTCTTTTAGTTTTCCAGTTTCCCTAATTGTAGCACAATTTACTTTTTTGGCAGTTTTCGAGTCCTAAACTTTCGGAGCCGTTTTGAGGCCCTAAACGACGTTTTTTTGGCATCGAATTGTCAAGAAATTATGAGTGCACTTTAAACTTCATATTTTTCCTTTATGGATGTAGTCCTTAAACATATCTTTCTAACGATGTATCATGCACATCAAACGGAGGTAGTATGCTAAAGTTACGACCCCGGGAAATTGATGCACCAAGTTACCCAACAGGGCCCACCTTCTGTCATTTCACCTCCTAGGGTTAGGTTTTTGGATGTGTAGGGTTTCCATTGTTTCTCAATAATATATAGGACTTCGAGCCTCATTGTAACACAGATATTTCAAAGACATGTAGCCGCCACATCTCTTCTCAGAGATAAGCTATCAGCACTCTAGCTAGTTTATTTCCATTCTGTATGTAAACAAGTTTCAGTTATTGATTAATCAAATGAAGTGTTATTTCCGTTGCATATTTGTTTCTATGGTTATTTTTGTATTCTATTGCATTCCTACATAAATCCGGATCACTCCTTTTTCATAAGTTTAGTCCCTCAGGTCCAGAAAAGTATAAACCTACGCCTAAGAATACTCTTCTCATTTCCGAAGAAAAGGGAGTGTTCCTTTCTCGTATTATTACACATGGTTGTTATAGTTGATTTTATAACTCTAGGTGAATCACACTTGTATGGCCTTTCCCCTATCCCTCTACAGACTCCTTAGACCCCTTGGACCATTTTTTGTCCTTTGATGTTTCCTTGACCATCCCTAAAAACATGTGAAAATTCATATACGTGACTTTTAAACCCTTAATCGCGTATATACAGACGTTTGACCACTAAAACCATGTACATCGAGATGTGTACAAAATCCAAATCCTTTTGGAGTTTTCCTTGACATGGATCCGACTCACTTGACTCCTGGCCTTCCCTATGCCTTGAGACCACTCGGATTCGCCCTTTCATTACCCCTTTGAAAAGCTATATAAGGAACTCTTTGGTACATTGAAGGCATAAGAGAGAATCGAGAGCAAAGAAACTATAGTTCATTGTTGCCCGAACTTGTGCTTGAGTCTGCATCCCTTTGTCCCTTGGAGCACTTTTGTAATCTTCCCAAGCTTGCCTATTGTTAGTGAGCTTGCTATCGAGAGATGGAGGATTGAAGTGGTGTAGGCCCAAGTGGGGGATTTAGTTTCTTCGATTCGCAGACGTGTCGACAGAGGTTGTATCCATTGTAATCTCTAATTTTTATTAATAGAAATATCTTTTCCTGTCCAATAATGTATGTTTGAATGAATATTTTATCCATGGGATGATTTCAAATGCTTACAAAAACCCTCTGCGCACACAGCTGGGACTTGACCTTAAAACCCAAAAAATAGATCTAACTTCTTCGCATCATATGATCCTCATGTCATTAGATGCCCTTGACATCTTTACATGAGTGCCTATTTATACAAGTGCACTCTTACAAAATCATGGGCTTACACCCAAAATTTATGGACAATTACAAAAAAGAGGGCTTTGACTCAACCTCAACACCCGTAAGACTATTTTGAGTCACAACTCCACTTACAATCTTCCACAAAAACCGCAGAGTTACCAAAATTAAGGACCGTTAAGGTGCGCGCCCCAACAGTGACAAAGTGTGGCTACATTTGCAGAAGGAGCGCCTCGCTGGACCCCACCACAAGATTTTCCTACTCTGATATGGACCATACACCATCACCAAGGCTGTCAGGGACAATTCCTTCGTGCTCATTATTCCACCATTCCTTGGTCTGCACTTAGTGTTCAATGTGGACCGCCTTCGGCCCTACTTTCCACCTCTACTAGACACATCAGACGTGGAAGAACAACTCACACCAACAGAGTTAAACCCTGACTACATGGAACAAGCCATAACTAATCGAATTATGGACACACAGATCAAGAACACTAGCCAGCAGAATATCTAGCTATATCAAGTTGTCAAATCAAGCCAACTCTTTCACTAGTGAAAGTGGCTCACCAGGGATCAAGTTCAGCAGAAGTTTCCTCATCTCGTGACGGAACTCAATGCAATGGGGACCATTGCTTCCTAAGGGGGGAGGAATGATCCAGGACTATATTGGTGGCCACCCACCTATTCCACTTGGACCCCCACCATTGCTTCTTTTAGTTTTCCAGTTTCCCTAATTGTAGCACAATTTACTTTTTTGGCATTTTTCGGGTCCTAAACTTTCGGAGCCGTTTTGAGGCCCTAAACGACGTTTTTTTCGCATCAAATTGTTGGGAAATTATGAGTGCACTTTCAACTTCATATTTTTCATTTATGGATGTAGTCCTTAAACAGATCTTTCTAACAATGTATCATGCACGTCAAACGGAGGTAGTATGCTAAAGTTACGACCCCGAGAAATTGATGCACCAAGTTACCCAACGGGGCCCACCTTCTAGCATTTCACCTCCTAGGGTTAGGTTTTTGGATGTGTAGGGTTTCCATTGTTTCTCAATAATATATAGGACTTCGAACCTCATTGTAACACAGATATTTCAAAGACATGTAGCCGCCACATCTCTTCTCAGAGATAAGCTATCAGCACTCTAGCTAGTTTATTTCCATTCTGTATGTAAACAAGTTTCAGTTATTGATTAATCAAATGAAGTGTTATTTCCATTTCATATTTGTTTCTATGGTTATTTGTGTATTCTATTGTGTTCCTACATAAATCCGGATCACTCCTTTTTCGTAAGTTTAGTCCCTCAGGTCCGGAAAAGTGATAAACCTACGCCTAAGAATACTCTTCTCATTTCCGAAGAAAAGGGAGTGTTCCTTTCTCATATTATTACACATGGTTGTTATAGTTGATTTTACCACTCTAGGTGAATCACACTTGTATGGCCTTTCCCCTATCCCTCTACAGACTCCTTAGACCCCTTGGACCATTTTTTGTCCTTTGATGTTTTCTTGACCATCCCTAAAAACATGTGAAAATTCATATACGCTACTTTTAAACCCTTAATCGCGTATATACAGACGTTTGATGACTAAAACCATGTACATCGGGATGTGTACAAAATCCAAATCCTTTTGGAGTTTTCCTTGACATGGATCCGACTCACTTGACTCCTGGCCTTCCCTATGCCTTGAGACCACTCGGATTCGCCCTTTCGTTACCCCTTTGAAAAGCTATATAAGGAACTCTTTGGTACATTGAAGGCATAAGAGAGAATCGAGAGCAAAGAAACTATAGTTCATTGTTTCCCAAACTTATGCTTGAGTCTGCATCCCTTTGTCCCTTGGAGCACTTTTGTGTTCTTCCCAAGCTTGCCTATTTTTAGTGAGCTTGCTATCGAGAGATGGAGGATTGAAGTGGTGGAGGCCCAAGTGGGGGATTCAGTTTCTTCGATTCGCAGACGTGTCGACAGAGGTTGTATCCATTGTAATCTCTAATTTTTATTAATAGAAATATCTTTTCTTGTCCAATAATGTATGTTTGAATGAATATTTTATCCATGGGATGATTTCAAATGCTTATACATTGTTGATTATATATGTTAGAATAGATCTAACACCAATATATATAGTATGCTTGTATTGTTTACTTGTTGTTGAGGACGTGATTAATCAATTCAAGCTGAAGTTGGAAAGCTCAATGGGGATCTACTTCAACTGTGCAGAATAAGGTACGAGGTCTGATCCTTTAGTGTTAGACATTTAATTTCTATTGCATATTGGAAAGGATTGATTTCTAGAGTCAAGCTATCTATTGTGGTACCCCAAGCCATAGGAATTTCTCTCCATAACAGAATTGGCGACTCCATTGGGGAGTTCCTAGTAGTTGTCCTTTGGGGGTTTTCTATCGGCATTCAATGACTTTGAATTGCTCTTTCTCTCTTGTTTCTGTGTCGGGTCTGGGGGCATGTTTTCCTGGTAGTGTCTAATTGGTGTGAAGTTTGTCTCGGCATGTCTGTTTGCTTTTATTTTTTATGCACTTTTCTTCCTGTACGCGAGTTTTTAACTCACAGTCACGTATATACATGGTTATCTCTGCTATTTCTGTGTATACATGCTGGTTTACTGCGAACAATCACGTATGCCCTTAGTTTTTCCTTTTAGAGGAAGATTGATTGTTGCTGGGTAAATTGTGATGGTTGTTGAGTCTCCTTTGATACTACTAGAGTCTGTATACATCCCTGTTTTTGACCAAAGACATTTTGTTTTTTAGGGTAAAATTTCTTTTTTAAGAATGTTCTTGTCATTGCATTTTTTATTTTTTGTTTTGGGATTAGTGCATTAGTTTTCTTTTACCTTAGTGCTTTGCTTGAGTGCTGCTTGAGTGTGCTTGCAAAGTCTGAGGGTTGTAGAATCATTCTTGTGCTTTTTATACCTCATTTTATTTCAAAAAATCCAAAAATATTTGCTTATCATCATGCATTGCATTTTGCATTTTGCATAGTACTTGCACTAGATTTGCTTTGGAGTATTAGTCAGGATTTCATATAGGAAAATTTGCATTTATCATTTGAAGAAAATTGTGCATTTCACGTAGTAGCATACCCTGTTTTCATGGACACAATTCATTTGCATTAATTGTTAGGTGTGCATTTTACTTCATGTTGCGTCATAACACCATTAGTTGCACGACCATATCCCTCTTTTGAGTAATAAAGCCAATTAAAATCAACGCTTAATTAAAATGAACTACACTATTTTATTTGATAGGGTTCACCGACAAGCTTAGGTTTTAGGGTCTTGGAATAGTTCATTGTGAGCAAATTCTCCAAGACCACTAAACAACAACATGTATGTGTCTGTCCAGGTGAGTGTGTGAAATCCTTGGTATAACCAGTGTTTCTCAGGATCCTCCTATCAAAAGGGAGTTAAGCATGAGGCAGTGTGAGCGGTTATTGATTGGGATGACCCCTAGTCATAACTGAGTTGCACCGGAGATATTTCCAGGATTGTATTCATATCTGGGGGCTCTTTTGAGAGTTTTGGGCTTTGCTACCCTACCCATATGGTCAATCCCGCCTGCAACTGTCCGCTTGAGCATTGATTATATTGAGGTGACCTTAGTGGCCTTACCTAGGATATCGAGGGGGTACTTTGCAGGGGTTATTCTGTAGGTGTCCTGGCTAGGTTGGGGTCGGACAGCACAGTCGCTTTACGCGTTGAAGCTGAGGGCCACAATAATTGGTTGCGTACCTCTACTTGTTGTGTATGGGAGTCTCAAGCCTCTCCTAGGTGAGACATACCTGCTTCATTCAGGAGCTCATTTATCCTACCTTTGATTGCTTACATTTGGCTTTAGATTTTATTGGTGATTTCTCTGTGCACGTTAGCTTGCCTAGGGTTTGCATAGATAGAGAGTCTTTTCTATTTTTTGAGTCATTGTGGATTCGGGTGTGGCTCCTCGTTGTTCTCGTCATTTAGCAGGACTTCCACCTTCTATATCTCCTCCTCCTTTGGGAGAGAGAAATAGACAGTCCAGGCGGACTACTTCGCACATTGATTCACACACCATGGGAGACCAAGTTGAAGGTATCCCTGATGCACCTTCTCCCATTCATGTGGAAGATGGGGAGTTTACTCCTACCTATGATCCTTCACCCGAATTGACTGAGTTAGGTCCTATGATTTCTGATATAGGAACCTTTCATGATACACCTACTTACTCTAGGGTTGATTCCCCATTGATGCATCGTCGGTATGGAATGCCAGAGGATGATGAGACTCATTTCGAACCCGCGAGCACTAGTTATGGTAGTTATGGTATGTCTGGTTTTCCTACACATGGTTTGGCATTTCATGTCGAATCTAAGTTCGAGCCTAGCACTATGCCTGCGGGCACTCTCATTCCTTACCATGTGGAGAGGTTTGGGAGCACTAGTCACATTTCACCTTCCATCCCGGTGGTGGAAGCTACATCACATGTTCCTCCTAGTTCTGGGGTTAGTGATCCTATTAGGATACCAGATCCAAGATGAGTGACTATAGGGAATAACATGTATATAATTACTCAGGTCCCTCCATCCTTTGTCCCTAGTTCTTCGAATGTTCACCCTCCACCTCATTCACGTGGTCCTTGAGGCCGGAATGTTGCTACGAGTCAGGTCCGTACTGTGGTTACTAGACTAATTGTGTCTCAGGTTTACATACCACCCGTTTCTTCAGGAGGTTATGTTCATACTTCTAGAGGTCATGTTACTACTTTCGGAGCGTATATCCCTACTTTCGGTATGTATATTCCTACTTCCAAAGCGTATATTCCTACCTACGGAGTGTCTCATGGGACATCGCATGCGATGACTTGTGGACCTTACTATGGGACGCAGTATGGATAGAGTTCTTCACCTTATGGGTGTGGGCATCAACAACCCACTTACTCTCCAAAGTATGGCTTTGTAGCTCCGAATAGTCAAGGTCCACTGCACTATGGTGCTTCCATGCCACCCTATACGGGTCAAACGGGATGAGGGAACTATGGCCAGGGCCATGGTGGTAATCAGACCTATGTGAATCAGAACTATAAGGGAGCGGTCCATCGACCTCATCATCCTAGGCTCCCTTTCCTCACAACACTGAATCTTTCTGACTTGTCAAGATTGACAAACGATCCTGTAGCTCATGACCCGACCTGGCTGGCTGTCCCTACTAAGCTTCCCTCGGACATACCCAAGTTCAAGGGCAAACTGGGAGAGGATCCAAGTGAACATGTTACTACTTTTCACCTATGGTGCTCTTCGAATTCCTTACATCATGACTCAATCCGTTTGAGACTATTTCAACGCACCCTTATAGGGCCTGCCGCAAAATGGTATATAGAGCTACCTAGGGGAGCATTCACTTTGTTCGATGACCTAGCGATGAATTTTCTTAACCACTTCCAGCTACCAGTGCATCATGACGTTGGTACTGAACTCTTGTCAACATTTTGGTAGGATAAAGCCACACATATCTTGGATCACATCCAAGAGTGGCGTAGACGGAAGCGGTTAATTAAAGCCTTTATACCACCAAAATTCCTCCTCGAATGGTTCCTTAATTCATTATTGCCGTATATAGCGAAGGATGTTTCTACATCTGGAGTGCAGAATGAGGAACAAGCAGTTTTTAGGGTGCAGGAACTGGACTTGATTTATGCTCAGTCCGGTTTGTTATATGAGATCATTCCCAATGCTCCGCATTCTAGTTTCAACCCCAAAGTTAAACCTGGACCACATGCTGATGGCATTGTGGGTTGTGCAAGTGCCAAACCTGTGGATTCGGTTGCAAAACAAGTTATTCAATTGTCAATCAACCAATCTGCTTCAGGACAAGCCACGACTTTGTCTCAACCCGCCCAAATGGCGAGTGTACTTTCAGTACAATCATCGGACCAGAAGGGTAACCGGCATCCCGGACGGAATAAAAATAAGGGTAAGAATAATTGTAAGGGTGGGAATAGGAATGAGAATGCTAATAATGGCAAGAAAGCACGTGATGCTGGGGGGGACAAGCAAGCTAAACGTAAGGTTCAATTCCCTTGCAAGTTGTGTAAGGACGATCACCTCACTTACTTGTGCCCTCATATCGATGAAGCCTCGAGATTCTTGGCACAGGGCCCAGCTGGGCTAACTAACCCTTTACCTCACAATCAAAATATGAACTCGAGGACCCATGATCAGTCTGGTGGTGATCAAGATCCGTCGGAGGGTAGTGGTCGTGGTTGCATTAACATGGTACGTGCTGCGAAAGTTGTGACCCATGCGAAAGACTATGGTTCGTCACAACCCAGCCCAGGAAAGGAACCTGATCCACCAGGGTCTCCTTTGCATATTGAGAAACCTGTGGATAAACCTGAAGATGCACCTCACATTCCTAATGGAGTCCTTAAGCATTCGGGGCATAATCCTAATGCCCGAGCCACCCAGAGCTATTCAGTTGTCAAGGATTTGGGCCACACTCCTTGTGCGATGTATGCATTGGAAGTGCTTCAGAGTTGTCCTTCACAAAGGAAGGCTTTGCTTTCTACCCTTGGTGTGAATGATGATGATTCTTCCTCTGTGATTAAATTTGAAACCGCAAGACTTCAACCTCGCTTTCCTTACTATGTGTCTCTTTTGATTCACATAGAATGTTTTGACATGACTGCCAAGCAAACTGTGATTGACGAAGGTGCTGCCGCTTCTGTGATGTCTTTATCATGTTGGAAGGGTTTAGGTTCCCCTAAGATGTCTAAATCAGTGACCATGTTAACTGCGTTCGATGGGAGACCGTTTAGGCCACATGGGATCCTTCCTTCCCTTAAGGTCCATTTGGGAGGGAAGACTATTGTGATAGAGGTCGAGGTGGTTGATGCGCCCCTTGACTACAATCTCTTACTGAGTAGGAATTGGATGTACAGTATGCAAGCCATTACTTCTTCCCTATTTCACGTTGTATGTTTTCCATTTAACGGGAAGATAGTCACGACTGATCAAATGACATTCAAGAATCCGTCTATTACCGCATCTTCGGGAGCTTTGATCCCGATCATAGAGTACTCTCAGCTGGAAACTGGGAGTGTGGGCGTGGGCATGTATCCATCCCTCATGGGAAGTTTTAGTTGCCCTGCACCTATCCTTATGATAAGGTCTAGTTCCGATGAGGCTTCGACATCTATGAGATCGGTGTCTTTTTGCACGAGTCATATGGAAGATCCTTGGATTCTTCCTACACCAAGCACTCCGAGTGAGCCCATCATGATGGACGTGTCATTTCCTACAACTATGGTAGCTTATCAAGCTAATCTTGAGCGTGTTGCAGAGCCCAATCCTTCCTCTTCATGGATGGAGGAGGAGGACCCTTATGTGCTGCCGACATGGGAAGTGCAGTCTTCTCACGCGCACGACTGCCTTGATACTGTGTTCCCTTCAGATGAAGTGATTATTGAGGCCATGTCGGGAGTTGAGCCACCATGGGAGGAACTCCATCATAGATCTTACTTTCTTCCCGATCTAAACCTCTTAGAGCGTGAGGACTTTAGGGCAGTTCTTAATGAGAGAGTTGGTAGTCCTATGGTTCCATTAAGCTCTCCTGGTCCGATGGCTGATGGAAACATGGCAAACATATCTTCAACAATTCCTATCAATATCTCTCGTGATCCTGGCAAGATAGAGAATGTCTATATTGAGGCAGAATGTTCCCATGCTGAGATTCAAGAATACACCGAGCTGTTTAAAGAATTCTATGATATCTTTGCTTGGTCTTACGATGAAATGCCAGAAATAAACCCTCATATTGTTGAACACAAGATTAAGACTTATCCTAATGCTAAGCATATTCGGTAATGCTTGCATGCGGTAAATCCTAGGAAAGCACCCGCGATTAAGGCAGAGATAGAGAAACTGTTGAAAGTCGGTTTTATCTATCCCGTTCCCTTGATGGAGTGGGTTTCAAACCCTGTTCTGGTGGATAAGAAGCAGGGAGAGATCTACATATGTATTGATTTCCATGATTTGAATCGTGCCTATCCTAAGGACAATTTCCCCACACCATTTATTGATCATATTTTGGATGAGTGTGCGGGTAGCGAGGTTTTTTCCTTTATGGATGGCTTTTTCGGATATAATCAGATACAAATTAAACCTGAGGACCAACATAAGACTGCATTTATTTGTCCTTGGGGAACTTTTGCATATCGAAAAATGCCTTTTGGCCTTAAGAACACCGAATCTACTTTTCAGCGGGTAATGACCTTGATCTTCCACGATCTCAAGTCAATTATTGAAGTATTTTTGGATGACCTTGCTACTCATTCTCGTATGAGAATGCGTCATTCCTATCATTTGAGATTGGTATTCGAAAGGTGCCGCCACTATTTGGTTAGGTTAAACCCTCACAAGTGCATCTTTTGTGTGAAGTCAGGTCGCTTGTTAGGATTCATCGTTTCTAAAGAGGGTATAAGAGTCGGCCATTTGAAGGTTGAGGCAATACTTCAGTTGTCTCCCCCGAAAAATATTCGTCATCTTCAATGTTTGCAAGGCATGGAAAACTTCTTACGGAGATTCGTTGTCAATTTTGCCAATTTGACTAGAGGCTTCATGCGTCTTTTGAAGAAGGACACCACCTTTTGTTGGGATGAGCGAGCCCAGGATTCCTTTGATGCACTCAAGTGAGCCCTAGCATCGGCCCCAGTGATTAGTCCCCCAGACTATAGCCGTGATTTTTTACTTTTTTTGGCTGCATCCATGGAGACGATTGGGATGGTTTTGGTTCAAGAGGATGAGGAGCTGCAAGAGCATGTCATATACTATCTAATATGGAACCTTATTGACATAGATATTTTTTATTCTCATGTTGAGAAGCTTGCTTTAGCTACCGTACATGTGGTTCAATGGTTGAGACATTATATTCTCATTCGCCAGACCTTGGTTGTAGCCCATGTCAATCCATTTCAATTCATCCTCACTCGAAGGATGATTGGGGGAAAATATAATAAATGGATTGTCATCCTGTAAGAATTCGACCTCGAATTTGATTCGGCAAAGTTGAAGAAATCGTTAATTTTTGCAGAGCTTATATCGGATTTCCCAAGCAAGGCCGAGGAGTTGGTTTGTGAAGATATGTTTGCCGATGAGCACATCTTCTTAATCTCAACTTTAGACCCATGGTATGGAGATATCATATTTCCCAAGCAAGGCCAAGGAGTTGGTTTGTGAAGATATGTTTGCCGATGAGCACATCTTCTTAATCTCAACTTTAGACCCATGGTATGGAGATATCATTATATATCTACAAACATTGAAGGTTCCTACTCATCTCTCACAAGATGAACAACGACGATTACGTCACATGTCTAAGAATTACCTCATAGTGGATAATACTTTATACCATTATGGGGTAGATTCCATTTTATGTCATTGTTTGACTCACGATGAGGCTGAGGTAGTACTGAATGATTGCCATGGAGGGGCATGTGGTGGTCATTTATCTGGGCTTTCTACAGCCCGAAAAATATTAAGAGCAGGTTATTTCTGGCCGTCGATCTTTAAAGATTGTGTTGATGCAGTCAAGAGGTGCCACCCTTGCCAGGTGTTTGTACATAATATGCGCTCGAAACCTACCCCGTTACATCCCATCATCATCGTCGGTCCCTTCACTAAGTGGGGGCTTGATTTTATGGATTCCAACCCATCTTCAGCTAGGGGGTATCATCATATCATAGTGGTTGTTGATTACTTCACGAAATGGGCTGAGGCTATGCCTACAGTTAAATTCGACGGTGAGACAGCCATGCACTTCGTATTCAACCAAATTATTACTCGGTTCAGAATTCTGAAAGAGCTTGTCACTGAACATGGCTCACACTTTCAGAATCGTATGATGGAAGAGTTGGCATCAAAATTAAGGTACAAACAAGAGCATTCCTCCTCTTACTACCCTCAAGTGAATGGATAGGTAGAAGCAGTGAATAAATCACTCAAATCCATTCTCCAACAAACCATCGCACAGAGAAAGAATAATTTGCACATCATGTTATATCCTGCTTTGTGGGCGTATAGAACCGTTGTTAAGACTGCCACGGGTTTTTCTCCATATCAACTTGTACACGGAGTGGAGTCGATATTGCCGGTTGAATTCAAGATTCTTTCTTTGAAGCTAGCCATAGAACTCTTACCAGACACTTCACCATTGGAGGAGCGTTTGGTCCACCTTGAGCAACTTGATGAGCAGCGTCAAGATGCCTTGGTGGCTCTAGAAGTAAATAAACATCGCATAAAGGTCCAGTACGATAATTCTATCCATCCAAGGAGGTTTAGTGAGGGAGACTTGGTCCTTTTATGGGATCAACCGAAAGAACCCTTAGGGGCAGGAAAGTTTAACCCCATGTGGCGTGGTCCTTACGTCGTCAAATGTGTATTAGAGAAGGGCACTTATGAGTTAGTGGATTATGAAGGAACGGCCTTGGAAGAGCCTAGAAATGGGCTCTATCTCAAGAAGTACTATGCATGATTTTTCAGCCAAGGCTGGTTATTGTATATTATTGTACAGTTTGCATAGTTAGGTCCTTTTCTTATCGTGATCGGGTTTGTGATTAGTTTCTGTTTATTTTGGCAGATGTCAATGGAATCTTCCACCTACATAGGACTCATGGATGGTGCAAGTCGTCACACTCAATACTCAGCCTCTGCTACTTGGGTGATTTATACTCCTATGGGTCAGGTACTGTCTTCAGGAGGCATATGTCTACTGCCATCTTCAAACAATGTTGCTGAATATAGTGCCATCATTGAGCTCCTATGGGATGCCATTTCACATGGTGTTCTCTCTCTTGAGGTACGTCTTGATTCAGAGTTAGTAGTGTCGCAGCTTAATGGTTTGTACCATGTTAGAGATCCGACGTTATTAAGAATATTCTTACGTGTGAGATTATTAGAATGACAATTTGACAATATAACATACATACATATTCCAAGAATTAATAATCAAGTTGCTGACTCATACGCTAACTACGTGTTAGATTGGAATTTGTTTCATACACAATAAATTCATCACAAACACAAATTTTACACATGTAAATAAATAAATCGATCACCATAAAAATTTTATAAACATCCAAAATGTGGTAATACATAGTGTCATGATACAAAAATGGGGCTCTCAAACCACCAGAATATAATACACGGTAATACAAAATGTGTCACTCCCAAGTCTCTAAGCCTGTGGAGGAGGAGGGGGGTTGTGATCATGGAAGGTCACTATAGCCATCGGAATAATCGCACCCATGCTCATGGTACACCCACCACTTGGCACTGCATAGCCTCAGGAAAGTCCTTGACTTGCACCATAGGAACTCTGTGTGTTAGCCTAAAAAAGTTGCTATGAATGCTTTGGAGCATCCACTCCGCATCTACACCCGTGATATCATATCCTCTTCCCCTCCGTCTATGATGAGGGAAGCCTTCAGGCCGCCATGGTCCCACATCTGCATGCATATGGTAGATGTCACTATGTATTGTCACACAAAAATATGTCTTTTGATTCCATATGATCAAAAAACACAAAAAAATTAAATAACTCAAAAATTTAAAGAGAGGGTTGAGATTCATTACCTATGTCACCGAATGTCGATCCTGGTGGTAGTGGCACGTCTAGGTCCCCCTGAAAATATGTCCCTTCATAGGGGTAGTCATCGATGGCAACTATCTGTTATCGCCACCACGGAAAGAAATCGGCTGGATAGGGGTTGGCCACCCTACCTCCCCCCAGTCTCCGCATCGCATCTGCCCAACGTCGTTGGGTCGGATCTCGAACTTTGTGAATAGGAACGTCAATGCTGGGGCTCAATCCTGGAACATGCTCAAAGAAAAATGTGCTCAGTATGTTACTGAACCCGAAGTTCTGCACCCTGCCCATCTTACACTCACTGAGCTGATGTTTCATGTTGCTCAGTAGTGTAGTGCTCCAGTCATAGACCGTGGGTCTCATGCACTCCACTACATAAAACATCATAGGCCGCGAGGCCTGGTGGAGTGAATCCAAGCTTGCTATCCTGCCCAATGTTAGTAAGATGGCCTTTAGGCCCAGCACCTACATAGAGTTGGTTGGGATCTGACTCCCCACCTTCTTCATGTCTGGATAGCAATACACCGCAATGTACTCATCAATAGTCAGGCCACCTCCGGGCCCACCACGAGAACAAAGGTTCACTACTTCCCTCCATCGGGAAAGTCCAGTAATAAAGTATATGTCCTCCACCTCTATGGTGAGGGACATCCCATCTATCTGGAAGGACTCAGAGTCTAGTTCCCAATAATCCACCAGCATCTGCAATAATCTTGGTTTGACCCTCAAGCCACCAAGACACCAAAACTTGTAGAGTCCACATGCACGTAGTGCTTGTTGAGCCATTAGATCGACCCTTACTGCCTCCTCTACATCACCATGTTCATGCTCTCTCCATTCTAGGACCATCCTGCACAAAAAATTACAAGTTTAGCCATTAGATTACTTAAAAAATATCATGCACGGCCACATATGCGACTGTTTTCCAAACAGTCGCGTATATACGTGGGTTTGGGGGAATTTTCGCGTATAGCCATCCCTATACGTGGAAAAACCCTTGATTTCCGCGTGGGCCACAGCGCCTTTTTTAGAATGGCATAGAAACCTCAAATGACCAAGGAATTTGATAAAAATTGCATTGAAATGGAAGAGAAGAGCATGGGTAAGTACCTGGAAGAAACGGTAGTGGATTCTGCCGGCTGGATCTCCCGGAATTCGCTATTGAAAATTTGAGCTCAATTGGGTAAAAATTTCAAATGTTTTATAATGTTTTGAATTTTCTACTATTTATAGAAATTTTTCAAATTTTTGAAAATTTTTACCCCCTTTCCTATAGTTTGGACTATTTCTAATCATTTTGGACCGTTTTTGGCTTAATTATTGATGTAGGAGACCTTTTTGAGTGTCGTTTCAGCCATAGGATTGACCTGTTCATGCTGATCTCAGGTATCATGTCTAAACTGGCATATAGGTTAGGTTTCATCACTGTTTTCATTTTGCATGACCTTATGAACATTTCATCATATCCTTAGGTACGAACCCACTCTATTTTGTCACAGAACCATCTTGTTGTTTTAGAAGTGGCATGATATGAGTGGTAGAGCTTGACCTTACATGGGTACCCTAGTTAGTGCCTTATTTGCATTTGGTGCCCATGCTGACGTTTTGTCCCTTAGGGTGTGGGAGTCCGTTGTATAGTATTGCCATGACATTTCGCAAGAGCCTCCTACTCCTCTTGATCTTTTTATTGGCCTTTTTCCCTCAGGAATCCCCTATGTCAAGTTGTAATTGCATTATCATGAGCTTTTCCTGCCTTATTGAGCTTTATGCCAGCTTCCCTGACATTGCATTTCAGCCATATAGCCCGAGCTTGTCTCATGTCTAGCCATGCACAGCCATTTTATATATCCTTTGCAGCTTGATTCCCTTTTTACCGGGAGGGGATTTTCTCTCGAGTGTCGCTATCCTACACATGTATCCTTGCATTGAGCATAGGCATGTTCCACTGCTTGGAACTAGTTTTTTTGCCCCTATGACACTAGTCTCCTCCTAGTCTGTAACTATAAAGTTGTTTTATTCTTTTTCAAGCTTTTTAAATATTTGAAAAAGTCCAAAAAAAAAATTAAAAAACCAAAAAGTCGGACAAGGAAAGATGTTATCTTTGGCAGCTGTCGAGTCGTGTCGCCTTCGAACAGAGCACTGTATATCACATCCATTGGTTGGGTTTGAATTTAGGAGTTGTACTCGTTTATCTAAGTTTATCTCCACCGACTAGTTAAGCTTCTAGTCCCCATGGAGCCTCTGTCGATGCCTCCTGTGTCGTAGAGATGTCCCAGTTTGTATATCGAGTCTATGCTACCTTTATTCACTCACCATTCACCGTTATGCTCTTGTTCGAAGGAAGTTGAAACCTGAGTCGACCATTCCTCAGTTATCTTGACTTTGAATGTCGACCATTCCCGGTACAGTTACTGGTTCGTGCACCTTATGATCGAGTCCTTCCACACTATACAGCTTTGCTGAGTACCTCATGTTGGATGATGGGGGATGCCTTAATGCCCTCCTTCCAGCGGATTTCATCCCATCAACTTCAGATCATTTATTCTGGGATTGGAATCTAGAGTCATTTTGAGTGCCTTAAGACTTGTAGTCATCAGTGGTAGGTTCTCTCGCCATCGACAGTATTTGGGAATACATCAATGTCCCCTGATCGATGGATCCTCTCAAGTGTTTGACCTCAACACATTTATTCACACTTGTTAGTTTGCACTCTAGTACCTTGATTCCCATTTTCATTATCGGTGAGTGATCTCGTGTCTGTTAACGGTATGCATCAATAACCAGTAATCAGATGATGGACTACTATGTTCGACTTTGACACCTCTATTCACATATTAGGACATGTACTCATAATGGTTTGTGTAGAAGACCTTCCAGATTAGTGGCATCTCTTATATGCTACCTCCTTGATCATGCCTATGTTCATGAGATTTCATCTCTCATGACTTGATTCCAGTGTATGTAAGACATCTTTAGCCATTATGGAGATCTTGAACCATTATATATCTTCAGCCATTATGGAGATCATGGTCCGTTGTATATCTTCATCATGGAGATTCTCATCTATGTATATTGTACATGGCGATGACCACTTATGTGATATCTTGTATCATGCCTATTCATGGCCATTGTACTCTTATGTATCCAGGACTGCTATATGTATTTGCAGTATGTGCAAAGTTGTATCAGTGTACTATGCTGATTGGGTGGCTGGTCTTCCATTTGGGATTATTCATCACTCCACTTCTGGGATGGACTTATAATGTATTTCGGCCATCGTATGACCCCTCTGACCTCACACATTAGGGGGCATCTGTTATAGCTGATTTTACCACTCCGGGTGAATCACACTTGTATGGCCTTTTCCCTGTCCCTCTGCAGACTCCTTAGACCCCTTAGACCATTTTTTGTCCTTTGATGTTTCCTTGACCATCCCTAAAAACATGTGAAAATTCATATACACAATTTTTAAACCTTAATCGCATATATACGTGGATTTGACCACTAAAACCGTGTACATCGGGATGTGTACAAAATCCAAATCCTTTTGGAGTTTTCCTTGACATGGATCCGACTCACTTGACTCTTGGCCTTCCCTATGCCTTGAGATCGCTTGAATTCGCCCTTTCATTACCCCTTTGAAAAGCTATATAAGGAACTCTTTGGTACATTGAAGGCATAAGAGAGAATTGAGAGCAAAGAAACTATAGTTCATTGTTGCTGGAACTTGTGCTTGAGTCTGCATCCCTTTATCCCTTGGAGCACTTTTGTGTTCTTCCCAAGTTTTCCTTTTGTTAGTGAGCTTGCTATCGAGAGATGGAGGATTGAAGTGGTGGAGGCCCAAGTGGGGAATTCAGTTTCTTCGATTCGCAAACATGCCGACAGAGGTTGTATCCATTGTAATCTCTAATTTTTATTAATAGAAATATCTTTTCCTATCCAATAATGTATGTTTGAATGAATATTTTATCCATGGGATGATTTCAAATGCTTATACATTGTTGATTATATATGATAGAATAGATCTAACACCAATATATATAATATGCTTGCATTGTTTACTTGTTGTTGAGAACGTGATTAATCAATTCAAGCTGAAGTTGGAAAGCTCAACGGGGATCTACTTCAACCGTCCGGAATAAGGTACGAGGTCTGATCCTTTAGTGTTAGACATTTAATTTCTATTGCATATTGGAAAGGATTGATTTCTGGAGTCAAGCTATCTGTTGTGGTACCCCAAGCCATAGGAATTTCTCTCCGTAACAATGGTCCGAGAAAGCGATAACCTACCACTAATGTGGATGCCCGTTCACATATTCTTAACAAGTGTGAATGGACAAGTTTACTCGACAGTCAAGTCTATTTTTAGGAGTTAGACCTAGGCCTAAACAAATTCCATATCTTTATCATGAAATTTTAACGAGTCCGAAAAAGTCAACTCGTGGCCTCCTTACTGTTTTTAACGAGCTCGAAGGAGAGCAAAAAGAATGCTCTAAATGCGAGGAGACGAGTGTCATAGGTAAGAGAAACTAGTTCCAAGCACAAGGAACAAACCTATGTATAATGCAAGGAAAGCGGGAAAGATAAGGACACTCAGGGATCATCTCCTCTAGGTAAAGGGTGTCATGTTGCAAAGGAAAAATGATACAAGGCTGAGCGAAGATGAGAACAAAGATGAGGGCTTATACAACAAGCTAAAATCATGGAAGCCAGCATCAGGCTCATAAGCACGAGCAAGGTACATGCAAATGTAATTACATCTTGACCAACAAGGCGAGGCCAGTAAACAATTGTGAATCCAATTAAAAATCCAATCTCCAAGAAACAACAACATCAGAATCACATTCAGAAGAAAAGATCTGACGCAGGTCACTTTTGCAGAAACACATGTGGATTTGCTATCTTATACAAAAGGTGTAGTCAAGACAGAATCAACGAAAGAGGACTCTATAGGGCCAAGGCCTGAGAGTTCACAATTAGTAAGATCAAACTCAAAAGAAAAATAAAGATCAACAAGGGAGGTAGAGTCTGCAGGAACAAACTTAACATCAGAGGAGTTGAAAAATTCATAAGAAAAATCAAACTCATCGGGATCACTGACTTGCTGTTCGAAGGGAGAGTCCAAAAACTCAAAAAGACCAACATAAGAAGACTGAATCTCCATGGGAAGATCAGGCCTATGAAGAAAATCAGGGTTAGACTTAGTCACAACATAACCAAAATCTAAAAGAAGGTCAGACTGTATCAAAGATTCTAGGAAGACTTCATCCTAAGGAAGGAGATCATCCGAGATAGGACACATGTCTAAACTTTCAAATGGATCGACGGAGTGGAGAGCGGGCTCCATAGTCTATATAGTATCACTCACCTAGTCAACTACTGGGACCAAGTCCCAAGAAGGTAAGCATGAAAACAGAGGTTGCTTCTCAGTAGAAATTGAACGCAAAGGACGTGAGGCCACATAGCTCACCCATGGCGAGGTAGTGTCTATAGAAACACTGGGAATCGATAAAGGAAAAACCTCGTCTCTAGTTGGGTCAAGAGAGGGATCAAGAAAATCCAATTGATCGATAGTGACAATTTCTTCGCCATAATTAAAATACATCACACGAAAGAATGTTGACACGACAGCTTGCATGGCATAGACATAATCACGTCCGAGGAGCATATTGAAGTCCAAGGGGTATTCTATCACCATGAAGTCAACTAAGACGGTCTTCCTACCCAAAGTAACAGGTATTTGAGCAAGAATTTCCAAGGCTATACTAGTTCTTCTATCAAACGCAAGTAACTAACTAGATGTCGACACAATGCTGGGATATCCCATGCCTCACCAAGCACGAGCAGACAAGAAACTAACTGAGGCTCCTTCATCAACAATACAACAAGCAATCGATTAGTAAGTACACTGTTCACGTTCACCTTTTGAGAAAATAGAGAGATGGATAACATCATACAATATTCACAATTTGATTGTACAAGCAGGACTCTCATTAATTATATATTCATTTTTATTTAAAATGTAAAAATCAATTAAAAAATTATATAACTAAAAACAATTTTTTTACACAAATGTTTTAAATTTAGGCTAAACAAAAGAGAACTAGCATCCTATTACTAAAAAATGTTAAAATCAAACAATACAATATTAAAAAAACAACTTCAATTTTCTGAGTTACAACCACATCCCCTTGCAGTTAATTAAAAACATTAAAATTTAAAAATAAGTAAAACTAAAATAATAATAGTATAAAAGATATTTAATAATATTTGAAGAAAGATAACAAATATGAAGATATCAAGTCTTAAAAAAAATTCATCCCAAAATATAAGGAATTAAAAGACAAACACTATTTCAACTTGAACAAACCATTATCAATTAACTTTTACCATCTCAAGCAAGTAACAAGAGATTACCATCTCAAGCAAACAAGATCAATCAATAAAATCAAAACATACTAAAAGACTAGGGAAAGAGTATTTGCAAAAAATACACTCATCAAATACATAATCCTTAAAATTTTAATACAAACAATTTCAAAAATCTTTAACTATGATAATAAGTATCATAAGATGTGATGATAGTTCATAATACATGGTTAACACACATTTTCATAGGAAGATGGCAACTATACCATTTTTTTGGTTTAAAGCAATGGGCATAGTTTGTTACTTGGATAAAATTCATCCATTTGAATGTTACAAGTTGTGATGATGGTTCATAATACATGGTGAACACGCATTTTCATTGGATGATGACAACTGGGCATAGTTTGTTACTTGGATATAATTCTTCTATTTGAAATGTTACATGTAGAATGCACTTTGATGTTATAAACCTTGATTTTTTTGCAATATTTATAATACTTAATTTAGCATTTTATAGTTAGTTTTTTTTTAAGAATACTAGTAATTTTGAAATTTTACAAGACATTTGTTTTTTTTTTGTTATAAAGAATAATGGACAAGACAAAATAAAGTAAATTTAAAATTTCATAAGATATATTGATAATGACATTGCACATTGTCATTGGAGAAAAATCAAAAAATAAAAACTAACTAATTTACAAATATAAGAAAGTGCAATGGGCATGAAATATAAAAGTTTTGAAAGCTAATCTCATATATATTCACATGGATTTGTCAAATATAGCAAGTAGCATGCAAAAAAGATCTTATAGTCTAGCACAATCTTTTAATTAATTTATATTTGTTTATTGAAAATAGGAACACTTACTAACTTTATTGATAATATTGCACTTAAAATTTTATAAAGAGCACATTACTTGTTATTATCTAACTAGAATAGTTTCAAACTATTTATAATGTGTCTAAATAATAATTATAATTGTCACAACGGTGTAGCTTAGGTTGAAAATGAGATGTTATGTTGTAATAGAGGCCACTAGTTCAAAACACCATGCACCATGCTTGTGGATTGTGTGGGCGCACCCCTATAAGGATGGGAAGCAAGCAATGAGAGAGACTTGTGTCTCTTACTAATATAATAGTTATTTAATAGACTATTCTTTGATTTAATAGACTATTCTTTTATTTTGAGCTCGACATGGGTATAAGAAAGAAGTTAAGATTTCCTTGGTCAAAGTGATAATGATGTGGTTGCACTTGTATATTTGACTTGCTTGGATTGGTGTTAGAGGTAAGGAACATTTAAAAGAGGTATCCAAGCATGGCTTGGACCTTGCCTAGTGGAAAAAGAAATTGCTCAAGAGATATAAAGAAAGGGAGCTTATGGACCATTAAGGGGGGTAAGAGTACTAATGTGATGTTACATGGGATATTTTTTGGTGAAGTAAATATTTCTTTTATCAATATATGCATGGATATTTTGAACTTAAAATGTAACTCTCAATACATTACTCACTTAAATTCAAATCTTAAGATGCAAAACTCCTATCATATGTATCAATTAATTAACTTTGAAAGAAGCATACTATAAAGAAAAATATTTTTGAGATCTATGATAAATGAGTATATAAAGATCATGTTAGATAAGCAAGCAAGGTTAGGGTAAAAAAACTAGAGAATGTTTGATAGTAAAAATAATTAAGTGAATTTAGTATATAGGGTGAATTATAGAGATATGATGAAATATAGAAAGTGCACATAATGTTGTTTTGGTTTAGAAATGAATGATGGTGATATGTCAAAGCATAATCATCTCAAAATATAAATAAGCAAGGCTCAAGTACAAACCTCTTCCTTTTAGGAATTAACTAATTGAAAATATGAATAGTTAATAAAATTAGATTTGTCAGTATATGTAATTAGCTAACTAAAATTAATAATTAACATAAAAATATAACAGAATTATATGAACATGAACAGAAGTACAAAATTTTATAATAAAAAATATACACTTTTATTAATTTAATGTTTTTTTTACAATGAATCTAAACCAATGTGTATAATTTAATGTTTTTTTTACAATGAATCTAAACCAATGTGTATAAGTGATTTTTAACATTGGATTTTTATTATTATTATTTTTTTATTTATATTTTGATATTTATATTTTTTAATAAAAAATTATTAATTCATATTTGTTATTTTTTTTAATTTTATTATCTAAATATAATTTTTTATTATAAAAAATAATTCAAAATTGTTTAACTTATGCAAATTAGTCTCATCTATATTATTGTCAAGCTCCAAATTCTTTTTATAAAGAACAGAAATCTAAACTTTATATATTTTGCAAATTTCAATTTTTAAACTTCAAAAAAAAAAGATAAGTAAACTATTATTTTTCAAGTGTTTCTGATGAACCAGCTAACTGGGTTAAAAAATAAAAAATCATATAAACATTCTGCCATGGAAAAAAAAGCTTTTAGAATGGATTTTTCAGTACATTTTTTATCATTTATCTTAAAAACCTAATCCCTATGAACCAGTTAATTCCTGGTTTAAAAAATAAAAAATCATATAAACATTCTGCGATGGAAAAATTGCTTTTAAATGGATTTTTCAGTACATTTCTTATCATTTATCTTAAAAGCCTAATCCCAACATATAGAAGTATTCATTCTTAAATAAAAATAAAAAATGAAAAGTATTCCGCTAACACCATATGGAACCACGTGGGTTTTATAGGAAAGAGGATCGGAGACCTATATCACTTTTCTTTGTAAGTGTGTTTATAGAATAAAAAGGGATCAAACCATGAAAAAACGCACACAGAGAGCGGAATATACACCACTCAACAGAACTGAACAGAGGGAAAAAAATTGAATGATACGAAGAACAAGATAATGAAGAAAATGCTGACAACTTCTCACAATGGATAACGTTAGATCAGAAAATGATGAATTGTGAGAAGTTGTCAGCATTTTTTACTTTAAAAAATGAGAGAATGGTAGGTGAAGTATGAACACATAGAGCAGAAGAAAATTGATGGCAGAAAACTTAAAAGTATGAACAAGTCAAAAGAATACACAGATTGTCAGAACTTCGTGATGAGAATAATACCATAATAAGTTCGTGATAAGAATAATACCATAAAAAGTGACGATCAAATAGGAAATGGACTGACACGGCAGTCCTATATTTGTTAAGAGAACATGACAAATTGGTTAGTTGGTGCAGAATTATGAGTAAATCGATGAAGAAAATAATGGCGTTGCAGTAAGTACAGTGTTGTTGAAAGATTCACGGACACAGTCGTGGTATATTTGATAAGAGAACACTGTCCAGTGTCCAATTTTAGTTGGTGAATTGTGAGTAAATCGATGAGAAGAAACTAATGGCAGAGCAGTAAGTACAGGTGTTCGTGTTCACGTTCACGTTTTGAGAAAATAGAGAGATGGGTAACATCATAAAAAATTTCACATTTTGATTATGCAAGCAGTCATTGCTATTGTACTAACTGTCTGTGGCTGGCTCGTTGTCTTTCGGCGTTGGGTGCTGTCAGGCCAAGAAAGAACTTAAAGATAATTACTATTTAAACTTGAGCAAAAGATCATTAACTTTAGCAAGGAACAAGAGATTACCATGTCAAGAAAACAAGATTAATCAATAAAATCAAAACATACTAAAGATTAGCATTGCACACAAAGAGTTTTTGGAAAACTCACACTCATTAAATACATAATTCTTAAAAATGTAATACAAACCATTTCAAGAATCTACAACTATGATAATAAGTTGTGACCATAGTTGCTAATACATCATTACCTTTTGATTGGATGATGACAACTATACCAATTTGGGTTAAATGCAATGGGGTAGTTGGTTACTTGGATATAATTCATCCATTTGAAATGGCATGTGTAGAATGCACTTTAATGTTATAAACTTGGAATCTTTTGCAATATTTATAATAGTTAACTTAGCAGTTTTTAGTTTGATTATTTTTGTTGTAGTAAAGAATGCTAAACAAAATATATTAATTTTGAAATTTTATAAGACATTTGTTTTCTTTTTGTTTATTTCACAAAACATATTGATAATATCACTTACATTGCACATTATCATTGGAGAAAAATAAAAACAAACTAATTTACAAATATAAGAAAGTGAAATACATATAATGAAATATAAAAGTTTTGAAAACTAATCTTATATATATTCACATGGATTTGTCAATTATGGCAAGTAACATGCAAAAAGGATATTATAGTCTAGCTTCATCTTTTAATTAATTTATATTTGTTTACTAAAAATGGGAAAATGGGAACAGTTACTAACTTCATTGATAATATTGCATTTAAAATTTTATAAAGAGTACATTACTTGTTAGATAGAAGAATAGCTCCAAACTATTTATAATGTGGACCTAAGTAATAATGCAACCATGCCTCCACCCATATAGCTTGAAGATTCACTTGAAAATGGGATGTTAAGTTGTAAGAGAGGTGACCAGTTCACTTAAGGTGCCCCATGCGTGTGGGATGTGTGGGTGCACCTAAGGGTATAGTGGCAGGGAATGGAATTGCATCCCTAAACCTGTGTCAAGAAAGTACTAGCCCCATCCCAGTCGTTTATTATTATGCAACCATTTACTATTTAGACAAATATAGTAAGCTATTGCATAAGTATAAATACAAAATGTTATTTCAAATTAACAATTCTCAAAATTTTCAAGAAGAAAATGAAATGAGTGACAAAAGTGAAGGGTAAACATATTGATGGAGGGCATTATGCTTTAAAATTATAAAGTTTGATCACACCTTAGGGTCATGATACTAGCCAAAAGAAGGTTGATTATAAATTTTTGTGAAAGTGTTTGAAGTTTTCTCATAGTTGGAAAATGTAGACTTGGAAGATTCTAAATAGTGACTAGTTGTTGATTACACTCACGAGTTAGGGATTTGGCTGTTGTAATGAGCCCTAAGTTGTTTTTCTTCTAAGCATATGTTGTAATCCTACAAGCAATGATAGAGTAAGGGAAAAGGTTGAGTAATCTGGGAGAAATGGCCATGGTTGTGTGCCCATATTGTGTGAGGCGAAATATGTTGTTGTATTTCTAAATTTGATTAATTGATAGCGTTTGGTATGGATTTGATTTGAAATATCTCTATTTATATTAATGGGTATTTCTGTATGAATGGGCCGAATGTATGATTAATGTAACTCAACAATTGTTTGTGTAATCTGGAAACTTATTAAGTGTGATTCCTGTGATGAAATTATAAATGCAGGGGGTTTTGTACTGGAACCAAAACATCCAACAATTAGTAACTACATGAATATGAAAATCCCATGAAGAGGGTTCAAGGTTGGAAGAAAACCGAATTGTGATTAGCTTTTGTGAAAAGCTTAGCCAAAGTTTGCGTTAGAGTGAAGCTTCTTCTTGGTTCCTTGAACCTGTATGAAAGAAAAAAAAACCCTTTCTATGTGAATGTAAATGGAAAAAACCATCAGGGAATTTCAATTTGGTCTCTAAACTGACAGCAAACGCGGTGACTATTTCCTTCAACTACGCAGCATTTTTGCAAAAGTTATTTATACATAGATTTCATGAATTTGGGGTCTTTGTCTTTAAATTTGATTGCCAATACAGATTACAGTTTTCTTGAGTGCATATGCATTTTGGTTAATGACAACAAGTGGGATTTAATTGCAGACGAAGGATCTGATTTCTGGTTTTCTGGGAGTGTTCTTTCTGTTTTGAAACGAATATTTTGTCATATATTATTGCTTTCTCATGTTGATGATAAGTTCCATCTATGTGAGAGAAATTGTCGAACTATGCAACCTTGCACGAGTCATGAAAGTCTTGCTTGCGATTATGACGAGAATGATTCATTGCGTTTGGAAGGCTAGACATGTGGAAAAGCTGAAACAGAGTACCCTATGTTTTCTTTTGTTTCTCACTCGAGGCTTTGCATATTCGTGTAGTTATGTTAATTTCTTCTTCTATTTTGAAGTTGAAGTTGGCTTATTTATCAATGCTTGGTAGAAGTTGTGGGTATTTTACCAATCTTTTCAATAATCGTTGGTTATTAAGTTGAAGAGTTGGTTAATGTTTTGAAATTGGGGTTTGTGTGTATCTTCTCGAAACTTTCATCAATTTTGGTATGAGAACCAAGTTGCACTTTGAGATGAATGGAGGAGAAGTGCTGCAACAAGAGTTTGCAGAAAAGAAAGAATTTCGGTAAAAATCAGTGCTGGAAATTGTTGGAGAAATGTTAAGTGGATATTGATTTATGCTTTGCATTTGAGAAAATAATTATATTCTTGTGATAGAGTAAAAGGTGGAAGAGAGTGTGGTAGATGGACCCTTGCAACTAGGAGTGTTGTGACTACTTCTAGTTGAGCTAGAAGTAAATAGAACTAGTGAAGTTCTCAAAGGAGGAGGAGTAATTGCAAGTAGGAAGCCTATAGAGAGAGTAGAGTGAGTGCTCGAAGGGTTATGAGTGAGAGAACCAGTGGAAAGATTTGTTTTCAGTTCAACATGGACATAAAGGAGCTTGTAGAGGTGATGAGAGAGGTGATTGTTAAAAATCATCTTAAGGGTTCAAAGGGAGGCCACAAGAAAGCAAGGAAGGATGCAAGAACAACATGAGGAGGAAAAGTCAAGAGGATTTTGACAAGAAGCTTACTCAACTAGAAGAAATGATTAGTATAATAACATAGATTGTTGCAAGAGGGAAATGGAGAATACCTGTATTATGGATGGAAATTGAGTAAACAATTGAAATGGCCTATAGTAAAACTATATGCTAGAACACTCAAGTACAAGTTGAGTGTTTGGTGGAAGAAGGAGAGAAAGCTCCAAGCAATTGAGCATGAGGAGACAATAAAGATGTATACCTTGGTGAATGGGAGGATGAAAATGTGGATGAGAGGCCTATCGAGGACCTTAAAAACTATTTTGTTGAAACAGATCATCATGAAGGTTTGAAGGAGAATGTGATAGCTAAGGCTGAAGAGCCTTATGGTTTTAATGTTAATGAGTTGTATTTAGTTGCAGGTTGCAAAAGAAAGAATAGAAGGCACTTAAGGTGAAAGGAAATGAAGATATTTGCATTGGGTGGTATGTCTTCATAATGAATGTCTATTCAATTGTTTTGTTTCAAACAATTTGCAAATGGATAATGAAAATGATGGATGAGGAAATCGAGTTGCCCCCTGGCAATAAAATCTCTTTTCATTTGTTAATGGCAAGCGCAGAGGAAGAGATTGTTTTGAGTAACAATATGGCATTTCAAACTGTTGCCGCCTTTTCACACACCTGGATCACGTGGCAGAAATCTTCAAGCCACTCGATGTGTCCTTGGGGGCAAGTCTCAAGTCAAGGCTATCACCTTGTTCTTGACTCCTCCGTTTAAGCTCAACTCCTAACGGAGCCAAGGGGGGTAGACCCTATTAAGTTACTAAGAATGAATTCTTAGTGTGGTGATGTTAAACTGAATCAGTTATTCAGGAGTTTGAATATTTTAACTATAGACAATTAAAGATGACAAGATACGAAGATAAACACACGAAAGCACAAAGCTGATACACAACATATATATGAAGCAAAAATGACCAGTGCCTTAATAATGGAGTCAAATCAAAGAGATCAATGTGCTTGCATGTGCTTGGAGTGAATGTTTTGCAATTGCATCTTGGTATGTTTTAAGTTAAAATTGAAGTAAGAATTGATTAAATTAGGCTAAGGGGGGACTCCAAATATACCCGAGAGTACTTAGAGCATGTCCAAAACAGAACCTTTACGGCTACCCACAAGGAATATGTGGGTTGAAATGGAGTCTCTGGGGCTATTGTTCGTAATGCACCCGTTAGGGTGTGATAGAGATCGGCGCCCCGAGGTCACTTTTCAGTAAGTTCCCGCTTCCTTTGGGTATTTTGCCACCGTAGAGGTTCGATCGAGGTGTTGGATTTTCCCCTGATGGTTTGTCAATTGGGGAGAGTGAGTCCTAATTATGCTAGTCACCCAAGTGCTTTTGATACAGCTTTACTGATCAGATGAACCGCAGCCAAGTGCTGAGCATACACACTAGAGTCTTGTAAATTTTAATAAGTTTTAAACTAGGTGTTCTTGTTTAAAAGAAAACCCTCCAAGAACCTCTTTCGATCCAAGTGGATCTCAATCGGGGAATCGAGGAGGGGTAAATTTTATAGTTACTTATAAACAAAAAGTAGAAGAAAGCAAAAAGATACACAATTCAGACTTCTTAATTAATCCTACCACGAATCTCTTTCCCCTTTCGGGTCAATCGGGAAATCGTGGGGTAAGTATTATGATTACTTTGAAATGTGAGATATGGAGTATGGAATTAATAACAAGATTAAGTATACTACCCTGCAAATCAGATCAATTCTAGTAAAAATGGAATAAGCAAAAAACGACGAAAAGGGCACCGACGCGAATCCCCCCAGGGGGGATGGGGAAAGGGCTCGAAAGAGCCTATTCCAAAAATGATTTTATTACAGCGGTTACAATATCAAAGAATTGATCAATAAGAACTTTCTTGGTCCTTATACAGGCTGAAACCAAGTTTTTTACAATTTTGCAAAACAATTAAGATTTTTTTTGGTGAAAAGGGAGACCCCTGGGGGGATTTGAACGCTCTTGAGACCACTTCAGACATCAACTTCCCTTTCTTTCTGTCAGACCTGCTAAAGGACAGTGAACAAGTTAGAATAACATATGCCCAAAGGCACTTTAAGAGTACCTTTGGATCAGCCTACTTTATCTCAAAAATAATGCGGTTAAATTAGCTAAAACAGCGAAAAAGGAACCAAGGAAAGCAAGCTTTCCTTGGGATATTGGCTTACTGTTTGTGCAGCCAATTAAATTGCACTGATATTGCAGAATATTGAATTTTTATCATGCAGCAAATGAAACTACCTTAACAGCAAGCTATGAATTTTTACTAAATTGCTTACGAAAATAAGGTACTTTTAGCTAGATCTCTTGAAATTGAACTTTATATGCAAAATGAAACTAAGATCTAGACTTTGGAAGGGATCTTGCTAATTAGATCTATGTGTGTTTTTCTTGATGAGATAGATCAGAGCAACAAGAAACCTTTAAAGTAACCAATTTGAGAAAAGTTTAATAATTTTTTAAAGGAGAGAAAGGGGAAGAAAGGTGCTTGTTGTTGAAGCAGTTCTGCAGAGAAAACTTGGTAGTGAAGCACCGAGGGGCACGATCTTAGCAATCTCCGCTGGAAATCAATGGAATCAAACCTGAACCATAGATCTTTCAGTCACGGTAAACCTGTAAGCTACAACACAACTCCTGCAAACAGAACTATCAAATCTGGAGATACATATGAGAAAGGGATGATACAGTATGCAAATAACCTTATTTAACATACAGGTATTAACTCATTCAAACATATGCAGCAAATAGAAAGTAAGTAAGCTTACTTATAATGATCTATCCCTATGATTTCAGAAACCATTCCAGTAGACAATAATTAAGTGCAAAAAATTGGAAAAATAGCAGTTTCACCTCGAATGCAGCATGACAATGACAATACACACATGAAAGGTACTCCACAATTGAGCCTCCAAAGCTTCTCTTTATTCAACAAATGAAGATCAGTACACAGTTTACAATGGAAAGCCCTTCAGTCCAGCTCTAACTAGCTTGGAAGAGGGAGCCTCAAGTAGGATTTATACAATTTGCAGGCCATCCAGCCCAGGGGGGGCGCAATTCCTCATGGAATCAAGTGAAATCAACTGATGGAGAGTTCATTAATGCAGAACTGAGGCTGAACTGAGCCTACTTGTCAACCGGGGGCCTGATCTGGCTGACACATCAACCCATACACTGACACATCGGCCCAAAACTCATCCAGATGAGCCGAAACGTGTTGAGGAGAGAGGGAGGGCGAAATTCCCCATAAAGGATGCTCAAGATCAACTCTGGCTCTGATTTGATCACCTCCTTCAGTCAAGGATTCGTCAGATCCAGTCAATCTGCTTCAGATCTGACTGATTTCAATCAAATCGGCTGAGAATCCACTGATTTATTGATTTTGGATTTGCTCCATTATTCATCAATTTATTAATTAAAATAATCAATAATTGATTTTTGGGGCTTTCTGACCTGAGTGATGGAAAATCACTCAAAACTAGGAAATAGTGGGCCCATGGGTTTACATGGTGCTCTTAGCTTGAAAATGAGCACCTACATGACTGAAACTGATTATTTGGCCCACTTTTATTACAAAATCAATTTTTCCAATTAAACTATTAAAAAATAGCCTAAGTTTTGGAAAAATTAAAATTTAATAAAAAAACACCGAAAAAACTAAAAAATTGAAAAATTGAAAACACCTAGGGGGACTTAGACATGTTCATATGACTAAAAAATGATGTCTAGCATGTTTATACATTGACACATAGACTCTAATAACCTTAATAGGCCTAAATGCCAAGCCGACCACCCCCACCTTGGAGGTATGGAGTGAAAAACTCAGAAATTATCAGTCGTTTGTTCAACAACCAATAATAACCAAGGGAAAAAACACCCTGGGCTGATCGGATTGACAAATAAAGTCGAAGAGACTGAGTCTTTTACAGACACCATCATGCTAGAACATTTATTACAATTCCCCCATGGGGTATGAACATGTGATATGATACAACAAGCACTTCCCAGAAGTACTTCTAAAGGTCTTTTTGAAGTCCAAACAAGTTAACCCTATCCGGTTCACCGGGCTCACTTGATAAAAACCACTAAGTACAACTTAGGTGGTAACACAAACCAAAAAGGAAAATTTTGAGGAAAGTAGCATTCAACTTCTTTTAATGCAAAAGTGGAAGAGGCTTTTGGAAGCCGCTTAATACTTCAAAGAATACTAATGTGACATGGGATATTTTTGCTTGAAGTAAATATTTCTTTAATCAATATATACACATCTATATTTTGGACTTTAAATGTAACTCTCAATACATTACTCACTTAAATTCAAATTTTAAGATGCAAAACTCTCATCACATGTATCAATTAATTAACTTTGAAAGAAGCATACTATAAAGAAAATTCTTTTTGAGATGTGTGATAAATGCATATATAAAGATCATGTTAGATAAGCAAGCGATGTTAGGGTTAAAAAATATAGAGAATCTTTAATAGCAAAGATAATTAAATGAATTTAATTACACCGAAGGTGTTATTTAAAGGACTGCTCTTCTCAAAGTTTCGTTGTCATTCAGCATTTATTATAAGAAACGTGGTATTTAAAGGGCTACTCTTTTCAAGGTTTCATCGTCTGAGCCTCCCCGTGTCTTGCTATGGGAGTGTGCCTTCCACAAGCTCTTCCTCTGCTCAGCTCTTGCAAATCTTAGGGCCTTAACTTCTATCTGCTTGTCCTTTCTCTTAACCGACTTCAACAAAAAAATGCAGGATGAGAAGCTTTGTCTTGCTAAAGACAAAGTTTTTGATTTCCTCAAGCTCTTCCGCTTCCGAGTCTGTGAAAATATTCTCAAGCTCTTCCGCTGCAAAGTTATTGATTTTCTCAAGCTCTTCCGCTTGAATTCACATTAAATTTCATCAACTCTGTAGTGATTAAAATCCATTACTGAACAATTGTGCTTTATATGTAAGATAACAATAATAAAATAACTTTTACTATGAACAACACACAATAATAACTATTACAGATTTCCAAATGGCATGATTACTGAGAAGTTGTGATTGCTATATATGTCACAGGACCTGGTGATGGTTATCATATTTTCTAATGTCTCATAAATTTCAGTGTGTAGAATCTACCCTCCAATGTTGTTGAGATCACAGTCGGATATCGATTATCTTTGCATTCTTTACCTACTTAAGGCTGTGTCAAATCATTTTATTTAGTTGATACACGATTCTTGGAGAAATCAACTTTGCTCATCTGAATTTAGATCACCAGTACCTCGATGCAGGAGATTTTGTCAGCCCTACAGCAGGTTTGTTCTGCAATGGATTATTTTCTCGTTTCTTCATTATTCTTTGCTATGAAGGAGAAGACTATACCATACTAGAATTTAGCGCTACAATCCTGAAAAATTTGCAGTTATTGGCCTATAATTTCAGACATTGTTACGCTTTTAATGCAGAAGATGGGTATTTTGTTATGTTTTTCAAGAAGTTGGCTATTTGAAGAGTAATTTACAGTCTCTGCTTGGTTTTTGGGTAACAACTTGATCACCTAGAGGCCTCTATTGGATTAAAAGCATAAAGCTTTATAATTTCAGACATTGTTTCCCTTTTAATGCAGAAGATGGGTATTTTGTTATGTTTTTCAAGCAGTTGGCTATATTAAGAGTAATTTACAGTCTCTGTCGGCTTGGTTTTCGGGTACCAACTTGATCACCTAGAGGCTTGGATTGGTATAAAAGTCAACTGTCTTTTTCTTTTTCGGGTGGTCCATGCCAGTCAATGTTGATATGGCAAGTAGGTTAAAGCCAATTTGATCTTTGGTATGTTGATTTATATTGATCTCTGCATTTCAAAAATAGCTTCTTGTGATCTATACATTCATTAGTGAATAACAGCATGATTCTTAACCCATTTTAAGTTGTCTCAGTTAACCTTTTTACATAGAAAGTTTAGTTGAAGAATGGAAACAAATTACGTTTTTTAAATTCAAAATGCAGAATGTTTAAAAATTCTTAAATTCTCATCATATACCGAAAACATGGGAAATCTTCTTATTATTGTTGTTCCTGCATTGTGTCAAATTGTGTCAAGAACAGGGAAGTCCCTTTGGAGAAACCAGTGTTTGCAAAGTAACTGGGACAACATATGCTTCGTTTTCTCTAGCAATATGATTCTAACTAGATATTAATTCTCTGGACTTTAAACTTAGTATTGGCAACCCTTCTTTATGATTAAAAACCTGAATGTGTTCATTTCCATTTTTAGATGTTTACTTCTATTGTAATTTTCAATTTCAATTTCAATTTCAGTTTTTTATTTCTATGATATCAACAACTCTACCAATTTTTTTAAGAAATGATTGTCAAACTTTTTCAGAGTCCCTTGAAGATTCTAATTTTTCCAAGGGGGGCCTTATGTTTGATTTCCCTAGAATTTAATTCGCTTTAAAACAAAACTCTTATACCTTCTGATTATTGCATGTTTATTACTAAGATTTTGAAGACCAAATCAATGCTCCTACAACACCTACCTAACCATATAAATCCCATATATATTGAAAATTGAAAAAGTTAAAGATAAGTCCAAGCGTAGGTGGAGGAAAAGCCACCATATGCGGTTTGAACATGGATCACACATCAAATAGAACCATCTCTATTTACAGTTGATAACGTGCAAAATTTCATAATTGTCACAGATCATTTACTCCATTTCCTGTTGATAAAACATAGCTTCTAGCACAGCCACAGATCAGTTCATAAAAAAAAAGTATAAATTTCTGTTTTTCAGCCATATCTTCCTTGATTTAGCTCTGTTTGCCTTGAAATTTCACTGTCGCCCTCATAATACCATTCTGCATATTCCTTCATTGAGGACCCTATCACCAATTTCACTTCCTCAAGGCCGAAATTCCACATTTGTCAATTTTTAGAGTTTCTCATAACTTCTCTTATTCTCACCCAATCACCTTCAAATTTTTCCATGGTGTTCGTTTTCCATTTCTGCTTCATTGTCCCTCTCTGACAAATTTTCCAATTCCTTCATCTCACCTCTGAAATTCACATTCTCTTCTTCTTGTCCCTAAAAAAGTGTCCAAAACCTTGTAAAACCCCAATTACCCCCCCAAATTTTTCCCAAATCAAAAATCTCCTTTTCTAAAACCCTCTCCATTTTTGTTTTTCTACCCATTACCTGATTAAAAAAAAAAAATCTTCTGGTTGTCACCCGTGCCGAAGCAAATAAACAAATGGAAGAAGAACTTGCTGCCATCAAGTCCAAACTTGAGGATCTAGATAAAAAATTTCTCGGCCTCCATCTTCATCTTTCACCATGAACAACCGCCGCCAACCTGATTCTTCTGCAGACACTGGGTTCTCATCGTTTAGCAACTTCCGCGGGCCGAAGCTGTCTTTTCCTCGCTTCAATGGTGATGATTCGACTGGATGGATTTATAGGGAAGAACAATATTTCAGTCTGCATAACACTTTTGATGTCAATAAAGTCCCCCTTGCATCCTTTCATTTGGAACATGAAGCACTTCAATGGTTCTGTTGGTACATCAAGGCTCATGCGGAGCCAAACTGGACAGATTTTTCCCCAACTCCTCTTGCAGCGATTTGGTCCTAGTGCTTTTGATGACTTCACAGGAGCACCCACCAAACTTCGCCAAACTGGCACTGTGTGGAAGTATCAGATAGAATTTGAGAAACTCGCCAATCACACCGAGGGATTGCCTAATGCATTCTACCTTAGTTGTTTTATCAATGGTATGAAGGATGCAATACGCTCTGAGGTTAAAATGTTCTGCCCCAACACAATGATGGAAGCCCTCGGGTTGGCTAAGCTAGCAGAGGACAAGATCCGAGCTCAACAACACTCCAAATCCACTCTTATTCCACTCAGACCTATGGTTCCTCAAAGAACCCAAAATCCGCCAGCTCCTAGAACCACTCCTATCAAGCATTTGTCTGAAGTAGAGATGCAGGACCGTCGGGAAAAAGGGATTTGTTATAATTGTGACGAGAAATTCACCCAGGGACATAGATTTGTTGAGAAAAAGCTCTATCTCTTGGATGTGGATTCTCCACCCGCACCTGAAATTTTTTATGATGCTCAGGATCCCACAGATGATGATGGTGACATTCAACAAATTCCTGCTCCAGAGGACCAACCAAAGATATCTCTCCATGCCTTAGCCGAAGTCACCACCCCACAAACCATGCAGGTTAGAGGGTTCTTCAAAAAACTCCCTCTTACAATACTCATTGATTCTGGTAGCACTCACAACTTCATTGACCCGAGGATCGCCAAACAGGCTAATTGTTTCATCCATCCTTGCACCAGCTTTGCAGTCATGATTGCTAATGGGGACACCTTACCTTGCAAAGGGAAGTGTTATAATGTGCACATACCTATGGGGGGTTATAACTTGCACTCTGACATGTTTGCCTTTCCCTTTGGCGGATGTGATGTGGTTTTGGGTGCTCAATGGTTACGCGCACTTGGACCCATTTTATGGGATTTTGTTGAACTTTGGATGCAGTTTTCAATCAATGGTACCAAACACACATTATCGAGCTTACAACGAGGGTCTCTCAGCCTCATCAGTTCGCATCGCATGGAAAAGCTTCTTAAGAAAAGTTCACATGGTGTCATCGCTCAGCTCCATTTCATTCAGATGCAACCTTCAGTAGTCTCAACTACTCCATTGGATCTCCAACATATGGATCTTGTATTGCAACTTTTCTATGATCATCATCTCTATGCCAAACAATCTAAATGTGTTTTTGGGCAGAAGGAAGTAGAGTATCTCGGCCATATTGTTTCAGCACAAGGGGTTCGTGTCGATCCTGCCCAAATCGATGCCATGAAAAATTGGCCACCTCCTCAGACCTTGAAGAGCCTTCGTGGGTTTTTGGGACTTATTGGCTACTACCGCAAGTTTGTCAAGGATTATGGGAAGATTGCAGCTCCATTAACAACTCTACTGAAAAAGGATGCTTTTGCATGGACACCTGCTGCTGAGTGTACATTTGAGAAACTGAAACAAGCTATGTGTACCACACCTGTTCTAGCGATGCCTGATTTTTCCAAGCCCTTCATTATTGAGAGTGATGCTTGCGACACTGGACTTGGTGTTGTCCTCCTCCAAGACAAACATCCCATTGCATTCACCAGCGAATCCCTGTCTGGTAAGAATTTAGTCGCCTCTACATATGAGAAGGAAATGATGGTTATTTTGCATGTCGTACAGAGTGGCATCCATACCTCTTAGGGAATCATTTCTGCATCAAGACTGATCACCGGAGTCTAAAATATTTCCTGGAACAACGAGTCTCATCCCCAACACAACAAAAATGGGTTAGCAAACTCATGGGTTATGACTACGAGATCACTTACAAGAAGCGTAAGGACAATCTTGTGGCAGATGCTCTTTCCCACACATTTGATGACCATGCTTCTCTTTTAGCTATTTCTATGCCTCTTCCAAATTGGTTACAATCTACTCAGCAAATCTATGTCAATGACTCTTCCTTATCTCAAATCATCCAACAGTTGGTCAGTGATCCTTCTCTTGTACCGCATTACTCTTGGGATGGTTCTTCTTTGAGATACAAGGGTCGCTTGGTGCTTCCCCAGAGCATAGATCTTCACCAGGTTGTCTTCTATGAACTCCATGCTTCTCCAGCAACAGGGCACTCTAGGTTCCTCAAAACGTATGAGCGGGCACGACGTAACTTCTTTTGGAAGGGAATGAAATGGGAAATTCAACAGATGGTTGCTGAATGTGATACCTGCCAATGCCACAAGGGTGAAACTACACTCCTCCCCGACTTGCTCAAACCCTTTCCCATCCCTACAAGGATTTGGACAGATATTTCGATGGATTTCATCGACGGGCTCCCTAAATTTGGAGGAAAGACCGTAATCTTGGTTGTGGTTGATCGACTCTCCAAATATAGTCATTTTTTTGCTCTCAACCATCCATATACTGCCTCATCAGTCGCACAAATTTTCATGGACCAGATATTCCGTCTTCATGGCATCCCTTCTTCCATTGTCTCAGACTGCAATGCAACTTTCACAAGTCATTTTTGGACCGAACTCTTTCGCCTCACTGGAACCAAACTGAAAATGAGTTCAGGATATCACCCACAAACAGATGGTCAAACTGAAGTCACCAACAAATGCTTGCAAACTTATCTTCGTTGCTTCACCTCTGAACAACAACATCAATGGGCAAAGTGGCTCCATCTCGCTGAATGGTGGTACAATACTTCCTACCATACTGCATCTAAAATGACTCCATATGAAGCTGTTTATGGGTAGCCACCCCCAGTGCTCCTTCCATACACCCCCCATAGTTCACTAGTTCCGGAAGTTGACATGGTTCTGCGCCACCGTGATCAGATTCTTCACATTCTGCAAGAGAATCTTCACATGGTAAGAAATTGCATGAAGCAGCAAGCCGATCAACACCGTTCTGAGTGCACCTTTCAAGTCGATGATATGGATTTTCTTCATTTGCAGCCTTACAAGCAATCCTCCTCGAAACTCAAAGGGCATCAGAAGCTGGCTCCAAAGTTCTATGGGCCATATAAAGTTCTTCAAAAGATTGGGTCTGTTGCTTATAAATTGGAACTTCCTCCTTCTTCTCGCATTCACCCATTCTTTCGTGTCTCTTGTCTCAAGAAAGTGATTGGCACCAACATCAGAGCACAAACTTTTTTACCAGAGCTAGATACGGAAGGCTCCATCATTTTGGAACCAGAGGCCATCCTTAATAAGCGCACTCGTCAGCTTCGCTCTCGGGCCATCACAGAGATCTTAATTCAGTGGCACGGCATGCAACCAGAGGATGCTACATGGGAACCGCTCCTTCAGATTCAGCAGCAGTTTCCACATCTAAAGCTTTGAGGACAAAGCTTTTTCTAAGAGGGAGGGGGTGTTAAGAACCCGTGTCAACCCCCCTCTTTATTTTGTTGGTATATTTTGTCAGATGCATATACTTTGTAAGTCGTCCCATTAGTATGATGTATTATCCCACATTCATGGGGAGTAAGTAATATTTGTTAAGTCGTCTAGTTAATAGGTTGCATTATCCCACATTCATGTGGAGTAATAGTTGTTTAGATTATACTTAGTATATAAGTTTGTGTTGAGGCTAACGAAAGCATCGAAGAGTTATTTTGTATTGAGCTTGCTCAAAGGAGGTTGCCCCCTTGAAGTGGCCCGCAATCAATAAATTCTCTTTTGTGCTCCAATATTTATGTTATATCGTGCATTTTGATTGTTCATTGTAGGAGGTTCTCCACATAAATTGGGCATGTGCTCCATTTGGCATCTTCACCCACTCCAATGCACAACAAGTCTTGTCTCATTAATTAAGTGAGGGAGCCATTGCACTCACACATGGCTTCCTCTTGTCAGAATCTTTCATGTGTGCTCACTTCAAACCTTATGGCCCTTGGTTTGGATTTGTGTAATGTTAGTGGGATCTCTCTAAAAAGAAAATGTTTTTTTTTATTGAGGTGATGCCTCCAATAATGAAGGATCGCAAGGTGACCACTTCCATCTTGAAACTGAAGATAGATACCGCATTTACTTCTCATTTTTTGCCTTTTAAAAATGTTGCACTTACTCTACTTACCATAGAATTTATATTAATTCAGTAATTTCACATAATGTCGTCCTCCTGAATTTCACAATGAGACGTTTCATAGAGGTCATATTAGCATTTAATATGACAACGATATTTGTGTACAACTCTTGAAACTTTAAAAAAANAACCAAATACATATGTAACTTACTCAATGTTTATATAACTACAAACAGAGTAAAATTCTAAATTTTTAGTTATGTTTTAAGTGTTTTTTTGAATTTGATATTTGCTTATGTTTCAAATGCAAGCTTTTATAGTGTTTTCCATTATGTATGTTTTCACTCTTTCATGATTAAATAAAAAATATTATACAACTTTTTTATTAAAAACAAAAATACATATAAATTTACACGTTATCATTTGTATTATATGCCATGAATCAACTTAATCATAATTATGAAAAATAATTTAGTTCATTTTAGACATACCGAATTTTTTTTTTGTGTTTCATTTGCCCGGCTTTGGGGGTATGCTAGTATAGAGGGTGAATTATAGAGATGTCTTGAAATATAGAGAGTGCAGATAATGTTGCTTTGGTTTAGAGGTGAAGATGGTGGTATGTCAAAGCATAATCATCTCAAAATACAAATAAGTAATGTTTAAATACAAACTTATTTCTTTTTAGAAATTAATACATTGAAAAAATGAAAATTTGATAAAATTAGATTTGTCAATTAGATATAATAAGCCAACTAAAAAAATTATTAACATAATAAGTATTAAATAATCATATAAAAAGAAATACCAAACTCTATTAGAAGGTAAAACTGAAAAAAATACACACCTTTATTAATTTGATGTTTTTTTTACAATAAATCTAAACTGAAGTGTATAAATTATTTTTAACATTGCATTTTCATTATTATTAATTTTTTATTTATATTTTTTAATAAGAAATTATAAATTCATATTTATTAAATTTTCTTAATTTTATCATCCAAACATATTTTTTATTAAAAACAATTATTATTATTAATTAAAAAAATATTATTATTAATTTTGTTATTTAAATTTTAATATTTTTATTTTTCAATAAAAAAATATAAATTCATATTGTTATATTTTCTAACTTTATTTTTTATTATAAAAATAATAATAATCTAAAGATTTTTAACTCATGTAAATTAGTCTCATATATATTATCTCATCACGCTCCAAATTCTTTTCCAAAGATTTTTTATAAAGAACATAAATCTAAACTTTATATCTCTTTGCTAATTTCAATTTTTAAACTTCAAAAATAACAAAAAGTAAACTATCTTTGAATACATTTCTTACCATTTAGTTTAAAAACCTAATCCCACATATAGAACTATTCATTCTTACATTTAAAAAAATTGAAGAAAGAGGATCGGAGACCTATACCAGTTTTCTTTGTAAGTACGTACGTTTTATAGAATAAAATGGGATCCAAGAAGGAGTTCTTCAAAGGCCATTTTAAACGTCATTGAAGGCAACAAGGAATTTTATTATGCAAAAAAAAATTAATTTCATTTCTAGCACTTCAATAATGAAATTGAGTAAGCCTCGGTAAATTTGCAAGAGAAGGGTAGTTACAAAATTTTCCTATCTAGGGATTCAGTGGACTATGGGAGAGTCGGGACTCGGAGTCTTCCCAAGTGCCCTTGAATAGACGGACCATGGATGAGGATCTCAGTCCCAATCGACACGGACCACGGTGGGCCACTAGGCTGCCTATTGCCAAGTTCAAGTCGGTGACGCACGATTCGATGTTCACTTTCAAAGCATTTAATGACATTAGCATGCATTACTGATTCACCAACTTCATTAAATCTTGGTATGAGATGATGCCACCTACCAACTCGATTTTCCATCTGTCATCTTATTGTTCACCGAGTCAAGTGATCTCACAACTTACAAGTCACTTGAGCATTTGAGTATATGATGTGAAATTAAATACTCACTGTGAGTCATATCTATGGATGGTGAATTGATTTGATAACCCTCCACTGTCAAGGCTCCGTAAGGAAAAACTAATGGTGTTGTAAGGAAAAACTAAATGTGTTTCTTGTTGGAGTTCCTTTTGGTTCTATAAATATAAGGGTTTAAAATTTCTCCATCCAAAATGTTGTTTGAAATTTGTAATTATGTATTATGCAATTGTGTTTCCATGAGACTAAATCTCGAATACTCAATAGATGTATCCTTAAAAAACCCAGTATTTAAATGAAATCATAACCAAAATAGTGTATACTTTTCATAGTCTGGAACCACAACTTCGTTTGGGTGGAGTACAGCAAGAAAAAAGAGCCTTGTATTTGAGTTCCAAATCTGTCAATGTTATTTATCTGCCGTGAATTGTAAACATTAGGTTGAAAGAAAGAACAATATTTGAATATAAGTGTTTGAATTGTTCCAATTTCCTTAATGAAATAACAACCGACACTGTAAATGTTGTAGATTCTAACCCCTTCGTTTTCCTGTCATCCTTCTAATAATGGAAACAAGAAGTACAAATTGTCTACTCGGTATATCTAAACAAGGGAATCCCTTGACGTACGTTCATGAATGAGGGACTGGGAATGCAATGATCTAGCAAAGAACATGATTTCAACATCCTCATTGTCGCAAACCTCCCAAACGTCTTCCTTGTTGACTTTGGTAGAAATTAGACACCCAACTTGTAGTGATATTTGTTGGAGAATTTAAAGTTCTTCCTTACACTGCACTAATAAATACTTAACCTTTTCGATAGGGTTGATAAACTAGATATAGATTGGAGGGACTATCCATAATCTACCTAAAATTGGGGATTTTGTTTGATCACTTCGAATTGGGGGTATAAACTCGATATACATTGGAGGGATTATCCATAATCCACCTAAAATTGGGGCCTTTGTTTGATCACTTTGATTTGAGCATGTGGGGAGGACATGATTCAATTCTAAAAATAACTATTGATTTAGGGTTAATAAGAATGTTTCTCTGTGAAAGCATTAGGTATTACATTCTGGGGTTTTTCTTTTAGGTAGGCCCAATCACACTTGACCAATAGAGGCACCATCAAGCTGAATCAATCCTCCATTCAAAGGTCCTTCCAAATTCCAATGCTTTATTTTATCAAGACCTAACAACCGAGTATTTCACAGGCCCGAAAGAATTGTCCCTTATCTAAGTTCAATAAACTATATGCTCCACTGGGAGTTCTTCTTATTGTCATTATTTTTCTATACACTGTTTTTAATAAATAATAAAATTTTGTTGTACACTTACAGTTTCAAATGAAAAAAAATGATTTATTTTTACATGTCAACATGTCAACATTAAAGACTTCAACTTCTCACAACCTTTCAAAGTAAAATAGGACCCTACCCTTCAAATTTGATCCTTGGATCCAACAATGAAAAAAAAGCACATAGAGAGGGGAATATACACCACTCGACTGAACTGCACAGAGGGAAAAAGAAAATGAATGATGCGAATAATAAGAATGAATGATACGAATAATAAGATAATGAAGAAAAGGGCCTTATACAATGATGAATTGTGGGAAGCTGTCAGCATTTTTTAATTAAAAAGAAATGGGAGAATGGTAGGTGAAGTATGAACACATGGAGCAGAAGAAACTGATGGCAGAAAAGTATGAACAATTCAGAAGAATACACAGATTGTCAGAACTGCATGATGAGAATAATAAGTGACGATCAAATAAGAAATGGACTGACACGGTACTAGTGCCAGTGCTAGTGCTATATTTGTTAAGAGAACATGACAAATTGGTTGGTTGGTTGGTGCAGAATTATGAGTAAACCGATGAGAAAAAAATAATGGCGTTGCAGTAAGTACAGTGTTGTTCGGAAACACTTTTTGAGAGAAATGGGTAAATATCAGAAAAGATTCACGGACACAGTCGTGGTATATTTGATAAGAGAACTCAAAACACTGACAAATTTTAGTTAGGTGAATTGAATTGTGAGTAAATCGATGAGAAGAAACTAATGGCAGAGCAGTAAGTACAGTGTTCGTGTTCACGTTCACGTTTTGACAAAATAAGGAGATGGGGAACATCATAAAATAATCACATTTTGATTATAATCACATTGACTCATTGTGGAGTTTCCGGGGGCACTATGAGTGCAATTTTAATAATCTAAAAAATATAATTTTATAATTTTATTAAAAAGTATTTTTTATTTTCATTTGTTTTTTTATTGGTCGTAATTGGGTTCAATCAACTTTAATATTTATTTCACTTTGTTTTAAACAAGACTTATATGGTGATGCTATTATTCTATTTTTATTTAATGTTTTTTAAAATATGTTTTTTTTATGTAAAATTAAAATTAATTAAGATTATAAAATTTCCATAAAGATGTGAAAAACAATTAAAGAGTTATATAACTAATTTGTCTGAGTTTATTTTTCAAACAAATGTTTTAAATTTTATTTTTAATTATTTTGGGAGACCCAACAAAAAAGAACCAGCATAGAATCACTAATGTTAATATCAAACAATACAATAATAAAAAAATCAACTTCAATTTTCTTACAACATCATCCCCTTTCAGTTAATCAAAGACTTTAAAATTTATCACTAAACAACAATAGTATAATAGGTATTCTGTAATATTTGAAGAAAAATAACAAATATGAAGATATCAAGTTTTATAAAAGAATTCACTATAAAATATAGGGAACTTTAAAAAAACACTATTTCAACTTGAACAAAAGATCATTAATTAACTTTTAAAGTATCAAGCAAGCAACAAGAGATTACCATATCAAGCAAGCAAGATCAATCAATAAAATCAAAACATACTAAAAAACCTAAACATTGCATAGAAAGAGTTTTTGCAAAACTCACATTCATTATATACATAATTCTTAAAAATGTAATACAAACAATTTCAAGAATTTACAACTATGATAATAAGTTGTGACCATAGTTGCTAATACATCATTACCTTTTGATTGGATGATGACAACGATACCAATTTGGGTTAAAAGCAATGGGGTAGTTGGTTACTTGGATATAATTCATCCATTTGAAATGTCATGTGTAGAATGCACTTTGAAGTTATAAACCTTAATCTTTTACAATATTTATAATAGTTAACTTAACATTTTTTTAATTTGTTTATTTAAAAAAAAATACTAAACACAGTATAGTAATTTTGAAATTTCATAAAAAAAATTGTTTATTTTTTGTTGTAAAGAATATTAGACAAGATAAAATTAATTTAAAATTTCACAAGACATATTGATAATATCATTTAGATTGGACATTGTCATTGGAGAAAAATCAAAAGATAGAACAAACTAATTTACAAATATAAGGAAGTGCAATAGACATGAAATAAAAACAAATGAAAACTAATCTATCTTAAAGGATTTACCAAGCACCTAAAGGACTCAAAACTCTAGAACTCCAAACAACTTTTTTAAAGTGGAAATGTGGAGGAAATGCTAACATAAAGTTTATGGTTTTAATTTGTAGTTTTATATATTTGGTTCTAAAAATTATTTTAAATCTAAATAGATGGTCATGTTATTTTTTATAACATTTTATTATTTTTTATAAAGGACACTTGTGAGCTAGGATGAGCACGTAAGGCCTTACAAATCCCCCCTACTAGGATGTAGAATGGGCCTCTTCCAAGCAATTTCTTGTTAGATAAAAGTGGGCTCGGAAGTCTGTTTCAATCATGTAGGTGCTCATTTTCAAGCTAAGAGCACCCGGTAAACCTATAGACCCACTATTTCCTAGTTTTGAGTGATTTTCCATCACTTGGGTCAGAAATCCCCAAAAAATCAATTATTGATTATTTTAATTAATAAATTGACGAATAATGGAGCAAATCCAAAATCCTAGATCAGTGGATTCTCAGCTGATTTGATTGAAATCAGTCAGATCTGAACTAGATTGACTGGATCTGACAAATCCTTGACTGAAGGAGGTGATTTGGACAGATCCAGAGTTGATCTTCAGCATCCTTTATGGGGAATTGTGCCCTCTCTCTCTCCTCCACACGTGTGGGCTCTCTTGGAAGCTCTGTGGATTGATGTGTCAGTCTGTGGGTTGATGTGTCATTTCAATCATCCCCCTGATTGACAAGTAGGCTCAGTTCGGCTTCAGATCAGCATTGATTGACTCTCCCTTAGCTGCAGTGGTCTGTCTCCTTGGGATTTGTGCCCCCCCTTGGATGGATCTCCTATTTTTTGTATAAATAAAGCTCAGGCTGCCTCTTCCAAGCTAGTTAGAACTGGGATTGAGGTGTTGTTGCTCTTGTACTATGTTATTGTTTATTATTTTGGAATAAAGAATCTTTGGAGGCAAGATCTATGGTGTAATTCTCTTCATGTGTGGATGGTGATTATCAAATGCTTATGAGGTATAATATGTGTTATTTATCATTGCTTTTGCTGGTTAATTGTTGGCCTTGAAGGAGAGAGCTCCCTCCTGTTAGGGTAAGAGTTTATTCTAGTTTGATTTATGCTCTTACTGCTGCTTGTTTCAGATCTATTGGAGTTGTATGTATTTTAAGTTTAATTGCATGCTTTCCAATTATCTCTTCCAGCAGCACATATGTTTTAACCATCTGTTTGTGCAAGGATTTCTAAGTTGCAGGTGATCTCGCTTGTAGAAGAGGTTGAGTTGGTTTGCATCTTTCTCATCTTCAAGATGTTCTGAATGACATAGTCCCTCGATGTTCCACCAAAGCAGACTCCAAAGCCCAACATTCTGAGGCTTCCAACACTCTTTCTCTCTCTCTTGTCCTTCAAAAAAATCAATTTTCTTACCTGGTTACTGAGTTCGAAAGCTTTGTTATCATTTGGATCGGATATATCAAAGTAAAATTTACATAGACATGCTATTTCAAAGCTCATAGTCTAGATCTCAATTCTGAAAAGTATCATTAAGCATTCTAGATCTAGCATAAGGAAATCGTCCATTTTGCATGGCAAGTTAAAGAAAATCAGTAGGTTTCATGCTCTAGATTTCCTTTTCTGTTTTAAAAAGATTAAATCCAGCAATCAGTGCATATTTCATTGGCTCCACAAACAACAAACCAAGATCCCAAGGAAATCTTGCTTTCCTTGGTTCCTTTTTCACCTATTTAGCTAGTTTTAACTTAGTCTTTTTTGAGTTAAGGTAGGCTGATCCAAAGGTACTGTTAAAGTGATTTTGGGCATATGTTATTCTAACATTATTGTTGGTTTTTAGCAGGTGTAATAGAAAAGAAAGGAAGCTTCTGTTCGAAAGTGGCCTCGGGAGCATTCAAATCCCCCCAGGGGTCTCCCATTTCACTAAAATTTAAAAATTTTGGAAGGTTGTAAGATCTTGGTTTCATCCCGTATAAGGACCAAGAGGTTTCTGATATTTCAGTATGATGATATTGTAACCAATAATAATAAAAGAAAATATTTCTTGAGTAGGCTCTTTCAAGCCCGCTCCCCATCCCCCCAGGGGGGATCTGCGTCCGTTTCACTTTTTTGCATTTTTCCCTTTTTTCTACTCTAGTTTAGTACTGACATGTAGGGTTGTATGCTTTGATATAATTTTGCATTATTCCATTTTTTAATTTCAAAAGTAATCATACTACTTACCCCATGCCTTCCTGATTGACCCGCAAGGGGAAAGAGATGCGTGGTAGGACTAATTAGAAAACTGGCGTTGTGTATCTTTGTTTCCTTTTTAATCAATTGTTTCATTAGCCATAATAAAATTAACCCTTCCTTGATTCCCTGATTGAGATCCACTTGGATCGAAAGAGGTTCTTGGAGGGTTTTATTTTTAACAAGAACACCTATCTTAAAATTTACTAAAAATAACGAAGACTCTAGTGTGTATGCTCTGTACTTGGCTGCAGTTCATCCAATCAGTCAAGTTGCATCAAAAGCACTTGAGTGACTAGAATAATTAGGATTCACTCTCCACCAATTGACAAACCATCAGGCGAAAATCCAACGCCTCGATCAAACCATTACGGTGGAAAAATACCCAAAGGAAGCGAGAACTCCTGAAAAGTGACCTCGGGGCACCGATCTCTGTTACACCTTCGGGTGCATTATGAACAATACCCTCAGAGACTCCATTCATCCCACATATTCCTTGCAGGTAGCCGTGACGGTTTAGTTTTGGACATACTTCAAGTACCCCCTGGGTATATCTGGAGTCCCCTCGCCTAAGTTGAATTACTCATCTTCTTACATTAATTTAAAATTAACCAAGATACAATTGCACAACATTCATTCCAGCACTTGCAAGCACTCTTAATTGTTTTTCGACTCCATTTTCAAGGCACTGGTCAACTGTTTATTTTTTTCAGTCTATATGTGATTGGGTGTCATTTTCGTGCTTACTTGTGATTATCTCATCATGTTATTTGTTGTTTACAATTGTTAAATCAAAACTCCTAAAAAATTTACTCTTTAATACCATCATCATACTAAATAATTTTTCCTTGGTAACTTAATAGGGTCTACCCCTCTTGGCTTCGTTATGAGTTGAGCCTAAACGGAGGAGTCAAGAACAAGGTGACAGCCTTGACTCGAGACTTGCCCCCAAGGACACACCGAGTGGCTTGAAGATTTCTGCCACGTAACCTAGGTTTATGAAAGGCGGCAACATGACCCAATGCAAAATTTGGGACATTACAAATCCTCCCTTCCCAATATTGCTTGTCCTCAAGCAACTTCAAACATGTTTGTTGAAGAACCTGCTTTCTGTATGATTCTTTGAAGTTGCCACTGAGCTGCCCAACTTGAGTCTTTGAGATTCCATGAATATTTTAGAGAGGAACCACCATGCTTGCTGCTGCACTACTCTGATTAACATCACCTTATGAAATGGGGAATCCATCTCCCATACTACTTGTTTCCCAAAGAATTTGAAATCAATGGGACTAAAAACTATCCTAGGGTCCCATTGCTTGCATTGCACTCCAACAATTAAGAGTGCTCTCCAACCCATACCATTTGGAAAGATAATTCCTGGATCCCATTTTCTTGTATGTATTCTTCCAAAAATCATGAGTGCATAATATATATCATCAAAGTATATAACAACATAATAAGAATGTACATCAAGGAAGTGCCTCACCAAGAAATCATGAAAGTGCTTATACCTCCTAGTAAGTAGACTACCATTTGCCAAGTGCATACATGCTTCAAGTGACCAATCAAATCTGCTCCAATGACATAGGTGAGGATCCTAGGTCCTATAATGCTGCTCCAAACCAATGTAATACGCATCAAAATAATAATCAACCATTTGTTCTTTCATCCAAGAAGTGAATGAAGAACCTCCACAAAAATATGAACCAAATAAGGAGCAAATAAAACACGAAGACTTCAAGTGTCTCAAAGAAGTATCATCAATACACCCATGAATATGTATATCATCATGAAATAACAGAGGATGTTGCTGCCAATAACAATTTTCCTCAATCATATCCCTCTTCACCCAAGTGTTGGATGAAGTTCCTCCAACATCAAATGAACCAAGTGTTGAGCAAGAAAAACCATGAGTCTTCAAGTGACTCAAATGAACATCATAGGTGCACCCATGTAGATGTGTATAATAATAATGTAAACAAGGATGCTGCTACAAATGTAAATAAGATGGTTCTATAATAATTCCATCATCAAAAGGAGAAATATAATTTCCATTCTCTTCATGTGGCACCATCAAAAAGAAACCTTTCACCCATACTTCATTAGGATGACTGCTCCAAAATTTAGAAGTGTAGGATGTAGGAGAAAGAACCAACTCACTCAAATGATCAGTAAGTGAAAAATTATCATAATGTGAAGTATCCATAGGGGTAGGATTATTCACCTCCCTAGAAAATGAAAAAATTTCCTCATGGGTTGGTTCCAAGGTGGTGGAATTATGCACTTCTTCAAAAATTATGTAACCATTTTCAAGAGGCAACTCAAGTTCCTCTTCCACCATTACTAGTGATTGGATCTCATCACTATAATCCTCAAGCACATCAAGAACCTGCAATTTTTCATGTTTCTCATAATCCATCATGTCATGAGAATCCTCCAAGCAATCTACCTTATGAAAATTTGAAATATCGAAGGAGAAACAAGTGTCTTGCAACTTTTCAAGAAGTTGCTCATTTTGAATTGTGAGCTTATCAATAACTTAATTATTCTTCAAGTAGGATTCATGTAACCATTCAATAAGCTCAATGACATTTTTTCTATCAAAAATCAAAGACATGAAATTACCTTTGATGTTGCACATTTCTCTTTGGATCTTCTCCATGTCTTCAAGGAAGGATGGATCCTCCAAGGAAGTAGCTCTCCAACACGAATTTGATACCAATGCTTGAGTGTCATGGAGTATGATAAGGGTCTCTTGGATCTTATTTTCATTCATCTTTAAGGACCCTTCAAGAAAATGAGGCTCTTACAAATGAACCTCGTCATATTCTTCCTTCTTGCTTGGACCAACTTCATGAAGCTCAAGTGGTGATGGGGAAGTTGATCTTGTTTCTTCTTCAACTGCTACAAGGTCTTCATTTTCATGTTTAATGGAATTTTGGCTTGCAGCAACATTTTGAACTCTGATCTCTATGTCACCAACATATATTTGTGAGCACCCATCAGTAGGTACTCCTTCATAGTTCAAGCATCCATCAGTAAATGCTCTTTGTTTCATTTCCAAGGTAGCATGTGTCTCAAAATTATCTTCAGTATTTTCAATAAAAACTTCTTCATACTCATGTGATGTCTCTTCATATTTTTCAGAGTCACTTGGGATTTAATTTTGATCATATTCATGTACTACTTCTTCTACTCCACCTATTTCAGAACTAGGTGGTTCATGGGTCTCCTCCTTTTGCTCCTTCAAACAAGCTAATGCATTTTTCTCCTTGGTTTTCTTAAATCCAATATATGTTCTCCAACTTTGGATAGCCAACAATTCAAATCCTTTCATAATATTATTGGTCATGTATTCAAATATAGGTTCCATGATTTTTATTAGCTCCTCACCATCATATGAGGTTCCTCTTTTATCCCTAGTCATTGTTTCCAAAAAAATTTCTTCTTCTCCTACTTTTTTTTCCCTTCAATAAAAGAACATTTGGTTTAAATATATAATGGTGGTCCCTGAATTATTGTACTTATAAATATTAGACCAAATCAGGTTCCAATATCAGGCTCTTATACCACTGTAATGTCCCCTTTTTGGAATTTTATTAAAATGCCCAATTTTCCAATTTTTTCACAATTTTGGCTCTTGACTAGTTTTGATGTCTAGACCTCCAAATTGACCCAAATGCTTCCAAAATTTCTATGAAGGTACATGAATGATAATATAACTTAAATATGATTCTCATGTATGTTTTGTGACCTCCCAATTACTTCTGCAAACTTTCTTAATGTTCTTTTCAAAGTAGGAGTCTTTACTAGCAAATTGGGGCTCCAATTCCCCCTGGGTAATTGCCGGAATGGCTTCACAAATGATCCCAAAGCCACTTAAATTTCTGAACAGAGTCTGGGTATGTGTAAGGGGCCTTTTCAAAGTCTCATATGCATCATGTTTTAGTTTATACAAACTGTTCTGACTCTTTCCAAAAAAACTCCCAAGTCACAATTTCGACCCTTGGGGAAAATGCTCCAAATCTTCTCCCAACGCAATAAAAATGAGTAAAATGGCTTACAATGATTAAGTACTGAACATTATACTTGAAATAAACATTAATTACAGTCCATCCATCATACATTTATCAGAAATACATTCTTCCATTCGAAATAATAAGCATTACCATGGCATATATCAAAATAGAGTGGAAATGGTCATTGTTTGCTCATCAAAAGTAATTTTGGCATACAAATCTTGGGAATTTCAAATTGAAACTTTATGAGAATGAATAAAAGATAATATTGAACTGATTACAATCATAAATGGACATTTAAAGGCTCTCCCAATTCGAGATCATCAGCATTGCAATGGTTCACAACAAGATAGTGGGGAAATGACACTATTTTTTCATTGTTCAACATTTTTACATGAATTATTTTGGGTATTTTGACCTGAGAGTATTCTTAACATGAAATATAGACCATATACATCATAACATAATATAATTTGCATTAGAGTCTGTTAGTTTTTCATCACATTTAAGCTAGCATTATGATCTTAGGATCTTTTCACTGAGAGAATAACAAGCACAACAATAAAACACAAGCACATCACAAGAGACAAGAGACACAAAGAGTTTTCCTCGGGGAAACCATAAAGGAGAAAACCCCGCAACTTCCTCTAAGATAGAATCAACACCAAAACAGTAATAGATCTCCCAAAACAGCAGTAGTCTTCTGTCTTCTGTCTAGTCCCAAAATTTCCTTCTCCAGTAGTGCGCCACACTTGGGAGAGCAAGTGATGTATTTCACAAGTGATAAATATAGAGACTCTCACTCTCTATTTATATTCATCCATTCACTTGAATTACCTTTTCACACGTAGGCTCAACCTAATAATTACTACTCGAGCCTACACCTTAATTAGTGTATAATAACTCAAGTGCCCCAAAACTGTGGGGACTTACCTAATGACTTGATATGACTTGATTACATTATTAATCCTCCCGATCGGAACATCGCGGCACTCAAATACATAATAGAGACATCCCGGAATAAACATCAGGTTACAATACATAAGATACATAGAAGAATACATTCCGAAGTTACATATACATCAACAGAGTCTTCCCCAAAGAGATCAATAGATCACCCAAAGCGCAATCCCTCCATTTGCATGAATATGGTGTGAAAACTGGAAATAGTTGACTAAGAGTGCTGCAATAGAAGAATCCACATGCTTTCCTGTAGCTTACACATGAAAATAAGACTCCATTAAAGATCCATGAAAGACTTGAGTGGCCTTTCCAAACACCAACTAGGATGGGAATCTTTCACCCTTGAAATTGGCTTAAGCAAGAAAACTAGTCATCCACTAGCTCTCACAATTCACAAATGAGCAAAATCCTCTTCTCATGGATTATCCCTGTATTTTATAAACATTATTATCATTCTAAGGTTCCAAATCCATACATAAACCAAAGCCATGTCGAATTGGTGTGGCTGCTCATGCTATGCCATGTGGCCTCTCTCTTCACCTTCCCTCTTCTCCCAAATTTGAGTTGGAGCCTCTTGGCCTTCTCCAACTCCCAAATCCAACCTCTAAGATGCTCTATTCAGTCCTGACATGTCAGTATGCCATTATGTCAGCCTTCAGATCTGACTTGTGTCATAACTATCATAGAATCTCCATCATTGATGTCATAGATGTCATAAATGTAAGGGGAATCTAGCCAAGTGTCCATGAAACTCCCATTTGGCTCTTCCTCTCCCATGTAAGTTACAATTCATCCCAAATTAGACCTATGAAGTATATGGACAAGTATATTAGCCTTATAATCCATCCAAAAACATTAGGCTTCCCATATATTCGAATTTGCAAGAGAAAGATACCATTTAACATAGGAATTCTAGCTAGTGTGGGCCCCATAGTCTCCATGTGTCTTCATGCTCCATTGCCACTTCCATTTTCTCTTGTATTTATTTAATAAACTAAATTATTAAATATTTATCCCCTTCTAATGTCTAAACATCATTTATTATCCCCCTTATTCCAAATATCAAAGCTTCCACCCCCAACCTAAGAAACTAGTGATTTTCCTCCTTGGCAATTATTTGACTTTTAGCATCCCTTTGACAACTTTCATGAACATGGAAAATGTGATTTGACCATTGTGACCCAATGCAAAATTTGGGACATTACAGTCCCTTTGCAGAAACCAGTGTTTGCAAAGTAACTGGGACAACATATGCTTCGTTTTCTCTGGCAGTATGATTCTAACTGGATATTAATTCTCTGGACTTTAAACTTAGTATTGGCAACCCTTCTTTATGATTAAAAACCTGAATGTGTTCATTTCCGTTTTTAGATGTTTACTTTTATTGTAATTTCCAATTTCAATTTCAGTTTTTTATTTCTATTATATCAACAACTCTACCATTTTTTTTAAGAAATGCTTGTCAAACTTTTTCAGAGACCCTTGAAGATTCTAATTTGTCCAAGGGGGGCCTTATGTTTGATTTCCCTAGAATTTAATTCGCTTTAAAACAAAACTATTATACCTTCTGATTATTGCATGTTTATTATTAAGATTTTGAAGACCAAATCAATGCTCCTACAACACCTACCTGACCATATAAATCCCATATATATTGAAAATTGAAAAAGTTAAAGATAAGTCCAAGCGCATGAGGAGGAAAAGCCACCATGGGCGGTTTGAACATGGATCACACATCAAATAGAACTAGTGAGAGCCGCTTTGTGCATGTGTGTATGCGATAAAAACACGTGAAGAGATCAAAGCAAAGCGAAGTGAAGCAAAAAGCTGAGTAGGTCAACATTATTTGATGAAATGAAAATATATAGTACTAGCATACCCCATACCCCAGAGCCGAGGAAATGAAACACCGAAAAGAACTTAAGAACTTTGGTGTGTCTAAAATGAACCAAAGGTATGTTTTATTTACCCGCTTTGGGGTGTTTCGTAAATATGATTCTATTTTTTTCTATAATTAGAATTCATGTTAATAGAATATTATATAAGTAATGCTACAGAAATTATGCAGAGTCTTGAACTACAGATTATAATTTTTAGAAACTATTTTCTTGTCATAAAGCATAGAAAGAGGAAAAAACTTAAAGAAGGAAATATACAATGTAGGAATTATGAGTGTATTAATGGGAACCTTCAAAGCCTCAACAACGTGAAACTTATGAACCTCACGCATCTCAACAATACAGTTGCAGATCAACTTGCCAATGATGCAATCAAGTTAGACAAGGGAATTATAGTGTAAAATAGGGACCCCACAAAGAGAAGATGGTTTCCATAGAAAGTTCAATTTGGTTAGGTTTGATTCCATTTAGATTGCAAATGTTTGAAGTTAAAATGTTGTTTGGTGATAAATTGGGCATGTGCTCCATTTGGCATCTTCACCCACTCCAATGCACAACAAGTCTTGTCTCATTAATTAAGTGAGGGAGCCATTAAACTCACACATGGCTTCCTCTTCTCAGAATCTTCCATGTGTGCTCACTTCAAACCTTATGGCCCTTGGTTTGGATTTGTGTAATGTTAGTGAGATCTCTCTGGCCCTTGGTTTGGATTTGTGTAATGTTAGTGGGATCTCTCTAAAAAGAAAATGTGTTTTTTTATTGAGGTGATGCCTCCCACAATGAAGGATTGCAAGGTGACCACTTCCATCTTGAAATTGAAGATAGATACTGCATTTACTTCTCATTTTCCTTTTAAAAATGTTGCACTTACTCTACTTACCATATAATTTATATTAATTCACTAATTTCACATAATGTCGTCCTCCTGAATTTCACAATGTGACATTTCACAGAGGTCATATTAGTGTTTAATATGACAACGATATTTGTGTACAACTCTTGAAACTTAAAAAAAAACTTGTTTTTTTAATTGGTGAAAGCCAATTGTTCAATTTCTCTTTAAATCACATATTTGTTACAAAATAATACTATAAGATAGATTTTTTTTGTTTCAAACAATATATATATATATATTCAAAGTAAACCAAATACATATGTAACTTACTCAATGTTTATATAACTACAAACACACTCAAATTCTAAATTTTTAGTTATGTTTTAAGTGTTTTTTTGAATTTGATCTTTGCTTATGTTTGAAATGCAAGCTTTTATAGTGTTTTCCATTATGTATATTTTCACTCTTTCATGATTAAATAAAAAATATTATACAACTTTTTGATTAAAAACAAAAATACATATAAATTTACACATTATCATTTATTTTCTATGCCATGAATCAACTTACTTAATCATAATTTTGAAAAATAATTTAGTTCATTTTAGACATACCGAATTTTTTTTCGGTGTTTCATTTGCCCCGCTTTGGGGGTATGCTAGTATATAGGGTGAATTATAGAGATGTCTTGAAATATAGAGAGTGCAGATAATGTTGCTTTGGTTTAGAGGTGAAGATGTGACACAGGCTGTGATGAACCTCAGCAAATCAATATCTTGTTACGTGAATGAGTGTTACATATAAAGGAGATCAAAACCGTTATCTACAGTTAGATAACGAGATTATTAACTAGATTTTACTAACTAATAACTGAAATATTATTTACAATGTAATCCGGAAGGATTATTCAACATTCCCCCCTTAATCCGAAGGGACATCTGACATGCCAAGCTGCATTCTAAATTTTTCAAACTTTTCACGGCCCAATGCTTTAGTAAAGATATCTGCAATTTGCTCTAAAGTAGGACAATGTGTCAGATGAATGGTTTTGGCCTCAACATGATGTCGAATCAAGTGATATTTGGTGTTGATATGTTTGGTTCGATCATGGAATTTTGGATTCTTGGCCAATTGAATTGCAGAAGTGTTGTCAACAAAGAGAGGCGTTGAATTCATTTGTTTCTCTTGCAAGCCTTCAAGTATTTTATGAAGCCAAATGATTTCTTTTGTGGCTTGAGCTGCTGGAAGATATTCGGCTTCAGTTGTAGAATCAGCAGGAACAGATTGCTTTCATGATCTCCATGTGATAGCTACTGATCCAATGTTAATCAAATAACCTGAAGTAGAGACCCCATGCTCTTTATCTCCATCAAAATCAGAATCTGAATACCCAGTGAAATGAAAGTCTGAAACTTCAGAATATTTGATGCCATAAGATTGAGTGCCTTTTAAATATTTGAGCACTCGCTTTGTTGCATTCCAATGACCTTCACAGGGATAATGCATAAACCTGGAAAGTATTCCTACATCAAAAGTTATGTCACGACAAGTAGTAGTAAGATAAATTAAACTTCCAACAAGGTGCCTGTACTTTGTTGGATCTTCAAATGTGCTACCTTAATTTGAAGTAAGCTTTAGATTCTGCTCCATTGGTGTTGAAACAAGATTACAATCCTACATACCAAATTTGTTTAATAACTCTCCAACATATTTTTTCTGAGAAATGAAAATGTGCTTTGGTTTTTTATCTACTTCAATTCCTAAATAATAATGTAATAATCCCAAATCTGTCATATCAAAAGCCTTTTTCAACTCTCTTTTGATAGATACTATATAATCGTCATTATTTCCTGTGATAAGCAAATCATCCACATAGACAACTAGATATACAACCGATCTTCCAACTTTCTTGACAAATAAAGTTGCATCATCTAGATTGAAGTGCTTATAATTCAATTTGAGAAGATGCTCAATTAACTTTTCATACCGAGCTTGGGGTGCTTGCTTTAAACCATATAAAGATTTGACTAATTTGCATACCTTCTGTTCTTGACCTTTGATAGCAAAGCCTTTAGGATGATCCATATACACATCTTCTTTTAAGTCTCCATTCAAAAATGCAGTTTTAACATCCATGTGATGTATCTTCCATCCTTTTTGTGCTGCTAATGAAAACAAAGTTCGAATGGTGCCCCATTTAGCTGTAGGAGCAAATGTTTCTGTGTAATCAACACCTTCTTTCTGTGCATACCCTTTTGCTACAAGTCTCGCTTTGTGTTTGTCAAGTGAACCATCTGCTTTATACTTATTTTTATATATCTACTTGCATCCAATCGCTTTGGTTCCAAATGGAAGGTTCACCAACCTCCAAGTTCCATTTTTTATGAGAGCATCATACTCTCTTGGCATGGCACTTTTCCATACATCACTATTTACTGCTTCTTGAAAAGATGCAGGTTCATCAAATGCATGAAAGTTTAATTCACAATCTAATGTTACAAAATCATCATACCTTTTAGGAAATGTCTTAGTCTGTATTGATCTACGAACTTCTTCTTGTTGTGGTGTTTGCTCTGTTTCTTCTTTAAGAGCAGGTTCTGCATTATCCATGATACTTAGTTTATTCATTCCATTAACAATATCATCAACTGTCTCATCCTCTGTTTCATCAACTTGTGCATTAGAAGGAAATTCCAAAACTTGACCTTGACTTAGAACATGAATCCCCCCTTCAAGATTTGGAAGTTCATTATCCATTTCATGATAGATTTTTTTAGAATGAAATCTATCAAGCTGAGCAAGTTGTTTATCAATAGTGAGTGCATCTTTCTCAAACTCAAGAAATAGAACATCTCTAGAAACAATAAACTTCCTGTTATCTTCATCATACAACCTATAAGCTTTAGAAGTATTAGAATATCCCCAAAAAATACACTTCCGACTTCTTGCTCCCAATTTATGTCTTTGTTGCTCAGGAATCAAAGCATAACATGTGGAACCGAAAATTCTAAAATGCTTGACAGCTGGAAGATGAACATGCCACATTTCATAAGGTGTTTTGTTTTGTAGTGCAACAGAAAGACATCTATTCTTAATGTAGACAGGACAAAGAACTGCCTCTCCCTAAAACATTAACTTGACATTTTTAAAAACATCATTGATCTTACCATATTCAAGAGTGTCATGTTCATACGTTCTGCCACACCATTTTTCTGTCGATTATAAGGAACAGTTGTTTGATGTTTAATAACATTCTCCTGCAAATATTTTTCAAACTCTTGAGATGTATATTCACCACCGTTATCAATTCGAAGAGTTCCAATAGTAAGTTGAGCTTCATTTTTAATCCATAAGTGAAAATTTCTGAATGTATCAAAAGCTTGATATTTTGCTTTTAATAAATAAACCCAACACATCCTCGTAAAGTCATCAATGAAAGTCATGATATATTTGTTACTATTTGCTGATGGAACAGGCATGGGCCCACATAAATCTGAATGAACAAGACCAAGCTTTCTTGAAGCTCAAAACATAGAATCATTAAAAGGTTGTTTACTGTGCTTGCCTAAGATACAAGCATCACATGGGGAAAGTTGTCTTGGAATAGTAGGAAGCCCTTGAACTCCTTTCTGTTTCATAATCCTGAGACTGTCATAATTAATATGACCAAATCTTGCATGCCACAATAAGCTAGAAGATAAATTACTATTATGCTGAACCAAATTTGCAGAATTCTGTGAATTGGATGATGTACCATTCAACTTTAAAAGTTTGTTATCTTCCACTCCATTCATTACAACCTCATTATCATAAGCTCTTCTAATTTCAATGATACCATCAAACATTTGTATCGAATGATTTTGTTGCCTAATTTGCACAAGAGATATTAGATTTCTCTTCAATTATGGAACATAAAGCACGTCAGAAAGTATATAATCAGCAAGTCCTGATAATTTCAATCTAACAGAACCAATTCTTGAAGGTTTTAACTGAGACTTATCTGCCAAATGTACTACCCCATCAATTTGATCACTAAAAGTTTCAAAGAAATATTTTCTAAAGGTCATATGACATGTGGCTCTGGTGTCCAATAACCAAGTATCATTCCATGAAAATGAAGTACTGAAAGCTTCTTCAATTCCTAGATTGCAATGTGCAACAACATAATGTGCAGATTCAGGAGGGTTACCTTTATCATTTCCTTTATGACCAGTTTTTCCACATCTATAACATTGTTTCTCTCCTTGATTAAATATCCCCCCCCTTCCTCTGTACTGTCCTCTTTGTCCTCTACCTCGACCTCTGCTTCTATTTTCATCCTTTGCAAATTCTTCTTTTGATTTGTGTCCTTTCTGTGCAAGACACAAAGTTTCTTCATTGGGTTTAGACTCCTCCTTCCCAAATGCTTTCTCTCTTTCTGCAATTTTCTCAACAAGTGTTTCAAAGGTCATAGCTTTCATTTGGCCACTAGCTTGACGTGATTCTAAATAATGAGTATATGTAGGATACAGAGCTTTAATAAATGCAATAAGTTGAATGTCAACTTTTACACCAGTTGCATCAATATCATGGAAAATGGCTCTAATTTCAGAAGCAAGTTTCATTGGATCATTATCTTTTAACTCTAAGTTAAATAACTTCATTAGCAATTGTATGATTTCAAGCTGAGAATGTGAATCATACAAATCTTTTAGTTTCTGTAATGCTTCCCAAGCACATTTGCTAGAAACTAAATGTCTACTTACTTCTTCACTTACAGAGGCAATAATCAAGGCATAAGCCTTCTTGTCCTTTCTTTTCCATAATGCTAACTCTTTGGCATTAGTAGGTGGTATTGGTGCACTTTTATCCACTTCATTTATTGCTTCTCCACCTTCCTTATCTTCTAAATTCTCATTTTCACAAATTCCATCCCACATATCATTAAAAATAAGGGTATTTTTAACTTTACGAAACCATTCCTGATAAACAAAATAACTCCAACAATTGAAATTAAAGAATTCATTGAAATTTACTGTGTAGTAAATTTTTGTGTACAAAATACGGTCTGAAATATTCTTTTCCTCTTAGCCAATGTTCTTTAAAATCTTTTTATCTTCTAAAAAGATTTCCCGAAAGGTTTAATATTTCAATTTAAAAAACCTTGCACTCAAATATAAATGGCTGTTTAAAAACTTTTGGCTCTCTTCCTTTTTCTTTTTCTTTAAAAAAAGAAAAAGAAAAAGAATTCTTTAAAAGAATTACCAGAACAATTTACTTTCAGTCTCCTCTTAATGTGTAGTCTTTGTCTTTCTTCCACAATCTTTACTAAGCAACTCTCATTTCTTCCTTTCTTGGTGATAGCTCCTTTGCTGGCTCCTCCTTCACGGGCTCCTTCTTTCTCACCAATGCTTTGCTGCCTTTGGTCTAATACCACTGACACAGGCCGTGAAGAACCTCAACAAATCAATATCTTATTACGTGAATGAGTGTTACATATAAAAGAGATCAAAACCATTATCTACAGTTAGATAACGAGATTATTAACTAGATTTTACTAACTAATAACTGAAATATTATTTACTATGTAATCCCGAAGGATTCTTCACAAGATGGTGGTATGTCAAAGCATAATCATCTCAAAATACAAATAAGTAATGTTTAAATACAAACTTATTTCCTTTTAGAAATTAATACATTGAAAAAATGAATATTTAATAAAATTAGATTTGTCAATTAGATATAGTAAGCCAACTAAAAAAATAATTAACATAATAAGTATTAAATAATCATATAAAAAGAAATACCAAACTCTATTAAAAGGTAAAACTGAAAAAATACACACACCTTCATTATTTTTAACATTGCATTTCATTATTTTCAGTTTTTATTTATATTTTTTAATAAGAAATTATAAATTCATATTTATTAAATTTTCTTAATTTTATTATCTAAACATATTTTTTAATTAAAAACAATTATTATTATTAATTTTGTTATTTATATTTTAATATTTTTATTTTTTTAATAAAAAAATATAAATTCATGTGTTATATTTTCTAACCCTATTTTTTATTATAAAAATAATAATAATCTAAAGTTTTTTAACTCATCTAAATTAGTCCCATATATATTTCATCACGCTCCAAATTCTTTTCCAAAGATTTTTTATAAAGAACAAAAATCTAAACTTTATATCTCTTGCTAATTTCAATTTTTAAACTTCAAAAATAACAAAAAGTAAACTATTTTTCAATATATTTCTTACCATTTAGTTTAAAAACCTAAACCTAATCCCACATATAGAACTATTCATTCTTACATTTAAAAAAATTGAAGAAAGAGGATCGGAGACCTATACCAGTTTTTTTTTGTAAGTACGTATGTTTTATAGAATAAAATGGATGCAACAAGGAGCTCTTCAAAGGCCATTTTAAACGTCATAGAAGGCCACAAGGAATTTTACCATGCAAAAAAAATTTAATTTAATTTCCAGCATTTTAATAATGAAATTGAGTAAACCTTAGTAAATTTGCAATAGAAAGGCAGCTACAAAATTTTCCTATCTAGGGATTCAGTGGACTATGGGACAGTCAGGACTCAAAGTCTTCCCAAGTGCCCTTGAATAGACCAATCATGCATGAGGATCTCAATGCTAATCGACCTGCCACTAGGCTGCCTAGTGCCAAGTTCAAGTCGGCGACTCACGATTTGATGTTCACTTTCAAAGCATTTAATGGCATTAGCATGCATTACTGATTCACCAACTTCATTAAATCTTGGTATGAGATGATGCCACATGCCAACTCGATTTTCCATCTGTCATCTTATTGTTCACCGAGTCACGTTATCTCACAACTTACAAGTCACTTGAGCATTTGAGTATATGATGTGAAATTAAATAATCATATGAGTCATATTTATGGATGGTGAATTGATTTGATAACCCTCCACTCTCAAGGAAAAACCAATGGTGTTGTAAAGAAAAACTAAATGTGTTTCTTGTTGGAGTTCCTTTTGTTTCTATAAATATAAGGGTTTAAAATTTCTCCATCCAAAATGTTGTTTGAAATTTGTAATTATGTATTATGCGATTGTGTTTCCGCGAGACTAAGTCTCAAATACTCAATAGATGTAACCTTAAAAAACCCAGTATTTAAATGAAATCAAAACCAAAATAATGTATACTTTTCATAGTCTAGGACCACAACTTCGTTTGGGTGGAGTCTAGCAAGAAGAAAGAGCCTTGCATTTGAGTTCCAAATCTGTCAAAGTTATTTATCTGCCTTGAATTGTAAACATTATGTTGAAAGAAAGAACAATATTTGAATATAAGTGTTTGAATTGTTCCAATTTCCTTAATGAAATCCAATAGTTGAAAGGATAAAATATTTAACAACCGACAGTGTAAATGTTGTAGACTCTAACCCCTTTGTTTTCCTTCTAATAATGGAAACAAGAAGTACAAATTGTCTACCAATATATCTAAACAAGGGAATCCCTCGACACATGTTCATGAATGAGGGACTAGGAGTGCAATGATCTAGCGAAGAACATGATTTCAACATCCTCATTGTCCCAGACCTTCCAAACGCGTGTTTATGATTCGTCTTCCTTGTTGACTTTGGTAGAAACTAGACACCCAACTTGTAGTGATATTTGTTGGAGAATTTAAAGTTCTTCATTATAGTGGACTAATAAATACTTAACCTTTTCCATAGGGTTGATAAACTCATATAGATTGGAGGGACTATCCATAATCTACCTAAAATTGGGGATTTTGTTTGATCACTTCGAATTGGGGTATAAACTCGATATACATTGGAGGGATTATCCATAATCCACCTAAAATTGGGGCCTTTGTTTGATCACTTTGATTTGAGCATGTGGGGAGGACGTGATTCAATTCTAAAAATAACTGTTGATTTAGGGTTAATAAAAATGTTTCTCCATGAAAGCATTAGGTATTACATTCTAGGGTTTTTCTTTTAGGTAGTCCCACTCACACTTGACCAATAGAGGCACCATCAAGCTGAATCAATCCTCCATTCAACGGTCCTTCCAAATTCCAATGCCTTATTTTATCAAGACCTGACAACGGAGTATTTCACAGTGCAACAGAATTGTCCGTTATCTAAGTTCAATAAACTATATGCTCCAGGGACCGGGAGAGTACATGGTTTACCACACTAATTCCATGTAAATGTTGAATCACTCGGGAGTTCTTCTTATTGTCATTATTTTTCTATACACTGTTTTTAATAAATAATAGAATTTTGTTGTACACTTACAGTTTCAAATGAAAAAAATAATTTACTTTTACATGTCGACATTAAAGAGTTCAATTTCTCACAACCCTTCAAAGTAAAATAGGACCCTACCCTTCAAATTTGTTTCTAGAATCCAACAATGAAAAATGAAAAAAAAGCACATAGAGAGGGGAATATACACCACTCGACAGAACTGCGCAGAGGGAAAAAGAAAATGAATGATACGAATAATAAGATAATGAAGAAAAGGGCCTTATACAATCTATGGCTAACGGTAGATCAGAAAATGATGAATCGTGGGAAGCTGTCAGCATTTTTTACTTAAAAAGAAATGGGAGAATGGTAGGTGAAGTATGAACACATGGAGCAGAAGAAACCGATGGCAGAAAAGTATGAACAATTCAAAAGAATACAGAGATTGTCAGAACTGCATGATGAGAATAATAAGTGACGATCAAATAAGAAATGGACTAACACGGTACTAGTGCCAGTGCTTGCTATATTTGTTAAGAGAACATGACAAATTGGTTGGTTGGTGCAGAATTATGAGTAAACCGATGAGAAAAAAATAATGGCGTTGCAGTAAGTACAGTGTTGTTCGGAAACACTTTTTGAGAGATATGGGTAAATATCAGAAAAGATTCATGGACACAGTCGTGGTATATTTGATAAGAGAACTCAGAACACTGACAAATTTTAGTTAGGTGAATTGAATTGTGAGTAAATCGATGAGAAGAAACTAATGGCAGAGCAGTAAGTACAGTGTTCGTGTTCACGTTCACGTTTTGACAAAAATAAAGAGATGGGTAACATCATAAAATAATCACATTTTGATTATGCATCCAGCCATTGCTATTAAGTATGGACTCATTGTTTAGTTTCGGCAAACAATACTCTACATGCCGTCGGATCTCACTTTGGAAAGGATTCGACGGCGGACAGTGCCACAGCCGTCGCATTAAATGCTATACTGCATGTAGAGTATTTGTCGCCTTTAGTTTCCGAGGGCACTATGAGTGCAATTTTAATAATCTAAAAAGTATAATTTTATAATAAAGTTTTTTTATTTTTTTTATTTGTTTTTTAATTGGTCATGTTTGTGTTCAATAAACTTTAATATTTATTTCACTTTGTTTTAAACAAGAGTTATATGGTGATGCTATTATTCTATTTTTATTTAATGTTTTTTAAAATATGTATTTTTTTTTATGTAAAATTAAAATTAATTGAGATTATAAAATTTCTTGTGAAAAACAATTAAAGAGGTATATAACTAATTTGTTTGAGTTTATATAACTAATTTTGTTTGAGTATATAAACAATTAAAGAGGTATATAACTAATTTGTTTGAGGTATATAACAATTAAAGAGGTATAGAACCAGTATAGGATCACTAATGTTAATATCAAACAATACAATAATAAAAAATCAACTTCAATTTTTTTACAACATCATCCCCTTTCAGTTAATCAAAGACTTTAAAATTTATCACTAAAACAACAATAGTATAAAAGATATTCTGTAATATTTGAAGAAAAATAACAAATATGAAGATATCAAGTTTTACAAAAGAATTCACTATTTTATAAGGAACTTAAAAAAATCACTATTTCAACTTGAACAAAAGATCATTAATTAACTTTTAAAGTATCAAGCAAGCAACAAGAGATTACCATATCAAGTAAGCAAGATCAATCAATAAAGTCAAATCATACTAAAAAACCTAACATTGCATAGGAAGAGTTTTTGCAAAACTCACATTCATTATATACATAATTCTTAAAAATGTAATACAAACAATTTCAAGAATTTACAACTATGATAATAAGTTGTGACGATAGTTGCTAATACATCATTACCTTTTCATTGGATGATGACAACTATACCAATTTGGGTTAAAAGCAATGGGGTAGTTGGTTACTTGGATATTATTCATCCATTTGAAATGTCATGTGTAGAATGCACTTTGAAGTTATAAACCTTAATCTTTTACAATAGTTAACTTAACATTTTGTAATTTGTTTATTTAAAAAAAAATACTAAACCCAGTATAGTAATTTTGAAATTTCATAAGAAATTTGTATATTTTTTGTTGTAAAGAATATTAGACAAGATAAAGTTAATTTAAAATTTCACAAGGCATATTGATAATATCATTTAGATTGAACATTGTCATTGGAGAAAAATCAAAGGATAAAACAAACTAATTTACAAATATAAGGAAGTACAATAGACATGAAATAAAAACTAATGAAAAGTAATCCATCTTAAAAGATTTACCAAGCACCTAAAGGGATCAAAACTCTAGAACTCCAAACAACCTTTTTAAAGTGGAAATGTGGAGGAAATGTTAACACAAAGTTTATGGTTTTAATTTGTAGTTTTATATATTTGGTTCTAAAAATTATTTTAAATCTAAATTGAAGGGCATGTTATTTTTTATAACATTTTATTATTTTTTATAAAGGACACTTGTGAGCTAGGATGGGCTCGGAAGGCCTTACACATCCCCCTACTAGGATGTAGAATGGGCCTTTTCCAAGCAATTTCTTGTTAGATAACTAGAAGAATAGTTCCAAACTATTTATAATGTGTCTAAATAATAAGTATGCAACCATGCCCAAGGGGTGTAGCTCTACTAATAGAGGCCTCTTATGCTGTAATAAAGGCCACGAGTTCAAAACATGTACCCTATGCTTGGGGATTATGTGGGTGCATCTAAGGGTATAGTGGTAGCGAATGGGATTGAACCCCTAAACCTTGTGTGGCCCAAGTACTAGCCCCATCCCAATTCTCAAAAAAGTGAAGAGTAAACATATTGATGCATTGCATGGTACTCTTATTTAAATTTATAAAATTTGATCAGACCATAAAGTCGGGATACTAGCCAAAAGATGGTAGATTATAAATTTTTGTAAACATAATTGAAGTTTTCTCATAATTTACAAATATAAACTTAAAAGATTCTAAATACTAGCCCCAGTGCATGGTACTCTTATTTAAAATTATAAAATTTGATCAGACCATAAAGTCGGGATACTAGCTAAAAGATGGTAGATTATAAATTTTTGTAAACATAATTGAAGTTTTCTCATAATTTACAAATATAAACTTAAAAGATTCTCATAATATAGTGGTAGAGAATGGGATTGGACCCCTAAACCTTGTGTGGCCCAAGTACTAGCCCCATCCCAATTCTCAAAAAAATGAAGAGTAAACATATTGATGCAGTGCATGGTACTCTTATTTAAAATTATAAAATTTGATCAGACCATAAAGTCCGGATACTAGCCAAAAGATGATAAATTATAAATTTTTGTAAACATAATTGAAGTTTTCTCATAATTTACAAATATAAACTTAAAAAATTCTAAATAATGATTAATTATTTATTAAAGTCATAAGTTATTAAAAAATAAAATTATTTATTTCTATTTTTAGAAAACAGTTTACATGTTACATAACTATAAAGATTTGGTTGTTGTAATGAACCAAAAGTTGCTATATGTTATAATCCTACAAGCAATGATAGAGTAATATAGGGAAAAGGACCAAGGTTGTGTGCCCATGTTGTCTAAGACGCCAAATAAATTGTATTTCTGAATTTCATTAATTGATAACATTTTAAATGGTTTTGATTTGAAATATCTCTATCTCTATTCATGGGTATCTCTGTAGGAGTGTATGATTAATGTAACTCAACAATTGTTCTGTGTTATGTACCAGTGTATGAATAATGTAACTCAACAATTTGCAAATGGATAATGAAGATGGTGGATGTGGAAATCAATTGCCTCAGGGCAACAAAATCTCTTTGTCTTAATTTTATCATCTAAACATATTATTTTATTTAAAAAATCATTATTATTGATTTTGTTATTTTTATTTTTTATTAAAACAATATAAATTCATATTTTTTATATTTTCTTAACTTTATTTTCTAAAGATATTTTTCATTATAAGAAAATAATAATAATCCATTTTTTTAACTTGTGCAAATTCTTCTTAGTCTCCATAACTCAATGGAGTAAGCTAGCTATGGAGCAATCCTCCCTTATCGGACTAAGGAGGAGCAAAGTTAATGTTGACTTTGCTCCTCCTCCGTCCGATGGAGGGAGGATTGCTCCATAGCTAGCTCACTCCTAATTCAATATGGAAGCACGTGTCTGTCAATTCCTCATAATTAAAAATTCATATTAGCATTCTTGCACATTGAAAAATGAAACGTATTGCAATAATTCAATATGGAAGTACGGGAGAAAATTGGAATTGGTCCTATGTGAAAATGTTCTGGGTTAGTATATGTGTTTTTTGAAAATAGAATGAGATTAAACTAGCTTAAACAATGGAAAAGAAAGGTATTGAGAGATGCGAATATACAAGGTGGGAGTATAAAATAATTATGAGAAAATGGTAACTATGAATACATGTAACAGAAGAATTGATGGCAGAGCAGTACAATGTTCGATTTGGAGGGAACAAAATAAAAGAATATACAGGCTGCCAAATTGAATGACGGAATAATGTCAAGATAATGGGTGACACTGACCAAAAATATGGACGGAGCCGGGAGACAGTAGTGGTAGATTTGGTCACAGAACAATGACAATGACAAATTAGTAAGTGAATTAATTATGAGTACAGAGGAAAACAATGGCAGGGAAGCGAGTACAGTGTTCACGTGTTTTTGAAGACTGCATTGAGATATGACTAGATACTACTTTAGTTAAAAGATTCACATTTCGATCATGTAAGTAGGCATTGTTTCTGTCATCATTGAGCTTTATTTTTACGCCTACCTTCGAACAAATCGGTTCCGACAGATTCAACAACAGAAGCAGAATATGTGGCTGCATCTGAAGCAACGAAAGAAATAGTATGGCTCAGGAAGATACTTGAAGATTTGCAAGAAAAACAAGAGAACTCCACTCCATTACTGGTCGACAATACTTCTGCAATCAAGCTGGCTAAGAATCCTAGATTCCATGATCGAACCAAACACATCAACACAAAGTATCATTTGATTCGACATCATGTAGAAGCCAAGATAGTCCATCTTCGACATTGTTCCACAAATGATCAAGTTGCAGACATCTTCACCAAAGCGCTTGGACGAGAAAAGTTTGAAAGGTTCAGAAACATGCTCGGACTTACGAACACCCCTTCGGATTAAGAGGGGGATTGTTAGAATATAATCCGTTAGGGTTATATAATGTAAATAAATAAATAAATAAATAGGAGGAAGCCAAACAGGCTGAGCGAAAGGTGAAACCCAACCGCCATGTGATTTGTATAAATATAGGCATTTGCATTGGAATAATAATCAATCGGGAGTTATTACCAACATTTACAAATATAAACTTAAAAGATTCTAAATACTAGCCCCAGTGCATGGTACTCTTATTTAAAATTATAAAATTTGATCAGACCATAAAGTCGGGATACTAGCTAAAAGATGGTAGATTATAAATTTTTGTAAACATAATTGAAGTTTTCTCATAATTTACAAATATAAACTTAAAAGATTCTCATAATATAGTGGTAGCGAATGGGATTGGACCCCTAAACCTTGTGTGGCCCAAGTACTAGCCCCATCCCAATTCTCAAAAAAGTGAAGAGTAAACATATTGATGCAGTGCATGGTACTCTTATTTAAAATTATAAAATTTGATCAGACCATAAAGTCCGGATACTAGCCAAAAGATGATAAATTATAATTTTTTGTAAACATAATTGAAGTTTTCTCATAATTTACAAATATAAACTTAAAAAATTCTAAATAATGATTGAGTATTTATTAAAGTCATAAGTTATTGAAAAATAAAATTATTTATTTCTATTTTTAGAAAACAGTTTACATGTTACATAACTATAAAGATTTGGTTGTTGTAATGAACCAAAAGTTGCTATATGTTATAATCCTACAAGCAATGATAGAGTAATATAGGGAAAAGGACCAAGGTTGTGTGCCCATGTTGTCTAAGAGGCCAAATAAATTGTATTTCTGAATTTCATTAATTGATAACATTTTAAATGGTTTTGATTTGAAATATCTCTATCTATATTCATGGGTATCTCTGTAGGAGTGTATGATTAATGTAACTCAACAATTGTTCTGTGTTCTGTACCAATGTATGAATAATGTAACTCAACAATTTGCAAATGGATAATGAAGATGTTGGATGTGGAAATCAATTGCCTCAGGGCAACAAAATCTCTTTGTTTTAATTTTATCATCTAAACATATTATTTTATTTAAAAAATCATTATTATTGATTTTGTTATTTTTATTTTTTATTAAAACAATATAAATTCATATTTTTTATATTTTCTTAACTTTATTTTCTAAAGATATTTTTCATTATAAGAAAATAATAATAATCCATTTTTTTAACTTGTGCAAATTCTTCTTAGTCTCCATAACTCAATGGAGTAAGCTAGCTATGGAGCAATCCTCCCTCATCGGACGAAGGAGGAGCAAAGTTAATGTTGACTTTGCTCCTCCTCCGTCCGATGGAGAGAGGATTGCTCCATAGCTAGCTCACTCCTAATTCAATATGGAAGCACGGGTCTGTCAATTCCTCATAATTAAAAATTCATATTAGCATTCTTGCACATTGAAAAATGAAACGTATTGCAATAATTCAATATGGAAGTACGGGAGAAAATTGGAATTGGTCCTATGTGAAAATGTTCTGGGTTAGTATATGTGTTTTTTGAAAATAGAATGAGATTAAACTAGCTTAAACAATGGAAAAGAAAGGTATTGAGAGATGCGAATATACAAGGTGGGAGTATAAAATAATTATGAGAAAATGGTAACTATGAATACATGTAACAGAAGAATTGATGGCAGAGCAGTACAATGTTCGATTTGGAGGGAACAAAATAAAAGAATATACAGGCTGCCAGAATTGAATGACGGAATAATGTCAAGATAATGGGTGACACTGACCAAAAAAATGGACGGAGCCGGGAGACAGTAGTGGTAGATTTGGTCACAGAACAATGACAATGACAAATTAGTAAGTGAATTAATTATGAGTACAGAGGAAAACAATGGCAGGGAAGTGAGTACAGTGTTCACGTGTTTTTGAAGACTGCATTGAGATATGACTAGTTACTACTTTAGTTAAAAGATTCACATTTCGATCATGTAAGTAGGCATTGTTTCTGTCATCATTGAGCTTTATTTTTACGCCTACCTTCGAACAAATCTTAACCACTCATAGTTGTCACCAGAGCTGTAAGTTATGTTATTGTAAGTTATGTTATTGGAAAGAAATGAGAAATGGGAAATAGAGTTTTTTCCAGAGGAAAATATCAGTTCCTTGCTATTTCATTGAAATCAAAGGGAACATGGAATACATCATCAGCATATGCTGAGCTCAGGTACATGAAATACATCATCAAATGTGACAACAGCAACCGCTGCTATTTCATTGAAATCAAAGGGAACATGGAATACATCATCAGCATATGCGAGCTCAGGTACATGAAATACATCATCAAATGTGACAACAGCAACCGCTTCAGCTAAGCTCATATAGGAGAACATCAATCCATGATCTACTGACTACAAATTCATGATCAGAATACCATAATGCTTCATGCTTGTGGATTGTGTGGGCACACCCCTAGTTCAAAACACCATGCACCATGCAACATGCTTGTGGATTGTGTGGGCACACCCCTATAGTTCAAAACACCATGCACCATGCTTGTGGATTGAGTGGGCACACCCCTATAGAGATGGGAAGCAAGCAACGAGAGAGACTGGTCTCTCTTAGTAGTATAATGGTTAATTAATAGACTATTATTTTATTTAATAGACTATTCTTTTATTTTGAGCTCAACATGGGTATAAGGAAGAAGTTAGATTTCTTTGGTCAAAGTGATAATGATGTGGTTGCACTTGTATATTTGACTTGCTTGGATTGGTGTTAGAGGCAAGGAACAACTAAAAGAGGTATCCAAGCATGGCTTGGACCTTGCGTAATGGAAAAAGAAATTGCTCAAGAGATATAAAGAAAGGGAGCTTGTGGATCATTAAGGGGGGTAAGAGTACTAATGTGATGTTACATGAGATACTTTTTGGTGAAGTAAATATTTCTTTTATCATGCATGGATATTTTGAAGTTAAAATGTAACTCTCAGTATATTACTCACTTAAATTCAAATCTTAAGATGCAAAACTCCTATCATATGTATCAATTAATTAACTTTGAAAGAAGCATACTATAAAGAAAAATATTTTTGAGATCTAAGATAAATGAGTATATAAAGATCATGTTAGATAAGCAAGCAAGGTTAGGGTAAAAAATCTAGAGAATGTTTGATAGTAAAGATAATTAAGTGAATTTAGTATATAGGGTGAATTATAGAGATATGATGAAATATAAAAAGTGCACATAATGTTGTTTTGGTTTAGAAATGAAGATGGTGATATGTCAAAGCATAATCATTTCAAAATATAAATAAGTAAGGCTCAAGTACAAACCTCTTTCCTTTTAGGAATTAATTAATTGAAAACATGAATAGTTAATAAAATTAGATTTGTCAATTATATGTAATTAGCTAACTAAAAGTAATAATTAACATAAAAATATAACAGAATTATATGAACATGAACAAAGTACAAAATTTTATAAAAAAGTATACACTTTTATTAATTTGATGTTTATTTTACAATAAATCTAAACTAATGTGTATAAATGATTTTTAACATTGGATTTTTATTATTATTAATTATTAATTTATATTTTGATATTTATACTTTTTAATAAAAAATTATAAATTCATATTTGTTATATTTTTTAATTTTATTATCTAAACATAATTTTTTATTATTAAAAATAATAATAATTCAGAATTTTTTAAATGCAAATTAGTCTCATCTATATTATTATCAAGCTCCAAATTCTTTTTATAAAGAACAGAAATCTAAACTTTATACATTTTGCAAATTTCAATTTTTTAACTTCAAAAATAAAGAAAAGTAAACTATTTTTCAAGTGTTTCTTATGAACCAGCTAATTCCTGGTTTAAAAAATAAAAAATCATATAAACATTGTGTGATGGAAAAAAAATGCTTTAGAATGGATTTTTCAGTACATTTCTTATCATTTATCTTAAAAACCTAATCCCAACACTATGAACCAGCTAATTCATGTTTTAAAAAATAAAAAATCATATAAACATTCTGCGATGGAAAAAATGCTTTTAGAATGGATTTTTCAGTACATTTCTTATCATTTATCTTAAAAACCTAATCCTAACACTATGAACCAACTAATTCCTGGTTTAGAAAATAAAAAATCATATAAACATTCTGCGATGGAAAAAATGCTTTTAGAATGGATTTTTCAATACATTTCTTATCATTTATCTTAAAAACCTAATCCCAACATATAGAAGTATTCATTCTTACATTAAAAAAAATGAAAAGTATTCCGCTTAACAGCATATGGAACCGCTTGTGTTTTATAGGAAAGAGGATGGGAGACCTATATCACTTTTCTTTGTAAGTGTGTTTTATAGAATAAAAAGGGATCACACAATGAAAAATGCACAGAGAGAGGGGAATATACACCACTCAACAGAACTGTACAGAGGGGAAAAAATTGAATGATACGAAGATCAAGAAAATGAAGAAAAGGGCAGTATACAATCCATGGATAACGTTAGATCAGAAAATGATGAATTGTGGGAAGTTGTCAGCATTTTTTACTTCAAAAAAAATGAGAGAATGGTAGGTGAAGTATGAACACATAGAGAAGAAGAAAGAATTGGTAGGACAATCAAGTGTTTAAGGACAAATAATGGAGGTGAATTTACTTCTATGGAGTTTGAAAAATATTGTAAATATGAAGGGATCGTCAGACACAAAAAAAAAAGAATACACTCCTCAACAAAATGGCGTTGCAAAACACATGAATAAGACTCTTCTAGAAAGAGCAAGGAGCATGCTCTAATGCTAATTTGGGGCAAGAGTTGTGGGTAGGAGCAGTTTGTATTGCTTGTTATCTTATAAATCTGTCACCTTCAATGACAATAGATTGTAAAATTCTAGAAGAGGTATGGACAAATCACTCCCGTGATTATTCGAATTTGACAATCTTTGGTTGTGAAGCTTATGCACTTACTCCTAAAAAGCAGTGTTCTATGATAGACCCTAGATCAAAGAAGTGCATATTTATTGGTTATGATGATGTAATGAAAGGACATAGATTGTGGGATCCTGCTGCCCACAAAATTATCATTAGCAGAAAGGTAATTTTTTATGAATCTTCTCTGATTAAATCCAAAAGTGTAAGAGTTGATGTGGAACAAGAACAACCAATGTCAAAACATCTAATTCAATTGGAGAACCAATCTTCTAATGACTAAAAGAAACAAGAAGAAGTTTCTAGTGAGAGAGAAGTCATAGAAGATGAAAAAAACCAAAAAATTGTGGAAACCCCACAGCCTACACCAAGAAGATCATTAAGGGAGAAAAATCCTCCTAAGAGGTATAATGATTTTGCTTCATCTGTTTTATTTACTGATGATGGAGAACCTTTTTGTTTTTAGGAAGCCACTGAATGTATTGACAATGCTAAGTGGAAGGTGGCAATGAAAGAATAAATGGATTCTCTGGAGAAAAACGAGACATGGGATTTGGTTAAACTCCCAAAAGATAGAAAAACAGTTGGATGTAAATGGGTCTTCAAATTGAAGAAAGGATTTGATGGTAAGGTTGAAAGATACAAAGCCAGATTGGTCGTAAAAGGGTACTCTCAGATGGAAGGTGTAGACTATCATGATATTTTTTCGCCAATTGTTAATCTTGTATCTATTCGTATTGTGTTAGCATTAGTTGCATTACTTGATTTGGAGTTAGAGCAATTAGATGTTAAAATAACTTTCTTACATGGAGATTTAGATGAGCAGATTTATATGGAACAACCAGAAGGTTTTGTACAGCATCAGAAAGGTAGATTAGTTTGCAAGCTCAAGAAATCATTGTATGGCCTCAAACAGTCACCAAGGACATGGTACAAGAAGTTTGACTCTTTCATGGTGAGCCAAGGTTATACTAGAAGTGAGTACGACCATTGTTTATACTTCAAAAAGTTGAATGATATATTCATTATCTTAGTATTGTATGTTGATGATATGCTTATTGTGAGCAAAAGCATGGACGAGATTAACAGGTTGAAGGCTTAGATGGCTAGGACTTTTGATATGAAGGATCTTGGAGTGGAAAAACAAATCTTGGGTAATGAGATACACAGAGACAGAAAAAATTGTAAGCTCAGTTTTTCACAGGATAAGTATGTTGAAAATATACTTGAAAGATTTGAAATGAATAAGGAAAATCCTTTGAATGTTCCTTTGGCTTCCCATTTTAAACTTTCTTCAAGTTTATGTCCTAGTAGTGTTGAAGAAAAGGATTATATGTCTCGTGTACCATATGTCGATTCAGTAGGATGTTTGATGTATACAATCGTGTGTACTAGACCTGATATTTCACATGCAGTAGGTGTTGTTAGTAAGTACATGGAAAATCAAGGAAAAGAACATTGGAATGTAGTGAAATGGGTGCTTCGGTACTTAAGAGGAACAAGTGACTATTGTATCACCTTTAATAGTAATAGTGATTCTGTATGCGGTTTTGTTGATTCAGATTTCACAGGTGATTTGGACAAGAGAAGGTCTACTTCAAATTATGTCTTTACTCTTGCAGGTGGAGCTATAAGTTGGATGTCGAAGCTTCAAGACACGGTTGCTTTATCCACGACAGAGGCTGAATACATTGCTGCCTCACATGCTTGCAAAGAGGCAATTTGGCTGAGAGGTTTGCGTAGAGAAATTGGAAGGTTGTAGAACAGTGTGCCTATCTTCTGTGACAGTCAAAGTGCTATTCATTTGGCTACAAATCATGTTTATCATAGTAAGACTAAACATATTGATGTAAAATATCATTTTGTAAGACAAGCCATTAGTGAAGGTGGAGTAGATCTGAAAAAGGTCCATACTAAAGAAATTTGTGCAGGTGTGTTCACAAAACCAGTATTGTTAGAGAAGTTATGTTGGTGTGTAGCTTCTCTTGGTTTGAAGAAAAGGTGATAAATAGTCTTGGAAAAAGTATTTGTAAATTTTGTTGTCAAGGTGGAGATTGTCAAATGAAAACTAAACTAATGTGTTTATGGGAGGTTTCTCATTACAGATTTTTACGAGAAGTTTCTCATAATGGGCATAACTGACAATGGTTTAGTCATGTAACTAAATTCATGAAGTATATAGTGCTATAGTGCATGGTTGGGATATAGTGCATGGTTGGGATGCATGATGTAGAGAGAGTTTTCTGTGAGGTTAAGACCATCTTGTAATCTCTCCTTCTTCATTAATGAGCTTTGGTTGGCCTCTTTTCTCTTCTTATATAGACCCACGGTTCAACAACACCACAATACCAATAATAAACCACAAGACATTGGCCCGACAGAGCAAGCTCATTCGGCAATGCCTGCAAGGCAGGTCCATTCTCACCCGAGATATCTAATGGGTAACTGCAAGAACCACATTTTCGCAGTTGAAGAGGGAATTATAATCCCTTGGCGTACATCCAAGGCACTCAAAAAATGAAACTGGGATGATGGAGTCTATTCTGGTATGACTAGACACAACTGTATACTAGCGTACATGACACAACACTGTCCTTAACCGCCACAATTGGTGCAATGCAACTGATCCTTGTACCAAAATATAGTTCACGACTTGTGCTTTGACTTAGGGGTTTAACCATGAACTTATACACAACATTCCCGCAATGATTTTAATTCTTGTTCATTCACTGATTAATCAAGATAGTGCATACATTCAACTGTAACTTATCAATATACAGTAAGAAAATACTTCAACAGTCACATAAACATTCAATACAACCATTCATTCAACACGGGAATTAACGTGGACACCCATCTGGGAAAAACCACCAAGGTGCTCTTCATCTGGCATGAGAAATTGTGTATAGCACCTTATAGTCTACGATCTACAGACTATTCTTAAGATATGTCTTTCTGACTCAATATTCGAATCTCATGCTCTCTGGTCTATTCTTCTATCTACTACTACTGATCCGCACACAACCTGGATCGATCCTTCTACGTACTATCTGCACACTCAGCTATAGATTCCTCCTACTACTAGTGGTCTATGCACACAACTGCAAGATCTATGACTAAACAGCCTCCTACTTCTACTAGACTCTTATTTTTAGTCCTCTCTTCTATTTACCCTAACTTCCTTAAAAGGCTAAACAAAACAGCAGAACGAAGGACCTAAACGACTGTCCTCTCACAATAATAACGAATATCCAACCCTTATATAGAATGGGTTCTTCCTATTTATATCTTCTATTGGACCACACTAGGTCGACTACATACTACTCATCAGTTACAGGTCATGATCAGGCGTACAAACGGTTACAAGATGTTAGGGACTGACACAAGGCACTACCGTCTTGACTTACAAAATATTCCTTCATACGTGAATTTTCCGTAGGCTTATGCTGTCTTTAGCAGCCACAATCTTTCGGTCCTGTCACTTTCTTATCGTTACTGACTTGCACACCTGCAAGCTTTCCTTTCCTCTTTCATACATATGCTCTATCCTTCTTTTGTGTTGGTTCCTTTTCTTCCTTTGCGACTTGCTTTATTCCTCGTCAAGCGCGCTTTTCCTTCCTGGGTTACACGCCAACTTCTTCCTTGTCTTCTTTTCCTGGCCCAACAGGCCCCCAACACTCACATGTGACTCGTCTTGAGCCACTAAGCAAAAAGGCACTCATCCGCAAAAATGTCCTACCGAAAAACTTTTACTTGTCTTGCAAAATTTATGCCTCTGGCGCAAGGCCAGGTTGCACAATGGGACCAACCTTGTCTTGGAATTCATTCACCATCTGTTGCACCTTAGCAACTTCCTCTATTACTTTTTTTTCCTGTGCAGCTAACTACTCTACACAGTCAAAACTAATATGTTCTAATGGTGCTTCCTCTAACAACTATGCGACTTGCTGAAGTTTCTACTGCACAGGCTGAAGAAATCCTGTGACTTAGGTTGCTTCCAATTGGTGTGTCTCGTCCTCGACTTCCCTAGTCCGCTCTTGATCTCAAAGGGCCTGGACTTCCTATTGCAGTCGCCTGATCTCCGCGCTCTTAGTAACGTTTTTCTAAAGCAACAGTTTCTTCATTTATGTCTTTGCAACGTTGATTTTCTCATCTTCCTGTCGTACGCTCTCCCTTATGTTTTATGTAGTTTCATCTTCTAGCAGCACTCCCCAGATTGCAGTGACGGATTCAGCTTCCTTTGCGCAAAGCATTTCTCCTTCTTGGATCTTCCCAGCAGCCTCATAAACTGCTCTTCTTCGCTCCTCGAGCACCTCAGGGGGTGTGCTCGGTATCTGTCTCACTTGAAGCTCCTCAACTTGCTTCTTCAGTTCAACTACAATTTATGCAAGCCGGGAAACCTTAGCAGCTGAGTGCTCATCTTCTTGTCCCGCCTCAGGGGGGGACTCTACAATCGCACCCTTTATGGCATCGGCTAGTGCGACGTGACTTTGCTCACATGCCACAAGTTATTGTTCCTTCTCTGCAAGGAGGGTGTTGCGCCCTTCCAGTTCTCACTCTTTTTCCTTAAGGAGGGTCTTGTGCGTCTTCTCCTTTCTTTGTTGTTTTGTTTCCTAGTAGGCAACAACATTTTCCCTCAGCCGTATTTTTGACGTGGTTTCCTACTGAATCTCATAGACTTCACTCAAGTCCAGCTTTGAGAAGTCAATCTGTAGAGTGTTATTATCATCAGCCGCACTTGTCTCTGCTTATGTTTCTAGTGCGCGCCCTAGAATATTTACTTTAATCGGCGGAAATAACACTTCGGTTAATGGAACATTGGAATCGATGCCATATGTTTCAGCCTCCACAGTGGCTTTAACCTCCATAATGGCTTCTATCAACTTATTAAAATGGCTCCCAATTTGGTCAGCAATGCTTACCTGTTGTGTCTTCAGAGTAGCGAGGATGTCTTGCGCGACCTTAGAGACAACAGTTGCAAGCTCATGCATACCATCTTCTGTCAGTGTGCTCGTGTTAACCGCTTTGTCGGCTTTCCTCTTCTTGCATTGTGACCTGCGCTCTTGTTGCTGCGTTTGTGCCTGGGTATGGATATTCTCCAGACTAGTCATGCGCTCTGAATTACTATGATAAGAGCCATCATTGCCACGAGGATTATCTTTTTATTCCTCTTCCTCCGACTAATGATCTTGACCGTCGCGTCCATTGTTTCCTTGACCACTTCCTTGGCCAATCCCAGCATCACCATTCGCACCAATATTTACATCTTGGTGAGCTGGTGGGTCTTCCTAGTTCTGGTCTTCAGGCAGCGCCTCTTCTAGTGGTCCGCACCATTACTCAGGCCATTCTTTAATAATGGCGTCCATGTTCTCATCTGTGATTATGAATCCAGCGTGGTGTACTTGATTTGTTGGGTCATTCTTGGGTTCCAAAATCATGTTATGCGCATTAGCCTGGAAATTTATGAAGGCTGCATACCTATGCACTGTCGTTCATTGGATTATGTAGGTTCTCCTGACAACATCTCACAACGCCTTGACGTGCAAAAAAAATCGATGTTATTATCCGTCTGGCAGTCCTTGTTCTTCTTCCTTTCGCATAAGTTTTGATACTTTGTACCAAGGCCAAGTAGTGGGACATCTACCTATTGGTAGTCCGGTGGATTGGACCACAGAATGAACAATATCAAAATGAGCAGCCAGGAGTAGTGAAACTTGTGATTATCCTCCTCTTGTGACTGTTGCGCATCATATATCAATTCATTGAGCAGAAACTGTGACCAGTTGAAAATTACTCCTTGTCTGCACTGTTTTGCAAGTTCTACTGCTCCAACAGTACATTGAGTCAACTTCATTTTGTGCAACAGTTTGCAAGAGAGGATCTTTGTAGTGAACCAGACTGTGGTGTCCTCAATGGGGTCAATCCGAAATCCCCTCCCCATGCGCTGAAGGCTATACTTCTGTTTTATCCTGGCAATGTCTTTTATGTTCAAATACGGCGTTGGGTCTTTCCCTTTCTTTGGCAAACCAGTGATGGAAGAAATAAGCTCGTTGTCAAGCAGGTATGGTCGATCAAGCCATAAACACCCTCTATGGAAATAAACCAAAAGTTGTTTCACATATGTATTCACCTGCAGACTGTGGCTGAAATGCGGCATGAACAACAAGTCCATCAGTCCTACGCTGGTGACGCCATTAGCCCATTGCACCAGTACTAAAACCTGCATCTGAGTAGGTCCAGCTTTGGTAGTCATGCAGTTGCTTATCTCCAGGCCAAACTACAAGCGAGTGTCGACATCTTCAATTGTTATGTTGGATATCTTTGGTATCATATTCTTCAGTAGGGGTACCTTGTTTGGAATCCAAAGTGAAACTAACACTGTGAGCGCTTTCTTCGGAAGCGTCACCTCCTCCGCTTCACCTCTCTTGGGCTGGACATAGTGCAGCAAGTCTTCCTCTTCACTTTCAGCATCTGCGTCTGCGCCTAGTGGTGAGTCATCTTGTGTGAGGTCTTCTTCCTCTGGATCTTTCTCTACTGTTGCTTTCCCCCGATCATCCACCGTGGCCTTAACCTTGCGTTTTCTCACCTGTGGTGGTCTAGACGCCTCTCTTGATGCTTTCTCTCCACCCTTCCTTGGCTTCCTGACTGGTTGTGCAACTGCAGCTTGCGGTCTCAGAGAAGCTAGCGGTCTCTGAGCAAGGCTATGTACAGGGCGCATCTGAGGGGTTGGGATATTGGCAGGTGCTGGCACCTGTCACAGGCTTCTTCCTTGTTCTTGCCATTGGGTCGAGCTCCATTTGTGGTTCTGGTTGCTGTATCTCAGGAGATTGTATCTCTTCCTCAATTGGGCAACATGAGATAACGGTTGCGTTAGACAACTCGCTATCACTCGAAATTTCTATAACCATGGATGCCGGATCACTCTGTGATAGACTTCGGCTCTACAAACACTCATCTCTGGTTCTCTTTCTCTCTCACTGTGCGTAAAAGGATGTTTGAAGGCGAAGTCGTATACTTATATCCGCTAACACGTCCTGTGGTGGTCACGCAAATGGGAGTTCGATGTCTTAATGGATCACATGGTCTTCTTGGTCGATGTGCTCCCTCATTAACTTGGTAGCTCGAGTGCATCGATGTACCTATCAACACAGTTATGGAAGTTATGGCGAGGGCGACTTGACAAGACCTAAAAGCACGCCATCATTCTCCTCATATCTTGTCGAATTTATGAGTCTTAGCTATCATAACGGCTTCTTTCATTGTTGAATATTCACACTTTACTGCCAGCCAGACTATCATTTCCGCTTTTTGCAGTACTTGCTCTTTTTACTGCGCTTTTTTTAAACTCTAACCAGGGATGTTATGACCATCATAGTATGGTTTCAAGCGATTGTCATTTACCATACCCATGACATACGTTCCATCTAGTTTCTGCAGTTTTACTACGCCTGCATCAGTGATATGCGCAATCATATATGGTCCTAGCCAATGCGTCTTCAACTTAACTAGGTGTTTCAAGAATGTGTTGTCATATAGCAACACAAGTCCTCCGACTTTGAATGGCTTAACCCTGATATGGCGTTCATGCCATGCTTTCTGTCGCTGCTTCTAAACTGTCTGATGGAATCCTACGACGAAGCGTTCTTCTTCCATTTGCATGACCTGTGTCAGGCTCTGCTTGACAACATCACCATTGGTCATGTATATCAACGCAGAGATCCTTAGACTCGGTACAATGTACTCCATTGGTAGCACGACTTCTTATCCATATACTAGTTTGAATGGAGTGTGCCCTGTGAGTCGTTTACAAGTTGAGCGATACGCTCATAGCACAGATGAGACTTTGTGATCCCAATCATCACGATGAAATATAGAAAGTGCACATAATGTTGTTTTGGTTTAGAACTGAAGATGGTGATATGTCAAAGCATAATCATCTCAAAATATAAATAAGTAAGGCTCAAGTACAAACATCTTTCCTTTTAGGAATTAATTAATTGAAGACATGAATAGTTAATAAAATTATATTTGTTAATTATATGTAATTAGCTAACTAAAAATAATAATTAACATAAAAATATAACAAAATTATATGAACATAAACAAAGTACAAAATTTTATAAAGAAGTATACACTTTTATTCATTTGATGTTTTTTTAATAATAAATCTAAACTAATGTGTATAATTGATTTTTAACATTGGATTTTTTTTATTATAAATTTTTTATTTATATTTTGATATTTATGCTTTTTTAATAAAAAATTATAAATTTATATTTGTTATATTTTTTAAATTTTATTATCTAAACATAATTTTATATTATAAAAAATAATAATAATTCAAAATTTTTTAACTTATGCAAATTAGTCTCATTTATATTATTATCAGGCTCCAAATTCTTTTTATAAAGAACAGAAATCTAAACTTTATATATTTTGCAAATTTCAATTTTTAAACTTCAAAAATAAAGAAAAGTAAACTATTTTTCAAGTGTTTCTGATGAACCAGCTAATTCCTGGTTTCAAAAATAAAAAATCATATAAACATTCTGCCATGGAAAAAAAAGCTCTCAGAATGAATTTTTCAGTACATTTTTATCATTTATCTTAAAAACCTAATCCCAACACTATGAACCATTTATCTTAAAAACCTAATCCCAACACTATGAACCAGCTAATTCCTGGTTTAAAAAATAAAAAAATCATATAAACCAGCTAATTCCTGGTTTAAAAAATAAAAAATCATATAAACATTCTGCCATGGAAAAAATGCTTTTAGAATGAATTTTTCAGTACATTTCTTATCATTTATCTTAAAAACCTAATCCCAACATATAGAAGTATTCATTCTTACATCAAAAATAAAAAATGAAAAATTTTCCACTAACACCATATGGAACCACTTGTGTTTGATAGGAAAGAGGATCGGAGACCTATATCACTTTTCTTTGTAAGTGTGTTTTATAGAATAAAAAGGATCAAACAATGAAAAAACGCACAGAGAGAGGGGAATATACACCATTCAACAGAACTGCACAGAGGGAAAAAAATTGAATGATACGAAGAACAAGATAATGAAGAAAAGGCAGTATACAATCCATGGATAACGTTAGATCAGAAAATGATGAATTGTGGGAAGTTGTCAGCATTTTTTACTTTAAAAAATGAGAGAATGGTAGGTGAAGTATGAACACATACAGCAGAAGAAAATTGATGGCAGTAAACTTAAAAGTATGAACAGTTCAAAAGAATACACAGATTGTCAGAACCTCGTGATGAGAATAATACCATAATAAGTTCGTGATGAGAATAATACCATAATAAGTGACGATCAAATAGGAAATGGACTGACACGGCAGTCCTATATTTGTTAAGAGAACATGACAAATTGGTTAGTTGGTGCAGAATTATGAGTAAATCGATGAAGAAAATAATGGCGTTGCAGTAAGTACAGTGTTGTTGAAAGATTCACGGACACAGTCGTGGTATATTTGATAAGAGAACACTGTCCAGTGTCCAATTTGAGTTGGTGAATTGTGAGTAAATCGATGAGAAGAAACTAATGGCAGAGCAGTAAGTACAGGTGTTCACATTCACGTTTTGAGAAAATAGAGAGATGGGTAACATCATAAAATATTCAAATTTTGATTATGCAACCAGTCATTGCTATTGTACTGTGGCTGGCTCGTTGTTGCCTGGAAATTCAATTTTCTTGTGCCTGTCCATAAATTTTTGATGACGGTTTCAAGTTTTTTTGTCTTACGGTTTAACAAAATTTTGTTAAGTGTCAATTTTTTTTAATATTATATATAAATGTAAATAATTTTTTTTTTATAATATATATAAATATGAGTAAAATATTTATATAAAAATATAAAATTTTAAAGAAAAAAATTTTTCTTGGAAAAATTCGAAGGCTAGAACTAAAGACTAATAATACAATTAGAAACACAAAATATAAATAAATACAATACACATAAAGGGAAATAGAGAAGTCTAGCATTTATGTGTTCCTGAATTAACTAGAAATTAAGAGCAGTCCAGGAGTTGACAGAGCACAATGACCAATGATTGTTAGCTAAGTTTTAGTAGTTAACATAGGTATTAAAAATTTTGCCAGATGATCTAAATTCATAAACGCAAATTGATGTTTCAAATATTTTATTACCTGTCAATATTGACGTGTTTATAAACAATTTACAAGTCAAATACTTGTAAAAATGAAAAAAAAATTCTGTGAAACGTCAAATTCCAGGCCTGGGTGGAAGGCCAATTAGGCCTACAAGAAAGTTACGATGTCGAGGCTGGGTAGACTGAGAGTGGGGAGGCCAATTAGGGACTTTGGACCAATTGAACATAGACTGAGAGTGGATCCAGAGCAAGTGGTAGGTTGCTTCCTACTGGACTTGTGAGGCCAGATTTACCATCTACTAAATGGCGTCACTGATCGAGGGGCACTATTGGTGCAATTTTAATAATCTAAAAGCTATAATTTTATTAAAAAGTAATTTTTATTTTTATTTGATTTCTGATTGGTCATATTTGTCATCATTAAACTTTAAGATTTTAGTCACTGTTTTAAACCAGCCAGAGTTATGTGCTGGTGATATTATTCTATTTTTAATGTTTTTTTTAATATACATCATTTTTAATTATTCAAAATCAAAATTAATTCAAATTTTTAAACCTACCAAAATACTTAAAGATGTGAAAAACAACTATAAAGTTATATAACTAATATGTTTGAATTTTTTTTACAAACAAATGTTTAAATTTTATTTTCAGTTATTTTGGTTTTGGAAGGCCTAACAAAAAACAACATGGGATCACTAAAAGATATAAAAATCAAACAATATAATAATAAAAAAATCAACTTCAATTTTCTGAGTTACAACATCATCATCAAGGAAGGAAGTCAGCCAGCCTCCCAGGTCAGTCAGTCGGGATTTGCCAGTTGAAATAGACTCAAAGTCTAGCCTGCTTGTATTAGTCAATCCACTTAAACCCCGGATAAGGCGCTCGAAAGGGAACTTGCCAACTCTGATGAAAGTCGATGGATAGAATAAGTAGGTGTAATAGCTGTATCTCAAAAGTGATTCATATAGGCAAGCTTGAAAAGCATCATATCCTGGCTGGCTCTGTCTGGTCATCCCTCCACTCCATATCCGTCCTAGCTATGTATTATTTTGTTTTATGTAATACACATTGAAAGAGAAGTGGACTCTGATGTAGACACTTTTTATGCGGCTATATATTCCTCCCTCTATTGGAGGCCCCGTCCGTTCAACCCTATAAGTTGGGGGCATACCAAAAAGATTAGGATCTTCTTGCACTTAATCAAAGACATTAAAATTTAAAAGCAAGTATCGCTAAACAAAAAATAATATATTAATACTGTAATATTTGAAAAAATATAACAAATATGAAGATATCAAGTTTTACAAAAGAATTCACTACAAAATATAAAGAACTTAAAGATAATCACTATTTAAACTTGAGCAAAAGATCATTAATTACCTTTAGCAAGCAACAAGAGATTACCATGTCAAGAAAACAAGATCAATCAATAAAATCAAAACATACTAAAAGATTAACATTGCACGCAAAGAGCCCGGATGCGGGTGATAACACTGGCGACACCCAACCCATTCTCCGGCCACCGACTCAGGCACATGTAACGCTGGAGATATCCCACCACGCCAGCGCGGTTCGTCAACCTACTCAGGATTCTTTGTGCATGGGAGAAATTTCTTCGGTCAATTCGGCTCATGCGAACTGGGCTGGTGAAGGTACGTCCTCCTAGGTTCATTCATGGCTTGGCTGCGAGGTTTAATTTTGGCAGGTACGTGGAATGACAGGCGTTTAATTCGGCACCATGTCGAGTCTTATGTTATGGCTGGTCGCAGTGTTTGGTTTGCAGTCCGGTGGGAGGTTTGGAACCCCAAGACATGCTAGTTCACGAAGGGCCAAACCTCAAAGGGGTTGCAGTGCACCAGTTTCATGAGATTATGAACCGCATATTTCTCCGCGAGTCCGTGTATTGGTGGAAGCCTGGGAGAACAAGGTTCTCAACCGCAAGATCTCGACGGGCTAGGAAGGTGGTCAAATCAATCACTACTGGATGTTGAAGAATATGCTCTACAATCTGGGAGAGGACATGCTTAGTAATTGGGCTAAGGCGCGGATTGCAGTTCATTCCATGAAAGCGAAAATCGCTGAGATGGATGCTCAACTCACAGCCATGGACAACTCCTTTTGATGGAAAGGAACGGCAAGCATTTCGAGTCTGAATGTTCACAAAACAGGGGTTGTTGCTCAGGGAGGTGTAGCAAGTGGTAGCAAATGTGGAGGTCAGGCTCTCACCAGTCTAGGTGGTAGCGGTAGCGCAACGGGCTTCTCTACTAAAACGCCACGTGCCAAACCTTTCTCGGTTCCATCAACCGTGGAACCTCTCCTCAAGCGACTGAAGGACTCGCCGGCCCAGCAGCCTGAGCAGCACCCATATTCTTTGACGTCGACACCGAATGCCGCCACCAATTTGCCCACTTTCTCGCAGGAAGAACGATGGGCTTGCCCCATCACTGAAGAAATTCCCTCAGTTTAATGTTCGTTTTGAACAGGTTTTTTTTGGTCCAGTCTCTAGAAGGTTTTTTGGTTTTAGTCTAAGCTTTTGTAGTTAATACTCTATGTCTTTTTTCAGTTCGGCTTCGCTCTTATATAGGAGCATGATATGTCTTTTATGGATCTCTGTAACTTAGTCTTTAAGTTTCTCAGTCATGAACATCTTGATCGTGAATCTGGTTAGAAGGATGGTATTTTTTGAGAGGCTTTGAAGGAGGTTCTGACTCTTTCAACCTCAGGCAGCCAACATATTTGTATGTAATTTTTTTTTTTGCCTCTGTAATATAATATATTGTGCAGCTTACAAAAAAAACATTGCACACAAAGAGTTTTTGGAAAACTCACACTCATTAAATACATAATTCTTAAAATTGTAATACAAACCATTTCAAGAATCTACAACTATGATAATAAGTTGTGATGATAGTTCATAATACATCATTAACACACATTTTCATTGGATGATGACAACTATATCAATTTGGGTTAAAAGCAATGGGGCAGGTGGTTACTTGGATATAATTCATCCATTTGAAATGTCATGTGTAGAATGCACTTTAATGTTATAAACCTGGAACCTTTTGCAATATTTATAATAGTTAACTTAGCAGTTTTTAGTTTGATTATTTTTGTTGTTGTAAAGAATGCTAAACAAAATATATTAATTTTGAAATTTTAGAAGAAATTTGTTTATTTTACGTTTATTTTACCAGACATATTGATAATATCACTTACATTGCACATTGTCATTCGAGAAAAATAAAAAAATAAAAACAAACTAATTTACAAATATAAGAAAGTGCAATACATACGATGAAATATAAATGTTTTGAAAACTAATCTTATATATATTCACATGGAGTTGTCAATTATGGCAAGTAACATGCAAAAAGGATATTATAGTCTAGGATAATCTTTTAATTAATTTATATTTGTTTATTGAAAATGGGAACACTTACTAACTTCATTGATAATATTGCACTTACAATTTTATAAAGAGTACATTACTTGTTAGATAGAAGAATAGCTCCAAACTATTTATAATGTGGACCTAAGTAATAATGCAACCATGCCTCCATCGGTATAGCTTGGCGATTCACTTGAAAATGGGATGTTAAGTTGTAATAGAGGTGACCAGTTCAAAACACCCTCACTTAAGGTGCCCCATTCGTGTGGGATGTGTGGGTGCACCTAGGGGTATAGTGGTAGGGGACGGGATTGGATCCCTCGACCTTGTGTCAGGAAAGTACTAGCCCCATCCCAGTTGTTTATTATTATGCAACCATTTACTGTTTAGACAAATATAGTAAGCTATTGCATAGGTATAAATACAAAATGTTATTTCAAATGAACAATTCTCAAAGTGTTCAAGAAGAAAATGAAATGAGTGACAAAAGTGAAGAGTAAACATATTGATGCAGGGCATTGTGCTTTAAAATTATAAAGTTTGATCACACCTTAGGGTCATGATACTAACCAAAAGAGGGTTGATTATAAATTTTTGTAAAGGTGTTCAAAGTTTTCTCATAGTTGGAAAATGTAGACTTAGAAGATTCTTAATGGTGACTAGTCGTTAATTACAGTCATGAGTTATTAAGAAATAAAGTTAAATTTCTATTTTTAGAAATCAGTTACATAAATTTAGGGATTTGGTTGTTGTAATGAGCCCTAAGTTGTTTTTTTTCTAAGCATGTGTTGTAATCCTACCAGCAATGATAGAGTAAGGGAAAAGGTTGAGTAATATAGGAGAAAGGACCATGGTTGTGTGCCCATATTGTGTGAGGCAAAATATGTTGTATTTCTGAATTTGATTAATTAATAGCATTTGGTATGGTTTTGATTTGAAATATCTCTATTTATATTAATGGGTATTTCTGTACTAGTGTATGATTAATGTAACTCAACAATTGTTTGTGTAATCTGGAAACTTATTAAGTGTGGTTCCTGTGATGGAATTATAAATACAGGGGGTTTTGCACTGGAACCAAAACATCCAACAATTAGTATTCTTTATGGGGTTTTGAAGGATATGATTTCTGGTTTTCTGGGAGTGTTCTTTTTGTTTTGAAACGAATATTTTGCCATATATTATTGCTTTCTCATATTGATGATAAATTCCATCTCACATTTTTGTTTTGAAAGGAGGAGTAATTGCAAGTAGGAAGCCTATAGAGAGAGTAGAGTGAGTGCTCGAAGGGTTATGAGTGAGAGAACCAGTGGAAAGATTTGTTTTCAGTTCAACATGGACATAAAGGAGCTTGTAGAGGTGATGAGAGAGGTGATTGTTGAAAATCATCTTAAGGTTTCAAAGGGAGGCCACAAGAAAGCAAGGAAGGATGCAAGAACAACATGAGGAGGAAAAGTCAAGAGGATTTTGACAAGAAGCTTACTCAACTAGAAGAAATGATTAGTATAATAACATAGATTGTTGCAAGAGGGAAATGGAGAATACCTGTATTATGGATGAAAATTGAGTAAACAATTGAAATGGCCTATAGTAAAACTATATGCTAGAACACTCAAGTACAATTTGAGTGTTTGGTGGAAGAAGGAGAGAAAGCTCCAAGCAATTGAGCATGAGGAGACAAGAAAGGTGTATACCTTGGTGAATGGGAGGATGAAAATGTGGATGAGAGGCCTATCGAGGACCTTAAAAACTATTTTGTTGAAACGGATCATCATGAAGGTTTGAAGGAGAATGTGATAGCTAAGGCTGAAGAGCCTTATGGTTTTAATGCTAATGAGTTGTATTTAGTTGCAGGTTGCAAAAGAAAGAATAGAAGGCACTTAAGGTGAAAGGAAATGAAGATATTTGCATTGGGTGGTGTGTCTTCATAATGAATGTCTATTCAATTGTTTTGTTTCAAACAATTTGCAAATGGATAATGAAAATGATGGATGAGGAAATCGAGTTGCCCCCCAGCAATAAAATCTCTTTTCATTTGTTAATGGCAAGAGCAGAGGAAGAGATTGTTTTGAGTAACAATATGGCATTTCAAACCAAAAAGGAAAATTTTGAGGAAAGCAGCATTCAACTTCTTGTAATGCAAAAGTGGAAGAGGCTTTTGGGAGCCGCTGAATACTTCAAAGAATACTAATGTGACATGGGATATTTTTGCTTGAAGTAAATATTTCTTTAATTAATATATACACATCTATATTTTGGACTTTAAATGTAACTCTCAATACATTACTCACTTAAATTCAAATTTTAAGATGCAAAACTCTTATCACATGTATCAATTAATTAACTTTGAAAGAAGCATACTATAAATAAAATTCTTTTTGAGATGTATGATAAATGCATATATAAAGATCATGTTAGATAAGCAAGCGATGTTAGGGTTAAAAAATATAGAGAACCTTTGATAGCAAAGATAATTAAATGAATTTAATTACACCGAAGGTGTTATTTAAAGGACTGCTCTTCTCAAAGTTTCGTCGTCATTCAGCATTTATTACGCCGATAGGCGTATATCAATGGTATTTTGGGGGATGGACTTGCTTGAGCGGATCATCAAGATCCTGCAAATCCCGCCAAGTGGATGCTCCAGATCATCCCAATCGTCTGATCTTTTAACTAGGTTAACTAGGCGCAGATTTAGGCCAATTTAGGAGTTTGTTAGGAGATCCCATCGCTGATCGTCAAGACTGTTAGCCGCCCAGGAGTCTGTTAGCGTACGTGGAGATACGGTGGTGGAGGAGATACGTGTCATGAAAATATCGAGATAGGGTTTGTTGGATCGTAAATGGTTATGGGTTGGACGGCGCCCGGCTGCAGGAGTGGCTCGCATAAACGGTGAGTGTACAATTTCGAGATGAAAACCCCAAATATAATCAGACCAGATCCCTCTGCGGCAAAGATTAGAGGAAATCCGTCTTGAATGACAAAGGTAGGAAAGGCATACCGCATTGTGAGATGCCGGTTGGGGGATAATATGACGATTTTATTTGTTAAATCTTGAAGGAGTAACAGGTGTAGAGTTTAAAAGAGAAGAAGCAGAATTGCGGATTTTGATATCGGCGTAACGAGGTTAGTTTGGTTTTCCACGGGGTTTTGTTTTCCAAATTGTATATAGTTTTTTGTTTAGTGCAACTAGGAGAGCAGCCCTGATGCGGTTGGATTTGTGTCTCCAATCTACGCCCTGACCGTGCATGGTTCTTGAATTCAACACCTCTGGTGATGTGTTCAAATCACGAGAAATAAACCCTAGACTCAGTCAATTTCCGTGTGAAGTCTCGAAGCTAACATGTATGTTGTTGTTGTTGTTATGATGTATATGTGTTGTTGCTGCAACCGTGACCTTTGCTGTTCTTAATGTTTTGGATGTAGTTTCCTACTGATACTGTATCGTTTGTGAAATGCAGACAGGAACAGCCGGCTGTGAAATGCAGACGAGAATAGCCGGCTAATGCGATACAATTCGCTCCAGCTACTGCCGCCTTTACTTTCTCGCTGCGCTGCTAGGATGCTTCTTCAATCCCGCACTGACGATTTGTTTTTCGTTGCAGATACAGCGGACACCTGTTCTCGCTTTGATGATAGCATGTACAAAGAGTCATAATAGAGATGAGCGCTTTTTGTGTGTTTTTTTCCTTGAACTTTTTTTGTATGCTGCCATATTCGTGTAGGCTTCTTTTTTCCCTGTATTTGATTGCATTGTTGAACAGATCAACTAATATTTAGTCCTTTTATGTTCAGGGGCAAACAATCATATGTGAAGAGACCCACTGTTTAGATCACGTGGCTTCTCTCTCTGTGCAAAGACGCGCAAGGTAATGGATGATGAGAACACCAAAGGCTGTTCACCAGCCATTACTGTGAATGGAGATAACAATATCAAAGTTTGGCGCTATCCCCTCTGAGCTCTCTTTAGCCTAGAAACCTTAACACTTTTTTGAAGCGGTCTTATTCACTCAGGTTTATTTTGGGTTCCCAATATCCCTTAATATTGGCGCATAGACAAATTTAATGGAGTCCTATGTAAGAAGGGATTTGCTACTTATTAACAATTCTTTTGTGCAGGAGTTATAATACGCCAAACCATGTCACATTGAAAATATTTCAAGCGCCTTGCCTCGATTACAACGACGACTCTATGATGGCCACTTTTGCAATGAAAGAATTAATGATAGGTCTTGGTGTCACATAACTGAAATAAAGACCGCCGAGGAGAAAGTTCTTGATCAGGATATCGCATCTTTTAATAAACAAACTGTGAGCAACAAATCTTCGAATCTGGAAGAATACATGGCACCAAATATCGATGACAACGTGTTTTAGTGAAAAAAAATTAGTTAACAATAATATGCATGTTTTCTCTGTCATAGAAAAATATTCATCCGTTGTCTGGCAAGGAATACCACTTCAACTATGTATTTATATGCTCCTTCAAGCTTTTAGCGGTCACATTTTTAAGGGTTTACATGGTAGAATATATATTGACGTTGTACTGCTATAGACGGTTTCATACTCAATTTAAGAGATTTGATGTTTTCCAAAGCTATAATTGGATTATTAAGTGGAATAGTACTTTCATGAAAATCTTGTCCTATCCTTAAATTGGTGTTGTGTTTTTGGCTTTTTCTTTGTTTTGATGGTCCTTAAATTGTAGTTTTATTTTACAGTTATTATGAAAATATGTTGGATTTCCACATTTCAGTGAGTACGGGGAGCTAACAACTATGTTATAATGAAAGGTCGTCACACTGGCCAGCCTGGGGGATTTGAGTTTGTGACTTATGCCGACCCCTCTGTCATAGAAAAGGTTATACAGAATAAGCATGTATTTGATGGTAGAACTGTAGGTTTATCACACACATGGAGAAATAGGTGGCTCTTTAATTTTGAATTATATTTTAAGAAGTGGTTGTCACAAGATAATGATATGCTGCCAAATAGCAGCGTAGGGTGCAACCCTATAAGTACTTTTTACTATTTTTTGGCAAGTATTTGGTAAATATATATGAATGATATATATAATTATTTCACGATTATTTAACAAAAAGCCTTTTGATGTTCATCCCTATCATGTGTTTCCAACTGTTATAAGATTGAGGAGTAACTGTATGCTTTTGTAATAAGAGTAATTCTAATTGAAACTGAAAAACCAGGCTTATGCTTCTATATGCAATTATCAAGGACATCAATTGTTTTTTCTTTTATATATTTAAGGACATACTCTGAATTTCTCTTTGTTCTTGTTACAGATAGTAATGGAGTATTGTGGGGGAGGAAGTGTTTCTGATTTGATGAACATCACTTCTGAATCTTTGGAGGAACATCAAAGAGCCTACATTTGTAGGGAAGCTCTCAAGGTGTGCACTGTAATTTGATTTACCCTATATGTTTCAATTCTCAATTCATGAATTATTCTCATGCATGAGTTACCTATTGTGAGTTGTTTTTTATCCAAAGTGCTAGAGAATGCAGTCTGCCTGTATCCAAAAAGGCACTGCTGCCACAACCACAGGGGTAACTGAATTGGCTCTACTGCTGCAACCACAGGGGTAACTGAAACTATCTGTAAGAACTATAATATGATAGCAGTAAATCTTGAAATAACAGCCAAAGAATGAAAATTTAGGGGCACCTGTTGTACACCGAAGGCATTGTACTTGCACATTCAAATAATATTGAGGAAAATATCTGCAATGTAGCTTGTTGATTGCATTGAAGTGATAAGAGTTACAAAGAGAGGGGCGCCCAAATTTCTACAAAAAGCTTAACTCGTACAAGTACTCGGGTCCTTGTGACAAGAAAGAGTCCTTTTAAATTACCGAAATCTAACATGTAAGGACCTAAACCTAAAACATTATTACAAAAATATGAGCTTATATATAAAATATCAAATAGGTCATGTACAGAGAATCTAATTACATAATAAAGATGTTGTGGTTAGGTACACAACACAAAATAAAAGTAGATTTATTGGGTCAAAACAACAAACCTATAGTGCTACAGAGTTGTCAATAAGTGTTGGCCCCTCAATAATATTCCAGACAGCTGGGTTGAAGGTGCAGGAGGACGAAAAATATAAGTCTATATGTGCGACGGTTTTAGTTACATGAGAAAATTCAAGTTGTTGGGTTTGTTTATTGTTGTATTTGATAATCTACACTATATGAAGTTCATTGAAAATATTTTCTCCTTAGCTAGCGTAATTCCTCATTGTATTAGTGAGCTTATATGCATAATTAAAACATAAAACCTAATTTAATGTCTTGGAGCGATCCAGTTAATCAAGCTATATAATTCTCTCAAAAGTCTCAATTGAAAAAATAACTTTGTAGTTGTTTGTATTTTCATTACTTGAAACCATTACTTCCATGTGATTATTAATCTTTGACAATTCAACATTTATGCTCTGGTGCTTTTATCCAAATAGGTCGAGCTTATAGAAAATTGCCTTTATCCAATTAGATCAATCTTTTCTACTTATTAACTTAGTCATCCAATTAGATAGATCTTTTTTACTCATTAACTTAATCATAATGAAAAGGACTATATTATAAAATACAAAATCAAACAATAAAAGATAATTGTAATCTAAACATAAAATCAAACATAAAGTTTTCATATGCTGCATCAAATTTCCAGACAATCTCCTCTATCTTTTTAACTATATGAAATCTTATTAGAAAACAAATAATGGATTAACATTATTAAAAAATTTATTTTGTTTGTGATCTCTATATTTTGGCACAAGAGGCAACTTGTCTTGTGGTTCTATTTATTATTGCTTTTATTTTCTAATGTTTTATTGTTTTTATTTTCTAATGTTTTATTAGCTGTGATGAAAATGTCATTTCATTATTATATGTGAACATGTTTATAATTCATATTGTTTATTACTTATTTTTCTATGTGATTATGTTTATGTTTATTTTCCTATTCTTTATTTTTTAAGGGTTTATGTATATTTGAGAATATAATCCTTTCAATTATTATTTTATAAAAATAATGAAAAGACCCCCTTAACAAGAGTGTGGCTTATTAATTATGGGTTAATAAATCATAATGGTATAAAAAAATGAAACTTTAGGTTTGAAACTAGCATATAACCCTATCTCAATTATGATTCATTATGATGTGAATCGATTGGATTAGTAGTCTAACATTTTCATATAGTGAATAATTTATCCATGATTCATAGTCTATCAAAAGTTATGGAAAACATATATAACCAAGCTATAAAGTCTAACATTTTCATATAGTGAATAATTTATCCATGATTCATAGTCTATCAAAAGTTATGGAAAACATACATACATTAACACAACACATGTAAATTACATAGTTTTTCTTACTTGGTTGTTCAAACCTAAGGAGGACTAAATGGAATCCATTTGGTTAGCTATAAGTAAGATTCATGAATGAATAATAGCTCAGGTATGTAATCCTTCACATGTATCAAAGCTCATGTATGGAATCCTTCTCATGTATCACGCATGGTTATGGAAATAATGATATCAATTAAAGCTACAAACCATACACATGAAACACTCTTGATTTCAATATATAAGTAAGTTTATGATAATTAATCTTATTTAAACATTATGTTGGATTGCGACATTCCTCAATAGTGCATTCCTTAAGCATTGGGACATTCATCGCAACAATTGAAACATTTATTCATGGATATTAAAATTCATCATTCCTCAATGCTTATCTCACATTATTCACCATCATGTTGTAATAATTTTATTGATATATAATTTCAGTATATAAGTAATTTTATGATAATCAATCTTATTTAAACATTATGTTGGATTGCGACATTCCTCAATAGTGCATTCCTTAACGGTTTTGCTACATTGGGACATTCATTGCAACGATTGAAACATTTATTCATGGATATTAAAATTCGTCATTCCTCAATGCTTATCTCACATTATTCACCATCATGTTGTAATAATTTTCTTTATATATATATATAGTTGTTTAACAAAAGAAATGGTTTAAACCAGTAATGTAGAATGTGCGTTGTGATGTTTGTCAAGGTTTACGTTTCATTGTGATGTAGGAGCTCATGTTATATCACATTACGACGTTAAGCCATGGTTTGTTACAGTGCTTGGTTGGTATGTCAACACAACCAAAGATGTGACACATTAATAATGTGATAGTGGGCGTTTAATAAGCGTTATGTCGCATTGTGATGTTTATCACAGGTTATGTTACATTAGCGACATTCATCAAGGGTTATGTCACATTGTGATATTTGTCAAGGGTTATGTCGCATTGCGATGTTTATCAAGGTTTACGTTTCACTGTGATGTTATCGAGGGTTATATCACATTATGACATTAAGCCATGGTTTGTTACAGTGGGCATGTAATAAGCATTATGTCGCATTGTGACGTTTATCATGGGTTATGTTACATTAGTGACATTCATCAATGGTTATGTCACATTGTGATATTTGTCAAGGGTTATGTTGCATTGTGATGTTTATCAAGGTTTACGTTTCACTGTGACGTTATCGAGGGTTATATCACATTACGACGTTAAGCCATGGTTTGTTATAGTGGGCGTTTAATAAGCCTTATGTCGCATAATGTGATAGTGGGCGTTTAATAAGCGTTATGTCGCATTGTGACGTTTATCACGGGTTATGTCACATTAGCGCATTCATCAAGGGTTATGTCAAATTGTGTTATTTATCAAGGGTTATGTCAAATTGTGTTATTTATCAAGGGTTATGTCACATTGTGACGTTATCAAGGGTTATATCACATTACGACGTTAATCCATGGTTTGTTACAGTGGGCGTTTAATAAGCCTTATGTCGCATAATGTGATAGTGGGCGTTTAATAAGCGTTATGTCGCATTGTGACGTTTATCACGGGTTATGTCACATTAGCGACATTCATCAAGGGTTATGTCAAATTGTGTTATTTATCAAGGGTTATGTCACATTGTGATGTTTATCAAGGTTTACGTTTCACTGTGATGTTATCGAGGGTTATATCACATTACGACGTTAAGCCATGGTTTGCTACAGTGGGCGTTTAATAAGCGTTATGTCACATTGTGACATTTATCATGGGTTATGTTGCATTAGCCACATTCATCAATGGTTATGTCACATTGTGATATTTGTCAAGGGTTATGTCGCATTGTGATGTTTATCAAGGTTGACGTTTCACTATGACGTTATCGAGGGTTATATCACATTACGACGTTAAGCCATGGTTCGTTACAGTGGGCGTTTAATAAGCGTTATGTCGCATTGTGACGTTTATGACAGGTTATGTTACATTAGCGACATTCATCAAGGGTTATGTCACATTGTGATATTTGTCAAGGGTTATGTCACATTGTCATACTTGTCAATGGTTTTGTCGCATTGTGATGTTTATCAATGTTGACGTTTCAGTGTGATGTTATTGAGGGTTATATCAAGGGTTATGCACATTGTGATATTTGTGAAGGGTTATGTCGCATTGTGATGTTTATCAAGGTTTACATTTCACTATGACGTTATCAAGGGTTATATCACATTACGACGTTAAGCCATCGTTTGTTACAGTGGGCGTTTAATAAACATTATGTCGCATTGTGACGTTTATCAAAATGTCAAATTGTGATATTTATCAAGGGTTATGTCCCATTGTGATGTTTATCAATCCTCATCAGCTTCATCATGGTCATCATCATCATCCCCATCAGCATCAACATCATCATCCTCATCCTCATCCTCATCATCATCATCGTCAACCTCATCACCATCATCACCCTCATCCGCATCATCATCATCATGGTCATCATCATCATCATCATCATCACCCTCATCTTCCTTCTTCATCAGCTTCATCATGGTCATCATCATCATCGTCAACCTCATCATCAATATCACCCTCATCCTCCTCCTCCTCATCATTACCCTCGTCCTCATCATCATCGTCATGGTCATCATCATTATCATCATCATCATCACCCTCATCCTCATCACCATCATCATCATCCTCATCCTCATCCTCATCATCATCATCATCATCATCATCATCACCCTCATCCGCATCAACTTCATCATGGTCATCATCCTCATCCTCATCATCACCCTCATCCTCCTCCTCCTCATCATCACCCTCATCCTCATCCTCATCATCATCATCATCATCATGGTCATCATCATCATCACCCTCATCCTCATGGTCATCATCATCATCATCATGGTCATCATCACCATCCTCATCATCATCATCATCACCCTCATCCTCATGGTCTTCATCATCATCATCCTCTTGATCATCACCATCATTGTTCATCATCATCTTAAACATCACCCTCATCCTCATCATCATTATCACCCTCATCCTCATCATCATCATCATAGTCATCATCCTCCTCATCATCACCCTCATCCTCATCATCATCATCATGGTCATCATCATCATCATCATCATCATCACCCTCATCCTCATCATCATCATCATATTCATCATCCTCATCATCATCGCCATCATTGTTCATCATCATCTTCATCGTCACCCTCGTCCTCATCATCATCATCACCCTCATCCTCATCATCATCAACCTCGATGCTCATCAGCATCGTTCATCACCCTCATCCTCACCATCATCATCATCTTTATTGACACCCTCATCCTCCTCCTCACCATCATATTCATCATCCTCCTCATATTCACCATCATCCTTATCATCATCATCACCCTCATCCTCATCATCATCAACCTTGATCCTCATCATCACCATTCATCACCCTCATCCTCACCATCATCGTCATCTTCATTGACACCCTCATCCTCATCATCATCACCATCCTCATCATCATCATCATCATCATCATAATCCTCACCCTCATCCTCCTCCTCCTCATCATCGCCCTCAACCTCATTATCATCATCATGGTCATCATCATCATCATCATCATCATGGTCATCATCATCATCACCACCATCATCCTCATCATCATCATCATGGTCATCATCATCACCCTCATCCTCATCATCATCATCATAGTCATCATCGTCATCATCATCATCACCATCATTGTTCACCATCATCTTCATCATCACCATCATCCTCCTCATTGTCACCCTCATCCTCATCATCATCAACCTCGATCCTCATCATCATCATTCATCGCCCTCATCCTCACCATCATCATCATCTTCATCGACACCACCATCCTCATCATCATCATCATCATCATCATCTTCACCCTCATCCTCCTCCTCATCATCATTACCCTCATCATCATCATCATCATCGTCGTCGTCATCATCATCATGGTCATCATCATCATCATCATCGCCCTCATCCTCATCATCATCATCATGGTCATCGTCATCGTCATCATCATCATCATCATCCTCATCATCATCATCATAGTCATCATCCTCCTCATCATCACCATCATCTTCATCGTCACCATCATCCTCATCATCGTCACCATCCTTGTCATCATCATCATCATCATCCTCATCATCATCATCACCATCATCTTCATCGTCACCATCATAAATAATACTTTTTCTAATAATTATTTATATTTATTATTATATATTTAAATAATTAAATAAACATTATTATTGTCATTAATATTTTCTAGATATGTCCATGGGCTCACCGGTTACTAGCAACAACCACATTAAATTAATAATGTGTCTCAATACGCCAATAGGCGTAAATTTAGGCACATACTTTTTATATTAATGTTTTTCCCTATAGTATGTGCTTAAATTTATGCCTATCGGTGTATTCAGACACATTATTAATTTAATGTGGTTGTTGCTAGTTATAAGAAAGGTGTTATTTTAAGGGCTACTCTTTTCAAGTTTTCGTAGTTTGAGCCTCCCCGTGTCTCGCTATGGGAGTGTGCCTTCCACAAGCTCTTCCTCTACTCAGCTCTTGCAAATATTAGGGCCTTAACTTATGTCTGCTTCTCCTTTCTCTTAACCGACTTCAACAAAAAAATGCAGGATGAGACGCTTTGTCTTGCTAAAGACAAAGTTCTTGATTTCCTCAAGCTCTTCTGCTTCCGAGTCTGTGAAAATATTCTCAAGCTCTTCCGCTGCAAAGTTGTTGATTTTCTCAAGCTCTTTCGCTTGAATTCACATTAAATTTCATCAACTCTGTAGTGATTAAAATCCATTACTGAACAATTGTGCTTTATATGTAAGATAACAATAATAAAATAACTTTTACTATGAACAACACACAATAATAACTATTACAGATTTCTAAATGGCATGATTACTGAGAAGTTGTGATTGCTATATATGTCACAGGACCTGGTGATGGTTATCATATTTTCTAATGTCTCATAAATTTTAGTGTGTAGAATCTACCCTCCAATGTTGTCGATATCATAGTTGGATATCGATTCTCTTTGCATTCTTTACCTACTTAAGGCTGTGTCAAATCATTTTATTTAGTTGACACACGATTCTTGGAGAAATCAACTTTGCTCATCTGAATTTAGATCACCAGTACCTCGATGCAGGAGATTTTGTCAGCCCTACAGCAGGTTTGTTCTGCAATGGATTATTTTCTCGTTTCTTCATTATTCTCTGCTATGAAGGAGAAGACTATACGATACTAGAATTTAGCGCTACAATCCTGAAAAATTTGCAGTTATTGGCCTATAATTTCAGACATTGTTACGCTTTTAATGCAGAAGATGGGTATTTTGTTATGCTTTTCAAGAAGTTGGCTATTTTAAGAGTAATTTACAGTCTCTGCTTGGTTTTTGGGTAACAACTTGATCACCTAGAGGCCTCTATTGGATTAAAAGCATAAAGCTTTATAATTTCAGACATTGTTTCCCTTTTAATGCAGAAGATGGGTATTTTGTTATGTTTTTCAAGTAGTTGGCTATATTAAGAGTAATTTACAGTCTCTGTCTGCTTGGTTTTCGGGTACCAACTTGATCACCTAGAGGCTTGGATTGGTATAAAAGTCAACTGTCTTTTTCTTTTTCAGGTGGTCCATGCCAGTCAATGTTGATATGGCAAGTAGGTTAAAGCCAATTTGATCTTTGGTATGTTGATTTATATTGATCTCTGCATTTCAAAAATAGCTTCTTGTGATATATACATTCATTAGTGAATAACAGCATGATTCTTAACCCATTTTAAGTTGTCTCAGTTAACCTTTTTACATATAAATTTTAGTTGAAGAATGGAAACAAATTACGTTTTTTAAATTAAAATGCAGAATGTTTAAAAATTCTTAAATTCTCATCATATACCGAAAACATGGGAAATATTCTTGTCATTGTTGTTCATGCATTGTGTCAGATTGTGTCAAGAATAGGGAAGTCCCTTTGGAGAAACCAGTGTTTGCAAAGTAACTGGGACAACATATGCTTCGTTTTCTCAAAAATTCTTAAATTCTCATCATATACCGAAAACATGGGAAATCTTCTTGTCATTGTTGTTCCTGCATTGTTTCAGATTGTGTCAAGAACAGGGAAGTCCCTTTGGAGAAACCAGTGTTTGCAAAGTAACTCAGACAACATATGCTTCCTTTTCTTTCACAGTATGATTCTAACTAGATATTAATTCTCTGGACTTTAAACTTAGTATTGGAAACCCTTCTTTATGATTAAAAACCTGAATGTGTTTATTTCCATTTTTAGATGTTTACTTTTATTGTAATTTTCAATTTCAATTTCAATTTCAGTTTTTTATTTCTATGATATCAACAACTCTACCAATTTTTTTGAGAAATGATTGTCAAACTTTTTTCAGAGTCCCTTGAAGATTCTAATTTTTCCAAGGGGGGCCTTATGTTTGATTTCCCTAGAATTTAATTCACTTTAAAACAAAACTCTTATACCTTCTGATTATTGCATGTTTATTACTAAGATTTTGAAGACCAAATCAATGCTCCTACAACACCTACCTAACCATATAAATCCCATATATATTGAAAATTGAAAAAGTTAAAGATAAGTCCAAGCGTAGGTGGAGGAAAAGCCACCATATGCGGTTTGAACATGGATCACACATCAAATAGAACCAGTGAAAGTCGCTTCCTGCATGTGTGTTTGCGATAAAAACACATGAAGAGATCAAAGCAAAGCGAAGTGAAGCAAAAAGCTGAGTAGGTCAACATTATTTGATGAAATGAAAATATATGGTACTAGCATACCCCATACCCCACAGCTGGGGAATTGAAACACCGAAAAGAACTTAAGAACTTTGGTATGTCTAAAATGAATCTAGGTATGTTTCATTGTGACCCGCTTTGCGGTGTTTCGTAAATATGATTCTATTTTTTTCTATAATTAGAATTCATGTTAATAGAATATTATATAAGTAATGCTAATTGTGTAGAGTCTTCAACTACATATTCTAATTTTTAGAAACTTGCTTCTTGTCATAAAGCATATAAAGAGGAAAAAACTTAAAGAAGGGAATATACAATGTAGGAATTATGAGTGTTAATGGGAACCTTCAAAGCCTCGGCAACATGAAACTTATGAACCTCACGTATCTCAACAATACAAATGCAGATCAACTTGCCAATGATGCAATCAAGTTAGACAAGGGAATTATAGTGTAAAATAGGGACCCCACAAAAAGAAGATGGTTTCCATAGAAAGTTCATTTTGGTTAGGTTTGATTCCATTTAGATTGCAAATGTTTGAAGTTATCAACCCCCCTCTTTATTTTGTTGGTATATTTTGTTGGACGCATATGCTTTGTAAGTCATCTCATTAGTATGATGTATTATCCCACATTCATGGAGAGTAAGTAATAGTTGTTAAGTCATCTAGTTAATAGGTTGCATTATCCCACATTCATGTGGAGTAATAGTTGTTTAGATTAGACTTAGTATATAAGTATGTGTTGAGGATAATGAAAGCATCGAAGAGTTATTTTGTATTGAGCTTGCTCAAAGGAGGTTGCCCCCTCGAAGTGGCCCGCGATCAATAAATTATCTTTTGTGCTCCAATATTTCTGTTATATCGTGCATTTTGATTGTTCATTGTAGGAGGTTCTCCACATCTGGTATCAGAGCACTTTCTTGGGCTCGTTGGGTGGAATTTCGGGAAAAAAAAAAATTGGCGTGCTTTTTGGCACTATGAGCCTTACAGTTCTTCTTCTTCTTACAACAATATTATTCATCCGTATCAGGGATTAAACCCTATCCACTTAACTGTGGAAAGTACTTGGGCATATCCCTAAAAATCGTTGTGAGGAGTACCACAGGAACCCCGAAGTAGCTAGTCATTGAGAGGACCTGCCAAGCAAAAAGGGAAACGATCCCCACCATATTGACTAGATTCCCATCCATGAGGAAAACCAAAGAGATGTCATTTTTGGCCAAGAGGTTAGCAGTTTTACCTGTGCCATGAAGTGAGGGGTATTGCCCCAATACTCAAGCCTAAGGCAGCCTTGGTGGCCAAGTGACTACCTTTGAACCAATAGGAAGCTGAATATACCTGGGGTCCATCTCTATTTACAGTTGATAACGTGCAAAATTTCAGAATTGTCACAAATCATTTACTCCATTTCCTGTTGATAAAACATCGCTTCTAGCACCACCACAAATCAGTTCATAAAAAAAGTATAAATTTCTGTTTTTCAGCCATATCTTCCTTGATTTAGCTCCATTTCCCTTGAAATTTCACTGTCACCCTCGTAATACCATTCTGCATATTCCTTCATTGAGGACCCTATCACCAATTTCACTTCCTCAAAGCCGAAATTCCACATTTGTCAATTTTTAGAGTTTGTCATAACTTCTCTTATTCTCACCCAATCACCTTCAAATTTTTCCACGGTGTTTGTTTTCCATCTCTGCTTCATTGTCCCTCTCTGACAAATTTTCCAATTCCTTCATCCCACCTCTGAAATTCACATTCTCTTCTTCTTGTCCCTAAAAAAGTGTCCAAAACCTTGTAAAACCCCAATTACCCCCCCAAATTTTTCCCAAATCAAAAATCTCCTTTTCTAAAACCCTCTCCATTTTTGTTTTTCTACCCATTACCTGATTCAAAAAAAAAATGCTTATGGTTGTCACCCGCGCCTAAGCAAATAAACAAATGGAAGAAGAACTTGCCGCCATCAACTCCAAACTTGAGGATCTAGATCAAAAATTTCTCGGCCTCCATCTTCATCTTTCACCCATGAACAACCGCTGCCAACCTGATTCTTCTGCAGACACTGGGTTCTCATCGTTTAGCAACTTCCGCGGGCCAAAGCTGTATTTTCCTCACTTCAATGGTGATGATCCGACTGGATGGATTTATAGGGAAGAACAATATTTCAGTCTACATAACACTTTTGATGTCAATAAAGTTCCCCTTGCATCCTTTCATTTGGAACATGAAGCACTTCAATGGTTCTGTTGGTACATCAAGGCTCATGCCGAGCCAAACTAGACAGATTTTTCCCCAACTCCTCTTGCAGCGATTTGTTCCTAGTGCTTTTGATGACTTCACAGGAGCACCCACAAAACTTCTCCAAACTGACACTGTGTGGAAGTATCAGACAGAATTTGAGAAACTCACCAATCACACCGAGGGATTGCCTGATGCATTCTACCTTAGTTGTTTTATCAGTGGTATGAAGGATGCAATATGCTCTGAGGTTAAAATGTTCCGCCCCAACACAATGATGGAAGCCCTCGGGTTGGCTAAGCTAGCAGAGGACAAGATCTGGGCTCAACAACGCTCCAAATCCACTCTTATTCCATTCAGACCTATGGTTCCTCAAAGAACCCAAAATCCAACAGCTCCTAGAACCACTCCTATCAAGCATTTGTCTGAAGCAGAGATGCGGGACCGTCGGGAAAAAGGGCTTTGTTATAATTGTGACGAGAAATTCACCTAGGGACATAGATTTGTTGAGAAAAAGCTCTATCTCTTGGATGTGGATTCTCCACTTGCACCTGAAATTTTTTATGATGCTCAGGATCCCATAGATGGTGATGGTGACATTCAACAACTTCCTACTCCAGAGGACCAACCAAAGATATCTCTCCATGCCTTAGCCAAAGTCACCACCCCACAAACCATGCGGGTCAGAGGGTTTTTCAAAAAAATCCCTCTTACAATACTCATTGATTCTGGTAGCACTCACAACTTCATTGACCTGAGGATCGCCAGACAGGATGATTGTTTCATCCATCCTTGCTCCAGCTTTGCAGTCATGATTGCCAATGGGGGCACCTTACCTTGCAAAGGAAAGTGTCGTAATGTGCACATACCTATGGGGGATTATAACTTGCACTCTGACATGTTTTCCTTTCCCTTAGGCGGATGTGATGTGGTTTTGGGCGCTCAATGGTTATGCACACTTGGACCCATTTTATGGGATTTTGCTGAACTTTGGATGAAGATTTCAATCAATGGTACCAAACACACATTGTCATGCTTACAACCAGGGTCTCTCAGCCTCATCAGTTCGCATCGCATGGAAAAGTTTCTTAAGAAAATTTCACATGGTATCATCGCTCAGCTCCATTTCATTCAGATGCAACCTTCAGCAGTCTCAACTACTCCGTTGGATCTCCAACATCTGGATCTTGTACTGCAACTTTTCTATGATCATCATCTCTGTGCCAAAAAATCTAAATGTGTTTTTGGGCAGAAGGAAGTAGAGTATCTCAGCCATATTGTTTCAGCACAAGGGGTTCATGTCGATCCTGCCCAAATCGATGCCATGAAAAATTGGCCACCTCCTCAGACCTTGAAGAGCCTTCATGGGTTTTTGGGACTTACTGGCTACTACCGCAAGTTTGTCAAGGATTATGGGAAGATTGCAGCTCCATTAACAGCTCTACTGAAAAAGGATGCTTTTGCATGGACACCTGCTACTAAGTGTGCATTTGAGAAACTGAAACAAGCTATGTGTACCACACCTGTTCTAGCTATGCCTCATTTTTACAAGCCCTTCATTATTGAGAGCGATGCTTGCGACACTGGACTTGGTGTTGTCCTCCTCCAAGTTGAACATCCCATTGCATTCACCAGTGAATCCCTATCTGGTAAGAATTTAGTCGCCTCTACATATGAGAAGGAAATGATGGTTATTTTGCATGCCGTACAGAAGTGGCATCCATACCTCTTAGGGAATCGTTTATGCATCAAGACTGATCACCAAAGTCTAAAATATTTCCTGGAACAATGAGTCTCATCCCCAACACAAAAAAAATGGGTTAGCAAACTCATGGGTTATGACTACGAGATCACTTATGAGAAGGGTAAGGACAATCTTGTGGCAGATGCTCTTTCCTGCACATTTGATGACCATGTTTCTCTTTTAGCTATTTCTATGCCTCTTCCAAATTGGTTACAATCTACTCAGCAAGGCTATGTCAATGACTCTTCCTTATCTCAAATCATCCAACAGTTGGTCAGTAATCCTTCTCTTGTACCGCATTACTCTTGGGATGGTTCTTCTCTGAGATACAAGGGTTACTTTGTGCTTCCCCAGAGCATAGATCTTCACCAGGCTATCTTCTATGAACTCCATGCTTCTCCAGCGACATGGCACGACGTAACTTCTTTTGGAAGGGAATGAAACGGGAAATTCAACAGATGGTTGCTGAATGTGATACTTGTCAGTGCCATAAGGGTGAAACTACACTCCTCCCCGGCTTGCTCGAACCCTTGCCCATCCCTACAAGGATTTGGATAGATATTTTGATGGATTTCATCGACGAGCTCCCTAAATATGGAGGGAAGACCGTAATCTTGGTTGTGGTTGATCGACTCTCCAAATATAGTCATTTTTTTGCTCTCAACCATCCATATACTGCTTCCTCAGTCACACAAATTTTCATGGACCAGATATTCCGTCTTCATGGCATCCCTTCTTCCATTGTCTCAGACTACGATGTAACTTTCACAAGTCATTTTTGGACCAAACTCTTTCGCCTCACTGGAACCAAACTGAAAATGAGTTCAGGAGATCACCCACAAACAGATGGTCAAACTGAAGTCACCAACAAATGCTTGCAAACTTATCTTCGTTGCTTCACCTCTGAACAACAACATCAATGGGCAAAGTGGCTCCCTCTCGCTGAATGGTGGTACAATACTTCCTACCATACTGCGTCTAAAATGACTCCATATGAAGTTGTTTATGGGCAGCCACCCCCAGTGCTCCTTCCATACACCTCCCATAGTTCACCAGTTCCGGCAGTTGACATGGTTCTGCACCATCGTGATCAGATTCTTCACATTCTGCAAGAGAATCTTCACATGGTAAGAAATTGCATGAAGCAGCAAGCCGATCAACACCGTTCTGAGCGCACCTTTCAAGTCGATGATATGGATTTTGTTTGTTTGCAGGCTTACAAGAAATCCTCCCTGAAACTCAAAGGGCATCAGAAGCTGGCTCCAAAGTTCTATGGGCCATATAAAGTTCTTCAGAAGATTGGGTCTGTTGCTTATAAACTGGAACTTCTTTCTTCTTCTCGCATTCACCCAGTCTTTCGTGTCTCTTGTCTCAAGAAAGTGATTGGCACCAACATCAGAGCACAAACGTTTTTACCAGAGCAGGATACGGAAGGCTCCATCATTTTGGAACCAGAGGCCATCCTTAATAAGCACACTCGTCAGCTTCGCTCTCGGGCCATCACAGAGATCTTAATTCAGTGGCACGACATGCAACCAGAGGATGCTACATGGGAACCGCTCCTTCAGATTCAGCAGCAGTTTCCACATCTAAAGCTTTGAGGACAAATCTTTTTCTAATAGGGAGGGGATGTTAAGAACCCGTGTCAAACCCCCTCTTTATTTTGTTGGTATATTTTGTCAGACGCATATACTTTGTAAGTCGTCCCATTAGTATGATGTATTATCCCACATTCATGGGGAGTAAGTAATATTTGTTAAGTCGTCTAGTTAATAGGTTGCATTATCCCACATTCATGTGGAGTAATAGTTGTTTAGATTATACTTAGTATATAAGTATGTGTTGAGGCTAACGAAAACATCGAAGAGTTATTTTGTATTGAGCTTGCTCAAAGGAGGTTGCCCCCTCGAAGTGGCCCGCGATCAATAAATTCTCTTTTGTGCTCCAATATTTCTGTTATATCGTGCATTTTGATTGTTCATTGCAGGAGGTTCTCCACATAAATTGGGCATGTGCTCCATTTGGCATCTTCACCCACTCCAATGCACAACAAGTCTTGTCTCATTAATTAAGTGAGGGAGCCATTGCACTCACGCATGGCTTCCTCTTGTCAGAATCTTTCATGTGTGCTCACTTCAAACCTTATGGCCCTTGGTTTGGATTTGTGTAATGTTAGTGGGATCTCTCTAAAAAGAAAATGTTTTTTTATTATTAAGGTGATGCCTCCCATAATGAAGGATCGCAAGGTGACCACTTCCATCTTGAAACTGAAGATAGATACCGCATTTACTTCTCATTTTTTGCCTTTTAAAAATGTTGCACTTACTCTACTTACCATAGAATTTATATTAATTCAGTAATTTCACATAATGTCGTCCTCCTGAATTTCACAATGAAACGTTTCACAAAGGTCATATTAGCGTTTAATATGACAACGATATTTGTGTACAACTCTTGAAACTTAAAAAAAAAACTTGTTTTTTTAATTGGTGAAAGCCAATTGTTCAATTTCTCTTTAAATCACATATTTGTTACAAAATAATACTATAAGATAGATTTTTTTGTTTCAAACAATATATATATATATATATAAAGTAAACCAAATACATATGTAACTTATTCAATGTTTATATAACTACAAACAAAGTAAAATTTAATTGGTGAAAGCCAATTGTTCAATTTCTCTTTAAATCACATATTTGTTACAAAATAATACTATAAGATAGATTTTTTTGTTTCAAACAATATATATATATATATATAAAGTAAACCAAATACATATGTAACTTATTCAATGTTTATATAACTACAAACAAAGTAAAATTTAATTGGTGAAAGCCAATTGTTCAATTTCTCTTTAAATCACATATTTGTTACAAAATAATACTATAAGATAGATTTTTTTGTTTCAAACAATATATATATATATATATAAAGTAAACCAAATACATATGTAACTTATTCAATGTTTATATAACTACAAACAAAGTAAAATTTAATTGGTGAAAGCCAATTGTTCAATTTCTCTTTAAATCACATATTTGTTACAAAATAATACTATAAGATAGATTTTTTTTGTTTCAAACAATATATATATATATATTCAAAGTAAACCAAATACATATGTAACTTACTCAATGTTTATATAACTACAAACACACTAAAATTCTAAATTTTTAGTTATGTTTTAAGTGTTTTTTTGAATTTGATCTTTGCTTATGTTTCAAATGCAAGCTTTTATAGTGTTTTCCATTATGTATGTTTTCACTCTTTCATGATTAAATAAAAAATATTATACAACTTTTTGATTAAAAACAAAAATACATATAAATTTACACATTTGTATTATATGTCATGAATCAACCAACTTAATAATAATTTTGAAAAATAATTTAGTTCATTTTAGACATACCAAAATTTTTTCTGTGTTTCATTTGCCTGGCTTTGGGGGTATGCTAGTATATAGGGTGAATTATAGAGATGTCTTGAAATATAGAGAGTGCAGATAATGTTGCTTTGGTTTAGAGGTGAAGATGGTGGTATGTCAAAGCATAATCATCTCAAAATACAAATAAGTAATGTTTAAATACAAACTTATTTCTTTTTAGAAATTAATACATTGAAAAAATGAAAATTTGATAAAATTAGATTTGTCAATTAGATATAATAAGCCAACTAAAAAATTATTAACATAATAAGTATTAAATAATCATATAAAAAGAAATACCAAACTCTATTAAAAGGTAAAACTGAATTATTATTAATTTTTTATTTATATTTTTTAATAAGAAATTATAAATTCATATTTATTAAATTTTCTTAATTTTATTATCCAAACATATTTTTTTATTAAAAACAATTATTATTATTAATTAAAAAAATATTATTATTAATTTTGTTATTTATATTTTAATATTTTTATTTTTTAATAAAAAAATATAAATTCATATATGTTATATTTTCTAACTTTATTTTTATTATAAAAATAATAATAATCTAGAGATTTTTAACTCATGTAAATTAGTCTCATATATATTATCTCATCACGCTCCAAATTCTTTTCCAAAGATTTTTTATAAAGAACATAAATCTAAACTTTATATCTCTTTGCTAATTTCAATTTTTAAACTTCAAAAATAAAAAAAGTAAACTATCTTTCAATACATTTCTTACCATTTAGTTTAAAAACCTAATCCCACATATAGAACTATTCATTCTTACATTTAAAAAAATTGAAGAAAGAGGATCGGAGACCTATACCAGTTTTCTTTGTAAGTACGTACGTTTTATAGAATAAAATGGGATCCAACTAGGACTTCAAAGGCCATTTTAAACGTTATTGAAGGCCACAAGGAATTTTATTATGCAAAAGAATTTTAATTTCATTTCCAGCACTTCAATAATGAAATTGAGTAAGCCTCAATAAATTTGCAAGAGAAAGGTAGTTACAAAATTTTCCTATCTAGGGATTCAGTGGACTATGAGATAGTCGGGACTCAGAGTCTTCCCAAGTGCCCTTGAATAGACGGACCATGGATGAGGGTCTCAGTCCCAATCGACATGGACCACGGTGGGCCACTAGGCTGCCTATTGCCAAGTTCAAGTCCGTGACTCACGATTCGATGTTCACTTTCAAAGCGTTTAATGGCATTAGCATGCATTATTGATTCACCAACTTCATTAAATCTTGGTATGAGATGATGCCACTTGCCAACTCGATTTTCCATCTGTCATCTTATTGTTCACCGAGTCAAGTGATCTCACAACTTACAAGTCAATTGAGCATTTGAGTATATGATGTGAAATTAAATACTCATATGAGTCATTTCTATGGATGGTGAATTGATTTGATAACCCTCCATTGTCAAGGCTCCGTAAGGAAAAACTAATGGTGTTGTAAGGAAAAACTAAATGTGTTTCTTGTTGGAGTTCCTTTTGGTTCTATAAATATAAGGGTTTAAAATTTCTCCATCCAAAATGTTGTTTGAAATTTGTAATTATGTATTATGCAATTGCGTTTCCATGAGACTAAATCTCGAATACTCAATAGATTTAACCTTAAAAAACCCAGTATTTAAATGAAATCATAACCAAAATAAAGTATACTTTTCATAGTGTGGGACCACAACTTCGTTTGGGTGGAGTACAACAAGAAGAAAGAGCCTTGTATTTGAGTTCCAAATCTGTTAATGTTATTTATCTGCCGTGAATTGTAAACACTAGGTTGAAAGAAAGAACAATATTTGAATATAAGTGTTTGAATTGTTCCAATTTCCTTAATGAAATAACAACCGACACTGTAAATGTTGTAGACTCTAACCCCTTCGTTTTCCTGTCATCCTTCTAATAATGGAAACAAGAAGTACAAATTGTCTACCCGATATATCTAAACAAGGGAATCCCTTGACGGACGTTCATAAATGAGGGACTGGGAGTGCAATGATCTAGCAAAGAACATGATTTCAACATCCTCATTGTCGCAAACCTCCCAAACGTCTTCCTTGTTGACTTTGGTAGAAACTAGACACCCAACTTATAGTGATATTTGTTGGAGAATTTAAAGTTCTTCCTTACATTGGACTAATAAATACTTAACCTTTTCGATAGGGTTGATAAACTAGATATAGATTGGAGGGACTATCCATAATCTATCTAAAATTGGGGATTTTGTTTGATCACTTCGAATTGGGGGTATAAAATCGATATACATTGGAGGGATTATCCATAATCCACCTAAAATTGGGGCCTTTGTTTGATCACTTTGATTTGAGCATGTGGGGAGGACATGATTCAATTCTAAAAATAACTATTGATTTAGGGTTAATAAGAATGTTTCTCCATGAAAGCATTAGGTATTACATTCTGGGGTTTTTCTTTTAGGTAGGCCCAATCACACTTACCAATAGAGGCACCATCAAGTTGAATCAATCCTCCATTCAAAGGTCCTTCCAAATTCCAATGCTTTATTTTATCAAGACCTAACAACCGAGTATTTCATAGGCCCGACAAAATTGTCCCTTATCTAAGTTCAATAAACTATATGCTCCACGGACGGGGAGAGTATATGGTTTACCACACTAATTCCATGTAAATGTTGAATCACTAGGAGTTCTTCTTATTGTCATTATTTTTCTATACACTGTTTTTAATCAATAATAAAATTTTGTTGTACACTTACAGTTTCAAATGAAAAAAAATGATTTATTTTTACATGTCAACATTAAAGAGTTCAACTTCTCACAGCCCTTCAAAGTAAAATAGGACCCTACCCTTCAAATTTGATCTTGGATCCAACAATGAAAAAAAGCACATAGAGAGGGGAATATACACCACTCGACAGAACTGCACAAAGGGAAAAAGAAAATGAATGATGCGAATAATAAGAATGAATGATACGAATAATAAGATAATGAAGAAAAGGGCCTTATACAATCTATGGCTAACGGTAGATCAGAAAATGATGAATTGTGGGAAGCTGTCAGCATTTTTTAATTAAAAAGAAATGGGAGAATGGTAGGTGAAGTATGAACACGGTGAAAAATATATTTCATGCTATAGAGCATTAAATGCGGTGGTCGCACTGTCCGCTGTTGGATCTTACTTTGGAAAGGATCCGACATCGTTGGATCTTACTTTGGAAAGGATCCGACCACGGATAGTGCCACCGCGGTCGCATTTAATGCTCTATAGCATGTAGTGTATTTTTCGCCTATGAACACATGGAGCAGAAAAAACTGATGGCAGAAAAGTATGAACAATTCAAAAGAATACACAGATTGTCAGAACTGCATGATGAGAATAATAAGTGACGATCAAATAAGAAATGGACTGACACGGTACTAGTGCTAGTGCTAGTGCTATATTTGTTAAGAGAACATGACAAATTGGTTGGTTGGTTGGTTGGTGTAGAATTATGAGGAAACCGATGAGAAAAAAATAATGGCGTTACAGTAAGTACATACAGTGTTGTTCGGAAACACTCTTTGAGAGAAATATCAGAAAAGATTCACGGACACAGTCGTGGTATATTTGATAAGAGAACTCAAAACACTGACAAATTTTAGTTAGGTGAATTGAATTGTGAGTAAATCGATGAGAAGAAAATAATGGCAGAGCAGTAAGTACGTTCACGTTTTGACAAAATAAGGAGATGGGCAACATCATAAAATAAGGAGATGGGCAAAATACCATTGCTATTAAGTATTGACTCATTGTGGAGTTTCCGGGGGCACTATGAGTGCAATTTTAATAATCTAAAAAATATAATTTTATAATTTTATTAAAAAGTATTTTTTATTTTCATTTGTTTTTTTATTGGTCGTAATTGTGTTCAATCAACTTTAATATTTATTTCACTTTGTTTTAAATAAGACTTATATGGTGATGCTATTATTCTATTTTTATTTAATGTTTTTTAAAATATGTATTTTTTTATGTAAAATTAAAATTAATTAAGATTATAAAATTTCCGTAAAGATGTGAAAAACAATTAAAGAGTTATATAACTAATTTGTCTGAGTTTATTTTTCAAACAAATGTTTTAAATTTTATTTTTAATTATTTTGGGAGACCCAACAAAAAAGAACCAGCATAGGATCACTAATGTTAATATCAAACAATACAATAATAAAAAATCAACTTTAATTTTCTTACAACATCATCCCCTTTCAGTTAATCAAAGACTTTAAAATTTATTACTAAACAACAATAGTATAATAGGTATTCTGTAATATTTGAAGAAAAATAACAAATATGAAGATATCAAGTTTTATAAAAGAATTCACTATAAAATATAGGGAACTTTAAAAAAACACTATTTCAACTTGAACAAAAGATCATTAATTAACTTTTAAAGTATCAAGCAAGTAACAAGAGATTACCATATCAAGCAAGCAAGATCAATCAATAAAATCAGAACATACTAAAAAACCTAACATTGCATAGAAAGAGTTTTTGCAAAACTCACATTCATTATATACATAATTCTTAAAAATGTAATACAAACAATTTCAAGAATTTACAACTATGATAATAAGTTGTGACCATAGTTGCTAATACATCATTACCTTTTGATTGGATGATGACAACTATACCAATTTGGGTTAAATGCAATGGGGTAGTTGGTTACTTGGATATAATTCATCCATTTGAAATGTCATGTGTAGAATGCACTTTGAAGTTATAAACCTTTATCTTTTACAATATTTATAATAGTTAACTTAACATTTTGTAATTTGTTTATTTTAAAAAAAATACTAAACACAGTATAGTAATTTTGAAATTTCATAAAAAAATTGTTTATTTTTTGTTGTAAAGAATATTAGATAAGATAAAGTTAATTTAAAATTTCACAAGACATATTGATAATATCATTTAGGTTGGACATTGTCATTGGAGAAAAATCAAAAGATAAAAAACAAACTAATTTACAAATATAAGGAAGTGCAATAGACATGAAATAAAAACAAATGAAAACTAATCTATCTTAAAGGATTTACCAAGCACCTAAAGGAATCAAAACTCTAGAACTCCAAACAACTTTTTTAAAGTGGAAATGTGGAGGAAATGTTAACATAAAGTTTATGGTTTTAATTTGTAGTTTTATATATTTGGTTCTAAAAATTAATTTAAATCTAAAAAGATGGTCATGTTATTTTTTATAACATTTTATTATTTTTTATAAAGGACACTTGTGAGCTAGGATGAGCACATAAGGCCTTACACATCCCCCCTACTAGGATGTAGAATGGGCCTCTTCCAAGCAATTTCTTGTTAGATAAAAGTGGGCTCAGAAGTCTGTTTCAGTCATGTAGGTGCTCATTTTCAAGCTAAGAGCACCCAGTAAATTCCCTAGTTTTGAGTGATTTTCCATCACTCGGGTCAGAAAATCCCCAAAAAATCAATTATTGATTATTTTAATTAATAAATTGATGAATAATGGAGCAAATCCAAAATCCTAGATCAGTGGATTCTCAGCCGATTTGATTGAAATTAGTCAGATCTGAACCAGATTGACTGGATCTGACAAATCCTTGACTGAAGGAGGTGATTTGGACAGATCCAGAGTTGATCTTCAGCATCCTTTATGGGGAATTGTGCCCTCTCTCTCGCCTCCACACATGTGGGCTCTCCTGGAAGCTCTATGGATTGATGTGTCAGTCTGTGGGTTGATGTGTCAGTTCAATCATCCCCCTGATTGACAAGTAGGCTCAGTTCAGCTTCATATCAGCATTGATTGACTCTCCCTTAGCTGCAGTGGTCTGTCTCCTTGGGATTTGCGCCCCCCCTGGGATGGATCTCCTATTTTTTGTATAAATAAAGCTCAGGCTGCCTCTTCCAAGCTAGTTAGAACTGGGATTGAGGTGTTGTTGCTCTTGTATTGTGTTATTGTTTATTATTTTGGAATAAAGAATCTTTGGAGGCAAGATCTATGGTGTAATTCTCTTCATGTGTGGATGGTGATTTTCAAATGCTTATGAGGTATAATCTATGTTATTTATCATTGCTTTTGCTGGTTAATTGTTGGCCTTGAAGGAGAGAGCTCCCTCCTGTTAAGGTAAGAGTTTATTCTAGTTTGATTTATGCTCTTACTGCTGCTTGTTTCAGATCTATTGGAGTTGTATGCATTTTAAGTTTAATTGCATGCTTTCCAATTATCTCTTCCAACAACACCTATGTTTTAACCCTCTGTTTGTGCAAGGATTTCTAAGTTGCAGGTGATATCGCTTGTAGAAGAGGTTGAGCTGATTTGCATCTTTCTCATCTTCAAGATCTTCTGAATGACATAGTCCCTCGGTGTTCCACCAAAGCAGACTCCAAAGCCCAACATTCCCAGGCTTCCAACACTCTTTCTCTCTCTCTTTCTCCTTGAAAAAAATCAATTTTCTTACCTGGTTACTGAGTTCGAAAGCTTTGTTGTCATTTGGATCGGATATATCAAAGTGAAATTTACATAGATCTGCTATTTCAAAGCTCATAGTCTAGATCTCAATTCTGAAAAGTATCATTAAGCATTCTAGATCTAGCATAAGGAAATCGTCCATTTTGCATGGCAAGTTAAAGAAAATCAGTAGGTTGCATGCTCTAGATTTCCTTTTCTGTTTTAAAAAGATTAAATCCAGCAATCAGTGCATATTTCATTGGCTCCACAAACAACAAACCAAGATCATAAGGAAAGCTTTCTTTCCTTAGTTCCTTTTTCACTTGTTTAACTAGTTTTAACTTAGTCTTTTTTGAGTTAAGGTAGGCTGATCCAAATGTACTCTTAAAGTGATTTTGGGCATATGTTATTCTAACATTCTTGCTGGTTTTTAGCAGGTGTAATAGAAAAGAAAGGAAGCTGTTGTTCGAAAGTGGCCTCGGGAGCATTCAAATCCCCCCAGGGGTCTCCCCTTTCACTAAAATTTAAAAATTTTGGAAGGTTGTAAGATCTTGGTTTCATCCCGTATAAGGACCAAGAGGTTTCTGATATTTCAGTTTGCTGATATTGTAACCAATAATAATAAAATAAAATATTTTTTGAGTAGGCTCTTTCAAGCCTGCTCCCCATCCCCCCACAGGGGATCTGCGTCCGTTTCACTTTTTTGCATTTTTCCCTTTTTTCTGCTCTAGTTTAGTACTGACATGCAGGGTTGTATAATTTGATATAATTTTGCATTATTCCATTTTTTAATTTCAAAAGTAATCATACTACTTACCCCATGCCTTCCCGATTGACCCGCAAGGGGAAAGAGATGCGTGGTAGGACTAATTAGAAAACCGATGTTGTGTATATTTGATTCCTTTTTAATCAATTGTTTTGTTAGCCATAATAAAATTAACCCCTCCTTGATTCCCCGATTGAGATCCACTTGGATCGAAAGAGGTTCCTGGAGGGTTTTATTTTTAACAAGAACACCTATCTTAAAATTTACTAAAAATAACGAAGACTCCAGTGTGTATGCTCTGTACTTGGCTGCGGTTCATCCAATCAGTCAAGTTGCATCAAAAGCACTTGAGTGACTAGAATAATTAGGATTCACTCTCCCTAAATTGACAAACCATCAGGCAAAAATCCAACGCCTCGATCAAACCATTACAATGGAAAAATACCCAAAGGAAGCGGGAACTCCTAAAAAGTGACCTTGGGGCACCGATCTCTATTACACCTTCAGGTGCATTATGAACAATAGCCTTAGAGACTCCATTCAACCCACATATTCCTTGCGGGTAGCCGTGACGGTTTAGTTTTGGACATACTTCAAGTACCCCCTGGGTATATCTGGAGTCCCCTCGCCTAAGTTAAATTACTCATCTTCTTACATTAATTTAAAATTAACCAAGATACAATTGCACAACATTCATTCCAGCACTTGCAAGCACTCTTAATTGTTTTTCGACTCCATTTTCAAGGCACTGGTCAACTGTTTATTTTTTTCAATCTATATGTGATTGGGTGTCATTTTCATTCTTACTTGTGATTATCTCATCATGTTATTTGTTGTTTACAATTGTTAAATCAAAACTCCTAAAAAATTTACTCTTTAATACCATCATCATACTAAATAATTTTTCCTTAGTAACTTAATAGGGTCTACCCCCTTTGGCTTCGTTATGAGTTGAGCCTAAACGGAGGAGTCAAGAACAAGGTGACAGCCTTGACTTGAGACTTTCCCCCAAGGACACACCGAGTGGCTTGAAGATTTCTGCCACGTAACCTAGGTGTATGAAAGGCGGCAACATGACCCAATGCAAAATTTGGGACATTACAAATCCTCCCTTCCCAATATTGCTTGTCCTCAAGCAATTTCAAACATGGTTGTTGAAGAACCTGCTTTTTGTATGATTCTTTGAAGTTGCCACTGAGCTACCCACCTTGAGTCTTTGAGATTCCATGAATATTTCAGAGAGGAACCACCATGCTTGCTGCTGCACTACTCTGATTAACATCACCTTATGAAATGGGGAATCCATCTCCCATACTACTTGTTTCCCAAAGAATTTGAAATCAATGGGACTAAAAACTATCCCAGGGTCCCATTGCTTGCATTGCACTCCAACAATTAAGAGTGCTCTCCAACCCATACCATTTGGAAAGATAATTCCTTGATCCCATTTTCTTGTATGCATTCTTCCAAAAATCATGAGTGCATAATATATATCATCAAAGTATATAACAACATAATAAGAATGTACATCAAGGAAGTGCCTCACCAAGAAATCATGAAAGTGCTTATACCTCCCAGTAAGTAGACTACCATTTGCCAAGTGCATACATGCTTTAAGTGACCAATCAAATCTGCTCCAATGACATAGGTGAGGATCCCATGTCCTATAATGCTGCTCCAAAATAATGTAATACGCATCAAAATAATAATCAACTATTTGTTCTTTCATCCAAGAAGTGAATGAAGAACCTCCACCAAAATATGAACCAAATAAGGAGCAAATAAAACACGAAAACTTCAAGTGTCTCAAAGAAGTATCATCAACACACCCATGAATATGTATATCATCATGAAATAACAGAGGATGTTGCTTCCAATAACAATTTTCCTCAATCATATCCCTCTTAACCCAAGTGTTGGATGAAGTTCCTCCAACATCAAATGAACCAAGTGTTGGGAAAGAAAAACCATGAGTCTTCAAGTGACTCAAATGAACATCATAGGTGCACCCATGTAGATGTGTATAATAATAATGTAAACAAGGATGCTGCTGCAAATGTAAATAAGATGGTTATATAATAATTCCATCATCAAAAGGAGAAATATAATTTCCATTCTCTTCATATGGCACCATCAAAAAGAAACCTTTCACCCATACTTCATTAGGATGACTGCTCCAAAATTTAGAAGTGCAGGATGTAGGAGAAAGAACCAACTCACTCAAATGATCAGTAAGTGAAAAATTATCATAATGTGAAGTATCCATAGGGGTAGGATTATTCACCTCCCTAGAAAATGCAAAAATTTCCTCATGGGTTGGTTCCAAGGTGGTGGAATTATGCACTTCTTCAAAAATTATGTAACCATTTTCAAGAGGCAACTCAAGTTCCTCTTCCACCATTACTAGTGATTGGATCTCATCACTATAATCCTCAAGCACATCAAGAACCTACAATTTTTCATGTTTCTCATGATCCATCATGTCATGAGAATCCTCTAAGCAATCTACCTTATGAAAATTTGAAACATCGAAGGAGAAACAAGTGTCTTGCAACTTTTCAAGAAGTTGCTCATTTTGAATTGTGAGCTTATCAATAACTTAATTATTCTTCAAGTAGGATTCATGTAACCATTCAATAAGCTCAATGAAATTTTTTCTATAAAAAATCAAAGACATGAAATTACCTTTGATGTTGCACATTTCTCTTTGGATCTTCTCCATGTCTTCAAGGAAGGATGGATCCTCCAAGGAAGTATCTCTCCAACAAGAATTTGATACCAATGCTTGAGTGTCATGGAGTATGATAAGGGCCTCTTGGATCTTATTTTCATTCATCTTTAAGGACCCTTCAAGAAAATGAGGCTCTTGCAAATGAACCTCCTCATATTCTTCCTTCTTGCTTGGACCAACTTCATGAAGCTCAAGTGGTGATGGGTAAGTTGATCTTGTTTCTTCTTCAACTGCTACAAGGTCTTCATTTTCATGTTTAATGGAATTTTGGATTGCAGCAACATTTTGAACTCTGATCTCTATGTCACCAACATATATTTCTGAGCACCCATCAGTAGGTACTCCTTCATAGTTCAAGCATCCATCAGTAGATGCTCTTTGTTTCATTTCCAAGGTAGCATGTGTCTCAAAATTATCTTCAGTATTTTCAATAAAAACTTCTTCATACTCATGTGATGTCTCTTCATATTTTTCAGAGTCACTTGGGAGTGAATTTTGATCATATTCATGTACTACTTATTCTACTCCACCTATTTCAGAACTAGGTGGTTCACGGGTCTCCTCCTTTTGGTCCTTCAAACAAGCTGATGCATTTTTCTCCTTGGTTTTCTTAAATTCAATATATGTTCTCCAACTTTGGATAGCCAAAAATTCAAATACTTTCATAATATTATTGGTCATGTCTTCAAATATAGGTTCCATGATTTTTATTAGCTCCTCACCATCATATGAGGTTCCTCTTTTATCCCTAGTCATTGTTTCCAAAAAATTGTCTTCTTCTCCTACTTTTTTTTTTCCTTCAATAAAAGAACTTTTGGTTTCAATATATAATGGTGGTCCCTGAATTATTGTACTTATAAATATTAGACCAAATCAGGTTCCAATATCAGGCTCTTATACCACTGTAATGTCCCCATTTTGGAATTTTATTAAAATGCCCAATTTTCCAATTTTTTCACAATTTTGGCTCTTGACTAGTTTTGATGTCTAGACCTCCAAATTTACCCAAATGCTTCCAAAATTTCTCTGAAGGTACATGACTGATAATATAACTTAAATATGATGCTCATGTATGTTTTTTTACCTCCCAATTACTTCTGCAAACTTTCTTAATGTTCTTTTCAAAGTAGGAGTCTTAACTAGCAAATTGGGGCTCCAATTCCCCCTAGGTAATTGTCGGAATGGCTTCACAAATGATCCCAAAGCCACTTAAATTTCTGAACAGAGGATGGGTATGTGTAAGGGGCCTTTTCAAAGTCTCATATGCATCATGTTTCAGTTTATACAAACTGTTATGACTCTTTCCAAAAAAACTCCCAAGTCACAATTTCGACCCTTGGGGAAAATGCTCCAAATCTTCTCCCAACGCAATAAAAATGAGTAAAATGGCTTCCAATGCTTAAGTACTGAACATTATACTTGCAATAAACATTAATTAAAGTCCATCCATCATACATTTATCAGAAATACATTCTTGCATTCGAAATAATAAGCATTACCATGGCATATATCAAAATAGAGTGGAAATGGTCATTGTTTGCTCATCAAAAGTCATTTTGGCATACAAATCTTGGGAATTTTGACTTGAAAATTTCTGAGAATGAATAAAAGATAATATTGAATTTATTACAATCATAAATGGAAATTTAAAGGCTCTCCCAATTCGAAATCATTAGCATTGCAATGGTTCACAACAAGATAGTGGGGAAATGACACTATTTCTTCATTGTTCAACATTTTTACATGAATTCTTTTGGGTATTTCGACCTGAGAGTATTCTGAACATGAAATACAGACCATATACATCATAACATAATATAATTTTCATTAGAGTCTTCCCCAAAGAGATCAATAGCTCACCCAAAGTGCAATCCCTCCATTTGCATGAATATGGTGTGAAAACTGGAAATAGTTGGCTGAGAGTGCTGCAATAGAAGAATCCACATGCTTTCCTGTAGCTTACACATGCAAATAAGACTCCATTAAAGCTCCATGAAATACCTGAGTGGCCTTTCCAAACACCAACTAGGATGGGAATCTTTCACCCTCGAAATTGGCTTAAGCAAGAAAACTAGTCATCCACTAGCTCTCACAATTCACAAATGAGCAAAATCCTCTTCTCATGGATTATCCCTGTATTTTATAAAAATTATTATCATTCTAAGGTTCCAAATCCATACATAAACCAAAGCCATGTCAAATTGGTGTGGCTACTCATGCTATGCCATGTGGCCTCTCTCTTCACCTTCCCTCTTCTCCCAAATTTGAGTAGGAGCCTCTTGGCCTTCTCCAACTCCCAAATCCGACCTCTAAGATGCTCTATTCAATCCTGACATGTCAGTATGTCATTATGTCAGCCTTCAGATCTGACTTGTGTCATAACTGTCATAGAATCTCCATCATTGGTGTCATAGATGTCATAAATGTAAGGGGAATCTAGCCAAGTGTCCATGAAACCCCCATTTGGCTCTTCCTCTCCCATGTAAGTTACAATTCATCCCAAATTATACCTATGAAGTATATGGACAAGTATATTAGCCTTATAATCCATCCAAAAACTTTAGGCTTCCCATATATTCGAATTTGCAAGAGAAAGATACCATTTAACATAGGAATTCTAGCTAATGTGGGCCCCATAGTCTCCATGTGTCTTCATGCTCCATTGCCACTTCCATTTTCTCTTGTATTTATTTAATAATCTACATTATTAAATATTTATCCCCTTCTAATGTCTAAACATCATTTATTATCCCCCTTATTCCAAATATCAAAGCTTCCACCCCCAACCTAGGAAACTAGTGATTTTCCTCCTTGGCAATTATTTGACTTTTAGCATCCCTTTGACAACTTTCATGAACATGGAAAATGTGATTTGGCCATTGTGACCCAATGCAAAATTTGGGACATTGCAGTCCTTTTGCAGAAACCAGTGTTTGCAAAGTAACCGGGACAACATATGCTTCGTTTTCTCTGGTAGTATGATTCTAACTAGATATTAATTCTCTGGACTTTAAACTTAGTATTGGCAACCCTTCTTTATGATTAAAAACCTGAATGTGTTCATTTCCATTTTTAGATGTTTACTTTTATTGTAATTTTCAATTTCAGTTTTTTATTTCTATTATATCAACAACTCTACCAATTTTTTTAAGAAATGCTTGTCAAACTTTTTCAAAGACCCTTGAAGATTCTAATTTGTCCAAGGGGGGCCTTATGTTTGATTTCCCTAGAATTTAATTTGCTTTAAAACAAAACTCTTATACCTTCTAATTATTGCATGTTTATTACTAAGATTTTGAAGACCAAATCAATGCTCCTACAACACCTACCTAACCATATAAATCCCATATATATTGAAAATTGAAAAAGTTAAAGATAAGTCCAAGCACAGGAGGAGGAAAAGCCACCATGGGCGGTTTGAACATGGATCACACATCAAATAGAACCAGTGAGAGCCGCTTTGTGCATGTGTGTCTGTGATAAAAACACATGAAGAGATCAAAGCAAAGCGAAGTGAAGCAAAAAGCCGATTAGGTCAACATTATTTGATGAAATGAAAATATATAGTACTAGAATACCCCATACCCCACATCCGAGGAAATGAAACACCAAAAAGAACTTAAGAACTTTGGTGTGTCTAAAATGAACCAAAGGTATGTTTTATTTACCCGCTTTGGGGTGTTTCGTAAATATGATTCTATTTTTTTCTATAATTAGAATTCATGTTAATAGAATATTATATAAGTAATGCTACAGAAAGTGTGTAGAGTCTTGAACTACAGATTATAATTTTTAGAAACTATTTTCTTGTCATAAAGCATATAAAGAGGAAAAAACTTAAAGAAGGAAATATACAATGTAGGAATTATGAGTGTATTAATGGGAACCTTCAAAGCCTCGACAACATGAAACTTATGAACCTCACACATCTCAACAATACAGTTGCAGATCAACTTGCCAATGATGCAATCAAGTTAGACAAGGGAATTATAGTGTAAAATAGGGACCCCACAAAAAGAAGATGGTTTCCATAGAAAGTTCAATTTGGTTAGGTTTTATTCCATTTAGATTGCAAATGTTTGAAGTAAAAATGTTGTTTGGTGATAAATTGGGCATGTGCTCCATTTGGCATCTTCACCTACTCCAATGCACAACAAGTCTTGTCTCATTAATTAAGTGAGGGAGCCATTAAACTCACGCATGGCTTCCTCTTCTCAGAATCTTCCATGTGTGCTCACTTCAAACCTTATGGCCCTTGGTTTGGATTTGTGTAATGTTAATGAGATCTCTCTGGCCCTTGGTTTGGATTTGTGTAATGTTAGTGGGATCTCTCTAAAAAGAAAACATGTTTTTTTATTGAGGTGATGCCTCCCACAATGAAGGATTGCAAGGTGACCACTTCCATCTTGAAACTGAAGATAGATACCGTATTTACTTCTCATTTTTTTCCTTTTAAAAATGTTGCACTTACTCTACTTACCATATAATTTATAGCATTTAATATGACAACGATATTTGTGTACAACTCTTGAAACTTAAAAAAAAACTTGTTTTTTTTAATTGGTGAAAGCCAATTGTTCAATTTCTCTTTAAATCACATATTTGTTACAAAATTATACTATAAGATAGATTTTTTTTGTTTCAAACAATATATATATATATATATATATATATATATATATATTCAAAGTAAACCAAATACATATGTAACTTACTCAATGTTTATATAACTACAAACACACTAAAATTCTAAATTTTTAGTTATGTTTTAAGTGTTTTTTTGAATTTGATCTTTGCTTATGTTTGAAATGCAAGCTTTTATAGTGTTTTCCATTATGTATATTTTCACTCTTTCATGATTAAATAAAAAATATTATACAACTTTTTGATTAAAAACAAAAATACATATAAATTTACACATTATCATTTCTATTCTATGCCATGAATCAACTTACTTAATCATAATTTTGAAAAATAATTTAGTTCATTTTAGACATACTGAATTTTTTTTCGGTGTTTCATTTGCCCCGCTTTGGGGGTATGCTAGTATATAGGGTGAATTATAGAGATGTCTTGAAATATAGAGAGTGTAGATAATGTTGCTTTGGTTTAGAGGTGAAGATGTGACACAAGCCGTGAAGAACCTTATCAAATCAATATCTTATTACGTGAATGAGTGTTACATATAAAGGAGATCAAAACCGTTATCTACAGTTAGATAACGAGATTATTAACTAGATTTTACTAACTAATAACTGAAATATTATTTACAATGTAATCCCGAAGGATTATTCAACATTCCCCCCTTAATCCGAAGGGAGATCTGACATGCCAAGCTGCATTCTAAATTTTTCAAACTTTTCACGGCCCAATGCTTTAGTAAAGATATCTGCAATTTGCTCTGAAGTAGGACAATGTGTCAGATGGATGGTTTTGGCCTCAACATGATGTCGAATCAAGTGATATTTGGTGTTGATATGTTTGGTTTGGTGGAATTTTGGATTCTTGGCCAATTGAATTGCAGAAGTGTTGTCAACAAAGAGAGGCGTTGAAGTCATTTGTTTCTCCTGCAAGTCTTCAAGTATTTTATGAAGCCAAATGATTTCTTTTGTGGCTTGAGCTGCTGCAACATATTCGGCTTCAGTTGTAGAATCATCAGGAACAGATTGCTTTTGTGATCTCCATGTGATAGTTGTTTATCCAATGTTCATCAAATAACCTGAAGTAGAGACCCCATGCTCTTTATCTCCATCAAAATTAGAATCTGAATAACCAGTGAGATGAAAGTCTGAAACTTTAGAATATTTGATGCCATAAGATTGAGTGCCTTTTAAATATTTGAGCGCTCGCTTTGTTGCATTCCAATGACCTTCACAGGGATGATGCATAAACCTGGAAAGTATTCCTACAGCAAAAGTTATGTCAGGACGAGTAGTAGTAAGATAAATTAAACTTCCAACAAGCTTCCTGTACTTTGTTGGATCTTCAAATGTGCTACGTTCATTTGAAGTAAGCTTTAGATTCTGCTCCATTGGTGTTGAAAAAGGATTACAATCCTGCATACCAAATTTGTTTAATAACTCTCCAACATATTTTTTCTGAGAAATGAAAATGTGCTTTGGTTTTTAATCTACTTCAATTCCTAAATAATAATGTAATAATCCCAAATCTGTCATATCAAAAGCCTTTTTCAACTCTCTTTTGATAGATACTATATAATCGTCATTATTTCCTGTGATAAGCAAATCATCCACATAGACAACTAGATATACAATCGATCTTCCAACTTTCTTGACAAATAAAGTTGCATCATCTAGATTGAAGTGCTTATAATTCAATTTGAGAAGATGCTCAATTAACTTTTCATACCAAGATCGGGGTGCTTGCTTTAAACCATATAAATATTTGACTAATTTGAATACCTTTTGTTCTTGACCTTTGATAGCAAAACCTTCAGGATGATCCATATACACATCTTCTTTTAAGTCTCCATTCAAAAATGCAGTTTTAACATCCATGTAATGTATCTTCCATCCTTTTTGTGCTACTAATGAAAACAATGTTCGAATGGTGCCCCATTTAGCTGTAGGAGCAAATGTTTCTATGTAATCAACACCTTCTTTCTGTGCATACCCTTTTGCTACAAGTCTCGCTTTGTGTTTGTCAAGTGAACCATCTGCTTTATACTTATTTTTATATATCCACTTGCATCCAATTGCTTTGGTTCCAATTGGAGGGTTCACCAACCTCCAAGTTCCATTTTTTATGAGAGCATCATACTCTCTTTGCATGGCACTTTTCCATACATCACTATTTACTGCTTCTTGAAAAGATGCAAGTTCATCAAATGCATGAAAGTTTAATTCACAATCTAATGTTACAAAATCATCATACCTTTTAGGAAATTTCTTAGTCCGTATTGATCTACGAACTTCTTCTTGTTATGGTGTTTGCTCTGTTTCTTCTTTAAGAGCAAGTTCTGCATTATCCATGATACTTAGTTTATTCATTCCATTAACAATATCATCAACTGTCTCATCCTCTGTTTCATCAACTTGTGCATTAGAATCATCAACTCGTGCATTAGAAGGAAATTCCAAAACTTGACCTTGACTTAGAACAGGAATCCCCCCTTCAAGATATGGAAGTTCATTATCCATTTCATGATAGATTTTTTTAGAATGAAATCTATCAAGCTGGGCAAGTTGTTTATCAATAGTGAGTGCATCTTTCTCAAACTCAAGAAATATAACATCTCTAGAAACAATAAACTTCTTGTTATCTTCATCATAGAACCTATAAGCTTTAGAAGTATTAGAATATCCCAAAAAAATACACTTCCGACTTCTTGCTCCCAATTTATGTCTTTGTTGCTCAGGAATCAAAGCATAACATGTGGAACCGAAAATTCTAAAATGCTTGACAGCTGGAAGATGATCATGCCACATTTCATAAGGTGTTTTGTTTTGTAGTGCAACAGAAGGACATCTATTCTTAATGTAGACAACACAAAGAACTGCCTCTCCCCAAAACATTAACTTGACATTTTTAAAAAACATCATTGATCTTACCATATTCAAGAGTGTCTCATTCATACGTTCTGCCACACCATTTTGCTGTGGATTATAAGGAACAGTTGTTTGATGTTTAATACCATTCTCCTACAAATATTTTTCAAACTCTTGAGATGTATATTCACCACCGTTATCAGTTCAAAGAGTTCCAATAGTAAGTTGAGCTTCATTTTTAATCCATAAGTGAAAATTTCTGAATGTATCAAAAGCTTGAGATTTTGCTTTTAATAAATAAACCCAACACATCCTCGTAAAGTCATCAATGAAAGTCATGATATATTTGTTACAGTTTGCAGATGGAACAGGCATGGGCCCACATAAATCTGAGTGAACAAGACCAAGCTTTCTTGAAGCTCGAAACATAGAATCATTAAAAGGTTGTTTACTGTGCTTGCCTAAGATACAAGCATCACATGGGGAAAGTTGTCTTGGAAGAGTAGGAAGCCCTTGAAATCCTTTATGTTTCATAATCCTGAGACTGTCATAACTAATATGACCAAATCTTGCATGCCACAATAAGCTAGAAGATAAATTACTATTATGCTGAACCAAATTTGCAGAATTCTGTGAATTGGATGATGTACCATTCAACTTTAAAAGTTTGTTATCTTCCACTCCATTCATTACAACCTCATTATCATAAGCTCTTCTAATTTCAATGATACCATCAAACATATGTATCGAATGATTTTGTTGTCTAATTTGCACAAGAGATATTAGATTTCTCTTCAATTATGGAACATAAAGCACGTCAGAAAGTATATAATCAGCAAGTCCTGATAATTTCAATCTAACAGAACCAATTCCTGAAGGTTTTAACTGAGACTTATCTACCAAATGTACTATCCCATCAATTTGAACACTAAAAGTTTCAAAGAAATCTTTTCTAAAGGTCATATGACATGTGGCTCCGGTGTCCAATAACCAAGTATCATCCCATGAAAACAAAGTACTGAAAGCTTCTTCAATTCCTAGATTACAATGTGCAACAACATAATGTGCATATTCAGGAGGGTTACATTTATCATTTCCTTTATGACCAGTTTTTCCACATCTATGACATTGTTTCTCTCCTTGATTAAATCTTCCCCCCCTTCCTCTGTACTGTCCTATTTGTCCTCTACCTCGACCTCTGCTTCTATTTTCATCCTTTGCAAATTCTTCTTTTGATTTGTGTCCTTTCTGTGCAAGACACAAAGTTTCTTCATTGGGTTTAGACTCCTTCTTCCCAAATGCTTTCTCTCTTTCTGCAATTTTCTCAACAAGTGTTTCAAAGGTCATAGCTTTCATTTGGCCACTAGCTTGAAGTGATTCTAAATAATGAGTCTATGTAGGATAAAGAGATTTAATAAATGCAGTAAGTTGAATGTCAACTTTTACACTAGTTGCATCAATATCATGGAAAATGGCTCTAATTTCAGAAGCAAGTTTCATTGGATCATTATCTTTTAAATCTAAGTTAAATAACTTCATTAACAATTGTATGATTTCAAGCTCAGAATGTGAATCATACAAATCTTTTAGTTTCTTTAATGCTTCCCAAGCACTTTTGCTAGAAACTAAATGTCTACTTACTTCTTCACTTACAAAGGCATTAATCAAGGCATAAGCCTTCTTGTCCTTGCTTTTCCATAATGCTAACTCTTTGGCATTAGTAGGTGGCACTGGTGCACTTTTATCCACTTCATTTATTGTTTCTTCACCTTCCTTATCTTCTAAATTCTCATTCTCAAAAATTCCATCCCACATATCATTAAAAATAAGGGTATTTTTAACTTTACGAAACCATTCCTGATAATTTTCTTTTCCAGACAAAATAACTCCAACAATTGAAATTAAAGAATTCATTGAAATTTACTGTGTAGTAAATTTTTGTGTACAAAATGCGGTCTAAAATATTATTTTCCTCTTAGCCAATGTTCTTTAAAATCTTTTTATCTTTTAAAAAGATTTCCCTTTAATATTTCAATTTAAAAAACTTTGCACTCAAATATAAATGGTTGTTTAAAACTTTTATTTTCTGAAAAGAACTCCCCAGTGATTTGATAATTAATTTAAATAAACCATTGCAAGAAAATATAAATGGTGGCTCTTTTTCTTTAAAAAAAGAAAAGAAAAATAATTCTTTAAAAGAATTACCGGAACAATTTACTTGTAGTCTCCTCTTAATGTGCAGTCTTTGTCTTTCTTCCACAATCTTTACTAAGCAGCTCTCATTTCTTCCTTTCTTGGTGATAGCTCCTTTGCTGGCTCCTTCTTTCTCACCAAGTCTTTCTCACCAATGCTTCGCTGCCTTTGCTCTGATACCACAGGCCGTGAAGAACCTTAGCAAATCAATATCTTATTACATGAATGAGTGTTACATATAAAGGAGATCAAACCATTATCTACAGTTAAATAACGAGATTATCAACTAGATTTTACTAACTAATAACTGAAATATTATTTACAATGTAATCCCGAAGGATTATTCAACAAGATGGTGGTATATCAAAGCATAATCATCTCAAAATACAAATAAGTAATGTTTAAATACAAACTTATTTCCTTTTAGAAATTAATACATTGAAAAAATGAATATTTAATAAAATTAGATTTGTCAATTAAATATAGTAAGCCAACTAAAAAAATAATTAACATAATAAGTATTAAATAATCATATAAATAGAAATACCAAACTCTATTAAAAGGTAAAACTGAAAAAATACACACCTTCATTATTTTTAACATTGCATTTCATTATTATCAATTTTTTATTTATATTTTTTAATAAAAAATTATAAATTCATATTTATTAAATTTTCTTAATTTTATTATCTAAACATATTTTTTAATTAAAAACAATTATTATTATTATTAATTCAAAGAATTATTATTATTAATTTTGTTATTTATATTATAATATTTTTATTTTTTTAATAAAAGAATATAAATTCATATGTGTTATATTTTCTAACCCTATTTTTTATTATAAAAATAATAATAATCTAAAGTTTTTTAACTCATGTAAATTAGTCTCATATGTATCTCATCACGCTCCAAATTCTTTTCCAAAGATTTTTTATAAAGAACAAAAATCTAAACTTTATATCTCTTGCTAATTTCAATTTTTAAACTTCAAAAATAACAAAAGTAAACTTTTTTTCAATATATTTCTTACCATTTAGTTTAAAAACCTAATCCCACATATAGAACTATTCATTCTTACATTTAAAAAAAATGAAGAAAGAGGATCGGAGACCTATACCAGTTTTCTTTGTAAGTAAGTATGTTTTATAGAATAAAATGGATCCAACAAGGAGCTCTTTAAAGGCCATTTTACACGTCATAGAAGGCCACAAGGAATTTTACCATGCAAAAAAAATTTAATTTTTCGAGCATTTTAATAATTAAATTGAGTAAACCTTAGTAAAGTTGCAATAGAAAGGCAACTACAAAATTTTTCTATCTAGGGATTCAATGGACTATGGGATAGTCGGGACTCGGAGTCTTCCCAAGTGCCCTTGAATAGACCAATCATGCATGAGGATCTCAATGCCAATCGACCTGCCACTAGGCTGCCTAGTGCCAAGTTCAAGTTGATGACTCACGATTTGATGTTCACTTTCAAAGCATTTAATGGCATTAGCATGCATTACTGATTCACCAACTTCATTAAATCTTGCTATGAGATGATGCCACATGCCAACTTGATTTTCCATCTGTCATCTTATTGTTCACCGAGTCACGTGATCTCACAACTTATAAGTCACTTGAGCATTTGAGTATATGATGTGAAATTAAATAATCATATGAGTCATATTTATGGATGGTGAATTGATTTGATAACCCTCCACTCTCAAGGAAAAACCAATGGTGTTGTAAGGAAAAACTAAATGTGTTTCTTGTTGGAGTTCCTTCTGTTTCTATAAATATAAGGGTTTAAAATCTCTCCATCCAAAATGTTGTTTGAAATTTGTAATTATGTATTATGCGATTGTGTTTCCGTGAGACTAAGTCTCGAATACTCAATAGATGTAACCTTAAAAAACCCAGTATTTAAATGAAATCAAAACCAAAATAATGTATACTTTTCATAGTCTAGGACCACAACTTCGTTTGGGCGGAGTCCAGCAAGAAGAAAGAGCCTTGCATTTGAGTTCCAAATCTGTCAAAGTTATTTATCTGCCGTGAATTGTAAACATTATGTTGAAAGAAAGAACAATATTTGAATATAAGTGTTTGAATTGTTCCAATTTCCTTAATGAAATCCAATAGTTGAAAGGATAAAATATTTAACAACCGACAGTGTAAATGTTGTAGACTCTAACCCCTTTGTTTTCCTTCTAATAATGGAAATACGAAGTACAAATTGTCTACCAATATATCTAAACAAGGGAATCCCTCCATGCATGTTCATGAATGAGGGACTAGGAGTGCAATGATCTAGCGAAGAACATGATTTCAACATCCTCATTGTCCCAAAGCTCCCAAACGCATGTTTATGATTCGTATTCCTTATTGACTTTGGTAGAAACTAGACACCCAACTTGTAGTGATATTAGTTGGAGAATTTAAAGTTCTTCATTATAGTGGACTAATAAATACTTAACCTTTTTGATAGGGTTGAGAAACTCATATAGATTGGAGGGACTATCCATAATCTACCTAAAATTGGGGATTTTGTTTGATCACTTCGAATTAGGGTATAAACTCGATATACATTGGAGGGATTATCCATAATCCACCTAAAATTGGGGCCTTTGTTTGATCACTTTGATTTGAGCATGTGGGGAGGACCTGATTCAATTCTAAAAATAACTGTTGATTTAAGGTTAATAAAAATGTTTCTCTGTGAAAGCATTAGGTATTACATTCTAGGGTTTTTCTTTTAGGTAGTCCCAATCACACTTGACCAATAGAGGCACCATCAAGCTGAATCAATCCTCCATTCAAAGGTCCTTCCAAATTCCAATGCCTTATTTTATCAAGACCTGACAACAGAGTATTTCACAGGCCAGACAGAATTGTCCCTTATCTAAGTTCAATAAACTATATGCTCCAGGGAGTGGGAGAGTACATGGTTTACCACACTAATTCCATGTAAATGTTGAATCACTCGGGAGTTCTTCTTATTGTCATTATTTTTCTATACACTGTTTTTAATAAATAATAAAATTTTGTTGTACACTTACAGTTTCAAATGAAAAAAATGATTTATTTTTACATGTCAACATTGAAGAGTTCAATTTTTCACAACCCTTCAAAGTAAAATAGAACCCTACCCTTCAAATTTGATCCTAGAATCCAACAATGAAAAAAAGCGGGAATGTACACCACTCGACAGAACTGCACAGAGGGAAAAAGAAAACGAATGATATGAATAATAAGACAATGAAGAAAAGGGCCTTATACAATCTATGGCTAACGGTAGATCAGAAAACGATGAATCGTGGGAAGCTGTCAGCATTTTTTACTTAAAAAGAAATGGGAGAATGGTAGGTGAAGTATGAACACATGGAGCAGAAGAAACTGATGGCAGAAAAGTATGAACAATTCAAAAGAATACAGAGATTGTCAGAACTGCATGATGAGAATAATAAGTGACGATCAAATAAGAAATGGACTGACACGGTACTAGTGCTAGTGCTAGTGCTAGTGCTATATTTGTTAAGAGAACATGTCAAATTGGTTGGTTGGTTGGTGCAGAATTATGAGTGAACCGATGAGAAAAAAATAATGGCGTTGCAGTAAGTACATACAGTGTTGTTCGGAAACACTCTTTGAGAGAAATGGGTAAATATCAGAAAAGATTCATGGACACAGTCGTGGTATATTTGATAAGAGAACTCAGAACACTGACAAATTTTAGTTAGGTGAATTGAATTGTGAGTAAATCGATGAGAAGAAACTAATGGCAGAGATGGGTAACTAATCACGTTCACGTTCACGTTTTGACAAAATAAAGAGATGGGTAACATCATAAAATAATCACATTTTGATTATGCATCCAGTCATTGCTATTAAGTATTGACTCATTGTTTAGTTTCCGGGGGCTCTATGAGTGCAATTTTAATAATCTAAAAAGTATAATTTTATAATAAAGTATTTTCTTAATTTTATTTGTTTTTTTATTGGTCATGTTTGTGTTCAATAAACTTTAATATTTATTTCACTTTGTTTTAAACAAAAGTTATATGGTGATGCTATTATTCTATTTTTATTTAATGTTTTTTAAAATATGTATTTTTTTTTATGTAAAATTAAAATTAATTGAGATTATAAAATTTCTTGTGAAAAACAATTAAAAAGGTATATAACTAATTTGTTTGAGTTTATTTTTCAAAAAAATGTTTTAAATTTTATTTTTAATTATTTTGGGAGACCCAACAAAAAAGAACGAGTATAGGATCACTAATGTTAATATCAAACAATACAATAATAAAAAATCAACTTCAATTTTCTTACAACATCATCCCCTTTCAGTTGATCAAAGACTTTAAAATTTATCACTAAAACAACAATAGTATAATAGGTATTCTGTAATATTTGAAGAAAAATAACAAATATGAAGATATCAAGTTTTACAAAAGAATTCACTATAAAATATAAGGAACTTAAAAAAATCACTATTTCAACTTGAACAAAAGATCATTAATTAACTTTTAAAGTATCAAGCAAGCAACAAGAGATTACCATATCAAGTAAGCAAGATCAATCAATAAAGTCAAAACATACTAAAAAACCTAACATTGCATAGAAAGAGTTTTTGCAAAACTCACATTCATTAAATACATAATTCTTAAAAATGTAATACAAACAATTTCAAGAATTTGCAACTATGATAATAAGCTGTGACGATAGTTGCTAATATATCATTACCTTTTCATTGGATGATGACAACTATGCCAATTTGGGTTAAAAAGCAATGGGTAGTTGGTTACTTGGATATAATTCATCCACTTGAAATGTCATGTATAGAATGCACTTTGAAGTTATAAACCTTAATCTTTTACAATATTTATAATAGTTAACTTAACATTTTGTAATTTGTTTATTTAAAAAAAAATACTAAACACAGTATAGTAATTTTGAAATTTCATAAGAAATTTGTATATTTTTTGTTGTAAAGACTATTAGACAAGATAAAGTTAATTTAAAATTTCACAAGACATATTGATAATATCATTTAGATTGAACATTGTCATTGGAGAAAAATCAAAAGATAAAACAAACTAATTTACAAATATAAGGAAGTACAATAGACATGAAATAAAAACAATGGCCTATAGTAAAACTATATGCTAGAAAAATCAAATACAAGCTGAGTGTTTGGTGGAAGAAGAAGAGAAAGCCTAAAGCAACTCAGCATGAGGAGACAATTCACATCTATGAACCAGAGAAAGGTGTATACCTTGGTGAATGAGAGGATGAAAATGAGAAAGGTGTATACCTTGGTCAATGAGAGGATGAAAATGTGGATGAGAGACCTATTGAGGACCGTAAAAACTATTTTGTTGAAACATATCAGCATGAAGGTTTGAAGGAGAATGCATTAGCTAAGGCTAAAGAGCCTTATGGTTTTAATGTTAATGAGTTGTATTTAGTTGCATGTTACACAAGAAAGAATAGAAGGCACATATTGAACACTCTCATGAAGGTGGAAGGAAATGAAGATATTTGCACTAGGTGGTATGTCTTCTTAATGAATGTGTATTCAATTTTTTTGTTTCAAACAATTTGCAAATGGATAATGAAGATGGCTGATGTGGAAATCAATTGCCTCAGGGCAACAAAATCTCTGTCTTAATTTTATCATCTAAACATATTATTTTATTTAAAAAATCATTATTATTGATTTTGTTATTTTTATTTTTTATTAAAGCAATATAAATTCATATTTTTTATATTTTCTTAACTTTATTTTTTAAAGATATTTTTCATTATAAGAAAATAATAATAATCCATTTTCTTAACTTGTGCAAATTCTTCTCATCTATATTATCTCATCACACTCTAAATTCTTTTTATAAAGAACAGAAACCTGAACATTATATATCTGGCAAATTTGAAATTTTAAACTTCAAAAAAAACTATTTTTCAAAATAACATTTCTTATATTAATTTATTTTAAAACCTAATCCAACAATAGAACTATTCATGCAAAAAAATGATGAATTGTGGGAAGCTGTCAGCTTCTTTTATTTAAAAAAAAGAGAGAATGGTAGGTGTAGTATGAACACACGGAGCAGAAGAAATAGATGGCAGAGAAGTATGAATAATTCAAAAGAATACACCGATTGTCAGAATTGCATGATGAGAATAATAAGTGACGTCAAATAAGAAATGGACTGTGACACGGCAGTGCTATATTTGTTAAGAGAATCTGACAAATTGGTTGGTTGGTTGGTTGGTTGGTGCAGAATTATGAGTAAATCGATGAGAAGAAAATAGTGTTGTTCAAAAACACTTTTTTGAGAATACAGAGAATTGGGTATCAGAGTCGGGCGAATTCTAAATACTGGACAGACTTTCTCTCGGGAGGGGAGCCTGTACACTGCACACCGTTGGATGAGAAATCCGACGGTGTGCAGTGGACAGGCTCCCCTCCCGAGGGAAAGTCTGTCCAGCATATAGGGCGCTCCATCAGAGTCGTGGTATATTTGATAAGAGAACATTGACCAATTTGAGTTGGTGAATTGTGAGTAAATCGATGAGAAGAAAATAATGGCAGAGCAGTAAGTACATTACAGTGTACACGTTCACGTTGTGAGTGAGAAAATAGAGAGACGGGTAACCTCATAAAATATAAAATATTCACATTTTGATTCTGCAAGCGGTCATTGCTAATGTCTCATTGATTACTTTTCGGGGCACTCTGACTGCAATTTTAATAATCTAAAAACTATAATTTTATTAAAAAGTAATTTTCACATAGGACCATTTGATTCATACTAAATTCCATTTTGTTAAAAAGAACATAAAACCTTATACCACTTGCAAAATTCAACTTTTAAACTATTATTTCTTTCAACGTTCTTTTTCCGAATCTGTCAATTCCTCATAATTAAAAATTCATATAAGCATTCTTGCACATTGAAAAATGAAAAGTATTGCAATAATTCAATATGGAAGCACGGGAGAAAATTGGTCCTATGTGAAAATGTTCTTAATAGAAGACATATATCACTTCTGGGTTATAGTATATATGTTTTTTGAAAATAGAATGAGATTAAACTAGCTTAAACAATGGAAAAGAAAGGTATTGAGAGAGGTGAATATACAAGGTGGGAGTATAAAATAATTATGAGAAAATGGTAACTATGAATACATGTAACAGAAGAATTGATGGCAGAGTAGTACAATGTTCGAATTGGAGGGAACAAAATAAAAGAATATACAGGCTGCCAGAATTGAATGACGGAATAATGTCAAGATAATGGGTGACACTGACCAAAAAAATGGACGGAGCCGGGAGACAGTAGTGGTAGATTTGGTCACAGAACAATGACAATGACAAATTAGTAAGTGAATTAATTATGAGTACAGAGGAAAACAATGGCAGAGAAGCGAGTACAGTGTTCACGTGTTTTTGAAGACTGCATTGAGATATGACTAGTTACTACTTTAGTTAAAAGATTCACATTTCGATCATGTAAGTAGGCATTGTTTCTGTCATCATTGAGCTTTATTTTTAAGCCTACCTTCGAACAAATCTTAACCACTCATAGTTGTCACCAGAGCTGTAAGTTATGTTATTGGAAAGAAATGAGAAATGGGAAATAGAGTTTTTCCCAGAGGAAAATATCAGTTCCTTGCTATTTCATTGAAATCAAAGGGAACATGGAATACATCATCAGCTTATGCTGAGCTCAGGTACATGAAATACATCATCAAATGTGACAATAGCAACTGCTGCTATTTCATTGAAATCAAAGGGAACATGGAATACATCATCAGCATATGCGAGCTCAGGTACATGAAATACATCATCAAATGTGATAACAGCAACCGCTTCAGCTAAGCTCATATAGGAGAACATCAATCCATGATCTACTGACTACAAATTCATGATCAGAATACCATAATGCTTCATGCTTCAAAGAGAGAAATAAGCTGGGTGATATTCCATCCGCTTCCCTACCCTTCTTTACATAGAGAGTTCAAACAATTACTATGCTAGCTATCCAAAGAAGCATTAAACAAAAGTGTTACTATAATATATGGTGCTCATCCAGAGCCATCATCCAAAGGATGTCATAAGTAACTAAAGCACAAAAAGGTCCAGTGCTAAGGGCTAGAAAAGTAAATAAGAGCCATGATCAATACATTCACCATTGGTGAATTCAAAATACTAAAGCTGACCTGGAGCCAGTGATAATGCTTCTTTGGATAAGCTGTCAGCAGTTGTATTGTGCTCTCTTTATATATGAATGGCAGAGAGTTGGATGAAGTGAGGTTCCACCTCTCTAATGAAATGACACCATCCATCAAGTGTGAGTAATGTAAGAGCAGATCGATGATTGAACCAGTTGATGATGACAACACAGTTACCAAGAATAAGTAAATGGGGAAGGCCCATGTTTTTTGCATAGTGTAGGAGTGTCCATAAGGCCAGCAACTCTGATCTGGTATTTGTGCTTAGGCCTACTCCTAATTTGAAGCAGTAAAAAGCTGCACACCTACACCTCCCGTATGATTAGCTGAAGCACCGTAAAAGAAACCAGCTGGAAAGATCAAGGTGGGTGCTGGTCCAATAGTTCTCCTTAATTTTTTCTGCTGAGTCATGAGAGGATAGAGCTAAATATGATTCTTGATAGAGAGAACAGTATAATATACATTAGGCTTCTTGTCCTAAAAAATGCATTAGTTTCTAGTCACCCAGATATGCCAAGTAAGAAGAAAAGAAAGATACTTCAGAGTATTTCCTAAGCTGACCCACGAGGAGACATTAAGTATGTAATTAGATTCCTTCCAAAAATGTAGAAGGGTAAAAGCATGGTAATGTGTCTCACTTTGCGGCAAGAAAATTTGTTATGTTTTTATAAATTTATTTAAAATATTTATTATAAAAACTAAAAAATGTGAATTAAAAAATTTAAAAAAATAATTTTAATAATCACTTGTATAATATTTCCATATTCATAAGAAAAAGTATTGATGTTGATATCTTAAAATGATATTTTTTTGGGTCACGCTTTTAAATACACATAAAAATTATTATTTATATTGATAATTTAATAATAATTAAAATATATCATAAATAAAATTAAAAAATATGTACAACAATCTTAAAAGTGTTTATAAATAACTTGTTCAAAAAATTGGAATTAAAAAAGTAAATAAAGGTAGATATGGGGGGTTGCAGTTTTGTGAGTACTTATGAGATGCCTGAAATAATAGTAAATGGCCTCTAAATAAAATGAAATAATTAAGATAAAAATATATTTTTTATTTAAAAAAAAATACCATATAAAAGTTCATTCACAATGAAAACTTTTGTTTCATTACACCATTATCTAATTCTTGATGAATTTGTATATTTCTAAACAATTACTTTTAGTTCATAAATTTCATCGCCGCAAAATGGAAAAAAGTGAGACAGATTACCATACTTTTACCCAGAATATCCAAAGTGGTTCTGATGAGAACAATAATCTTCTTCGTAAAGCTGCAGTCTAGAAAAAGATGTTCTACAGACTCTGAAGTTGATCTACAAAGACAACACCAGTGAGGACCGTTCCAACCTTTTTTAATCAAGTTGTCACAAGTATTGATTTTATTTAGCAGGCTGAGCCAATTGAAGCAAATAATCTTGAGAGGAATGTGAAATTTCCATATCTTGATCATGAAGTCATCAGGTCTGCTAGTAACAGAAGTTTCAACAATAAGATCATACCATAAGGTTGGCTTTTACCATGCCAGATGACTTGTTAAACATCCAAATCAGAGTATTAGGTTTATTAATGATACGAATCCCTCCATGCTGTAAACCATTAATATAGTTGGACCAGGCTTCCTTCCATAGTCCACCCAGCTCAAGCTCATCTGCAATGATCTAGTAATCGGTAGAGGAAGTGGCTACTCCTCTATTGAGTACATCAGAGAGTGTGTGAATACCATAATCCTCCAAATATAATGTAAGATCTTCTGAAAGATTGTAATTAGAGGAAACTCCAGCTATGGGATCAAGACCCACTTTGATATCCTTACCATTACCAGTCTTCCAACCGAGACATCTAGTAATCGAAGACATGGCACGAATAAAACCATTCCACATATGAGATGTACCCTGAACCTTGAAGGACTGCTGTCTGAGCCAAACATCCACAGGTAGGTTCTTAAGGTACTTATACTTAATGATTTGAGACCACAACCCTACACCATTAAGGACAAGCCATAAGCTTTTGGTACGTAAATCCAAACTGAACCACTCCAAATTCTTAATGTTCCATCCCCCGAGAGTGTAGGGCTTGGAGATGGAGTACCAATCAATCAAATGATATCTCTATTTACCCTGCGAGCCGCCCCATAAAAAATTAAAGATATATCTCCTGATGTAGTTCAGAATAGTGCTGGGCATACAAGCAAGTGTGAGCCAGTATACAACAAGATTTGTCAAGACAGATTTGACTAGTACCAATCTTCCTCCTAGAGAAAGTAGCTAGTAGGTCCAATTGCTCAATTTTTTTTCAAACTTCAATAGAAACCATCTCCAGTCCTTAATGCCATACCCTAGAGGCTTGAGGTAATATCCCAAATATTTAAAACCAACAGCAATAGGTTCCATCTTATAAGGCAAGAGATTGAAAATTTGTTGCCTAACCGATTCATCAAATGTTATTGTAAAGAAAGGAAGACTTATCTACATTGATCTCCATTCTGGTAGCACAACAAAAAGTGTCAAGAATGATTTTATATAGCTGCTACTCAGCCAGAGTACCAAAACCAAATAGAACAGTGTTGGCTTCTTTGGGCAGACCCGGGTTTACTATCATCAACCAACAACACCCCTAGATCACTGGCCCTTTTGGCGACAGAACACAAAGCGGCCTGAAGTCTCACCCGAAGTGACTCTAATGGGTTGGCCAAGGACTCAAGTGTCTTGGACCAGGTTCTGTGGCAATCCCACTGGTGGCTCGCATCTCCCCTAGTTGCGGTCTCTCCTCTGTGCATCGCACGATCTCCTGCTCGCGTCATGCGATTTCCTCATCTCACAGCTCTCCTAGCCGCAGGGTATCTCTTTATACCGCCGCACGATCCTTTCCTGTGGCACGCACTTCCTCCCTCCCGCGATATCTCCAACCTTATTGCATCACCGCGCACGGTGCGACACACAGTTCCTGCCCAACGCTAAGTCCTTCACCTGCGGTATCGCACACCGCAGCTCCTCTGCCGGTGCGGTATCACCTCTCTGTGATATCCTACCTCCGCAATTTAGCGCACTTAGTGTTGCTCGTGTCGACGTGCAAAACTTAACATACAAGGCTATTCAATACAGCAATAGAGACTGTTTTACGCAAAGCATAAATGAACCATAGACAACATGCCAAGATGTTAACCTATATATACCCTTCTATATTGCAGTGAACTGATTAACACATTCATTCATTAACTGTAAACAAAGTCCATGAACTAACTGAGAAATGAATAAGTAAACATAACACATAAACCAATCGCATAACACTGATTTTAACGTGGTTCACCTCCAGGATGGAAGTTACGTCCACAGAACTATGTTTTTATTATAGCTTAGGGGAAGGAAAAACATAGTTCTGCTGCACCGCATATGCAGCTTAAGATCTTCTCTCTTAGATCTCTTTTCTCTTATATATTGCTCTCCTACAATATACTCTTCCCTCTCTGTCGATCCCTGTGGATCTTTTCCTACATATTCTATAAGCCAGCTACTGGTTACCGTAAGATTGCTACCGCTAATAACAGAACCAGAGCTAGGCTTTTACAATAGTCTAATAATCTGCAAAATGCTACTAACTAACAAAATGACTAGCTAGCTCTTCAACCTGCCAACCAACTAACCAACCCTTTTACAATACAAAATATATTCTTATATAGGTAGCCCGAAGGTCGTGCCATTACAACACTATGGGCCTATCCCAACAGTAACCCAAAACCTAACTTAGTGACAGTCGGCCATATCTGTACTTGAGGTAGCCGCTTTCCGTCACACCACAGCTCTCTGCAGTCTTCCATGCTTCCCGGCACTGATCATGGGTACTATGCACCGCTTCGCTTTTCTGTCCTTCTCCTTCAATGCTTCAGCCTCGTTGCTCCTTCTCCTTTATGAGGGTCGCTAAGCCCTCCTGTCTTCCACCGCTGCCTTCAATGCAGTGGTTGAGCTCTCTCTTCTCGGCCGCTCAAGTACCGTTGCCTTCTTGACTTTTCTATCTTAAAAGTCATGGTTTCCGGCTCTGCTCTCCAGCTGGAAACGTGCTACGGCGTCGTAGCTCTGTCTTAACTTCTTTCCGCCAAAATTTATCTTTCCGCCAGAACTAGCAGCTTCTTCTGTAGCTACGGGACTCTACTCCAACAGTCCCCTAACACTTACTTGTGGCTCACCCTCGAGCCACCTGCAGCGGGATTCTCCTGCTATAGCTTTACCTTGGCTTCCTGCGAAGCCCTTTGCAACCTGTCACGAAGTCCTATGACTTCCCTCTACATTACTTTGACACTCTCTTGTGCCGATTCAAGCAAAGCTTGACTAATACTGGCGTCTTCTGTGGCATCAGTTTTCTCCCTGGTGGTAGTGAACTCCTTCATTTTCTGTTCAACCGTATCAACTATCTCTGCAATTTGCTCTTGATACGGTTGTAGTCTAGTTGGTTAGGATACTCGGCTCTCACCCGAGAGACCCGGGTTCAAGTCCCGGTAACGGAACCAATTTGTTGGCACTTGGGCAGACCCGGGTTAATGCTTTTCACGTCGCACCAACAAAAGACCCACTGTGTTGGCCCTTTCGGCAACAACCCGCGCGCAGGTTGCAGTCTCACCCGAAACAGCAATGGGGTGCCGCAGAATCAGGTTTCTGCATGCAGAGAGGGGTATTACTGTACCTTAGCCTTTCTAAATAATTACTGATCAACTTCTGATTAG